>CM062291.1:106567363-107004488 GCA_031216915.1 Pictodentalium vernedei
TGAAATGAGAATAATGCCAAAGAATATTTGTACAACTGTCATGTGAATGAAACAACCATTCCTGCAGCTTGCAAGTAAACCATAAACACAAATTTGTAAGAACTTATTTGATAACTGCCAAAACTACACTACATTTTTCACTGTTTGTATTAATTTCTGACATCGTTGCTTGGGAAAATCTTGAAGCTTACAAGAAATGATGTAATTGGATGGATATATCAATGTTATTCTTCTATGTATGACCTGAATTATATGTCAAGTTATTTATATGTTAAGTTATCACAGTGACGGTGCTCTTATGGGGCTACAGCTGATCAGCCCAGTAAACAGCCCCGCAAAATAATCTGCCAGGCCTCCCAGGTAGTCCTGTTATTCTTATAACACTATGGAATAATCAGTGAGTTGATTTCTTAGTACCCTCCAGTCATTACAAACTCCTCCCACTTCTGTTTAACCCTTTACCTAACGAATCGCCCGCATCCGCCCGCGTAATATGCAAATTCAGCAGTTGAAAAAAAATTTTTTTCAAAATATTTCAACAAAACCATATCATGTGACCACTCGTTGGAACGAGCTCATTGAGCTCGTTCCAATGAGGGGTCTCATGATATGGTTTTGTTGAAATTTTTTGAAAAATTTAAAAAAATGATATTTAAAATAATAAATTTTGATATCGTCTGCGTTGGGTAAAGGGTTAAGGGAAGTAGGAGGAAGGGCTAATGACCAGAGGGTCCTACTAAGGACAAGAGTAGATGGAGCCTTGAAAATATTGAAATTGGTTATTGTAGGGCCTTGAAAATCCTTACCTCAGAAACCCTACAACTGTTTATCATTTTCTGTCAATAAGTTTTATATTCTCTATTCTCAACACTTTTGGAAAGCTAGGATGAAAATTGCTTATTTTTTAAAAACATCAGACAAGGGTTGGAGCTGGTTTGAAAATCGGTTTTACATTTTTGTTTGCAAAAAGCAATTTTTTGTGCAAAATCCTCCCAAAACTTGCAAACACTTTTATGGGTGTTTGAATTAATAGAGATAAGCGTTCAGTGTCACAAATGTTTCATGACTAAACTATACTAAACTAGATAGGGCTGCATGGTATTTGATTTTTCAATACCGAGTACGGTATAAAATAAAATACCGCGGTATGATTAAATACCGTGAGCGTCATCGGCTTTAAATTTTCGGGACAGGGGAACTTCAATCACAGGCAACAAGCATTTTACAGACAATGTATTAACTATTTCGCTGTTATGAATTTCTTCACTTTCGCAAAAGTGTTAAAAAATGATTGTCGGTAAAATGCTCGTTACAAAAAAACTTCGCTCATTTCATCAGGAAGTTATAACAGGTGAAATTCTGAATTATCCGTTCAGATATCCTCGAGTTTCGTGAACAATAACAGCAAGCATGTGATATGCACGTGAGGTGGATTATATCCCTTGATAGACAAATGAATAAAAAATGAACATTGATACAGTATTTATTTTAGCATTGCAGATGAACAATAAAATGAATTACTTCAAATTTGAAGCCAAGAAAGATAACATATTTACTTTATCAGGTTTCAAACATGAGCGTTTTACTGACACAATATTACCAGATTTACTGAATAGTCTTTCAGACGGTACACTTGTTGAACTTTAATCTCAATTAACTTCGCTTGCGGCTAATAAAACACCAGTATGGCTTTTCTATTGTTAGTGGCAGAAATGTTAATCGAGTTTACACCGAATACATTGAGACAGGATGTACTCGAATAAAGAAGCATTGAATTTATTGTTCTCTTAATTGTGCTACGGGCAATGGAACAGCATGTCCATGTATTGAATTTGCAAAGTTATCAATTACCAATTTCACACCATTCGTTGGAAGCTTATTTTGACGGATTAACAGGAGCGCATCAGTCTAAAGTATATCATTTTTCAGTCTAACGTTGATCTGAGATGAAATTGGTTAGCCCCACATACATCTCATTTTGCATTTTCGTGGCACACATGGACTTTTTAATCGATAATAGCGTGAAAGTCGGTATACCGATCAAGTTGAAAATTGCTCGGTATTTACTCGGTATCAAAAAAAATACTGAGTTTTGGTAAAATACCTAATTACCGTGCAGCCCTAAAACTAGACTGTTTATTGCATAAAACATATTACATGTTTATAGCAAGATATCATTACAATGAGGGCCAGGGAATGATAAGGTTCGTGTAACTACCACGAAGAGTGTGACAGAAGTTAAAAATGTGTAGAGCATTAACCCTGAACTCAACGAATGGGGGGTCAAAATGTAAAAATTACCCAAAACAATAATTATTGCCATACAATAAACTGGAGATTTCTCAAATGAGTCATACCTTTATGAATATCACCGGGGCCTACACATTGAGCAGGCTCCGGTGAATCTATATTTGCATGACCTTCCATTGAAATAATTATGAAAATAATTTGTTTTAAATAATGTTTTAATGGCTGTGTTGGGTGAAAGGTTAATGAAAACAGGATATATGCCTATGGATACCAGTGATAATAAACAGTTGCATATAAGCCAGTGCACGAGGGTTTTAGGACTTGTGCCTCAGTAGCCTAATCATTACCTAAAAGGGGTTTTGATTCTTTCTTCTCCAATGACCACTGAAGTTGTCACATTTTGAACTATACACATTGTTACAAATCATCCAACTGCATTCACTCAATGAACAGACATAAGCGATTTAAATTTTTAAAAAAAACTGCCTTCAGGCCAATCCCGTTACAAATCAATTATAATTACCTTTCGCAGATTTGGAACGTAGTGTAATCCTTTTTTATATTTGTACAAATTTAAGGTAAAAAAAAATTTGCAAAATGAAATTTTGGGGGGCAAAATGAGAGTTTTTATTGCATTTTGCAAATTGCAGCGCAAACCCTGCATAAGACACCTTTCATTTCAGGTCTAAAAAAAAAAGCAGCCATGGAGGGAAAAAGCAGCCTCACAAATGAATTTTCAGGGCCTCATTGGCAGCATTCCGGTGATTTTGACAATGTCATCAAGGAGTTATCAAGAATATTACATACCCCAGTTCTGATGAGCTTCTTTGCATTTTCTTTAGCATGTATTGCCGACTCAGCAGCTGCAAAAGAAAGTTTAGAAATTATTACTGTTTATCCCTGAAGAAATTTTTGCAAAATTTCCTCAAAACACGCTCCAAAAAAATTAGTAAACTATGGGTAATTAGGAACCATGTGAAATATTTTTATAAGAAAAGTGGTTCAACTTAACACTCTGCACCCTAATGCAGAAAATTTAAAATTTCGAGAAGCAAATTTTTCCCATAATGCAATAAGGATTTTAACCAATTCATTCATGTACTACAATGCTCATTGCATTAACTCTTTACCTAACACAAAAAGGAACGTGATATTTGCAAACAAAATTCTTGAATAACTAATTTTTTTTCACTTTTTGCGTCAAAAATAGCTTATGACTCCTCATTGGAACAATTTTGACGCCAGTGTGCAGATAGTTAATTGCTTACTCTTTAATAGAGAAACCCAGTTATATGGTCCTACAAATATTCGAGATTCGATTCAATATCGATACCATATGTCTGCTTTGAGATCGATCCCAAATCAGTCTCAAGATTCGATTTTTTTTTAACTTCTCGTATTAACTTCAATTTGTTACATTTCCAACAAAAATTGGATAAAATTGTCATTAGAAACTTCATTCATGTGGGCTCAATTCCTATTTAATTGAGTAACTGACAATGTTTAATTGTTAGGTAAGTAGTGAATTTTGCCCAGAACATTATCTATAGTTTAAGTTTTTGAAAGCTTAACCTGTTACAATTCACATTCTTAACATGAATAGTAACAAGTTAAGCCATCAAAAACTAAAACTATGGATAATAGGCCTAGCTGTTTCAGCGACGGCACTGCAGAGAATATTTAGTTATTGGTATTTGGGGTGTCCACTCAGTCGTGTAAGGGTAATCAGAGTGTTCTGTAACTTCCGTTTGGTGCAATATGAAATAACTTGTCTTTTAAGATTCAATTCGATATCGATATCAGAGATATGATTCGATTTGAGATTCGATGAAAAAAAAATTTGTGATTTGCAGATCCCTACCCTGTTAATTGAAAATAATTGTCAAACACCAGGTCATTTTCAATGCTTTTAGTATAGAATCAAGCAGTTAATTCAATACTGGTCGGAAATATTCTGTGAGAATTTAGAATCTGATTCTGGTAAAGATTCTCTCAAACTGCTGGACAACCAATAGTAACATATAGTAGGATTTGCATTTGGATTCTCAGTGTGCAAAATTTGAGAAGAACGCTCGTTTCATTCGCGTGGTGGTTATGCAAATTTAAATCTACATAAACGGATGACTGCTTATCCAAAAGTTGCAACTTGAATGGTAAATTCTGAGTCACTCAACTGATAGAGTGCTAATTTTTTTCTCAGCCTCAAGATTTGTTCACACATTTTTGTCTTGTTACAATTCATGGGCACGTGCCTATAGGCACTCTCCCATAAATTGTAACAATGCAAAGCAATGGAGATGAAGTAATTTTACTTACAAGATAATATGAAGGACATTCACAGAATATGAGGCCTTTAACTTTAGGTACCTGCAGTTTAGAATAAAGCCCAAATATGGGCTTCTAGAACTCTACCAGTTAAGCAGCCTTTCTTGTGTCTTGATAGATTTTTAGACTTTTGCCGTGAGAGGCTATATATATTTCAATTCCATGCAATATATGAACACTTCATCGTCTGGGTGCTAGAATGTTCGATGTCCCCTATGGGACATAGAACATTCTAGCACTCAGCCGACGACTTGTTAATGATAAAAAAGCAGTTTCCTAAGAATTTTTGCAAAGCCGAGTGTTTGGTTAGCCATCTCCAACCCACGTGAACTGAGTAATTTTTAAAATTTTGCTCTGCATATTGAACAATTGCACCCCAAAGCATGTGCTTATACAGTAGAACCTGTCTTGACAGACCATCCTACTCAAGACAGATAGTCTCTCATAACAGGTCCATCACAGAGTAAAACAACAAATACATACAATGTGACAGTTGTCTCTCAAGACAGGTGGTCTCTCAATACAGTGATCTCTCAAGACTTGCTTTTACTGTAACCCTGATGTTCAGTTTGCAGAGTGTTGCACTTATCAATGGAAGTATCACCACAGGTTCAGATGTTATATTTAACTGCACTTAAAATTTCCTAAGACGGCTTGACATCATCCTCGCAGGTTCAGAATTATTATCACTGGGTGAAAGTGTGTGTGTAAAATACGAAATAATTGTAATTAAGCAAACCCAGTCATTAGCCAATGAGACCCACCCATATTGATAGCCTTTCCCCCATGCTGGTGTATCATCATACCAACGAACATTTAACTTTGGATGTCAATGCTTGAGTTTCAACATAAAATGTTTATAAGGACAAGAAATCTCCCTATATTTCAACCTCCAAGAAGGGCTACAACTCTGATAAAAATTAGAAAACAAGACACACTCTACGTTGGCCTTCTCCTAAAGCTGAATTATCATTATAAATTACAACCCAGTGAAGGGTCACAAGCCATTTTGAAGCAAAAATGGAATTTTTTGTCATTCAAAATTTCTTTTTGTGCAATCTTCCAGCTGAGGTCAGTATATAGTTAACCCTTTGCACACTGATGTCAAAATACCAAAATTTGAAGAGGCAAATGATTCCTGTAATGTAATGGAGAATTTAACCTTAAAAATTCCAATTCCAACTTTGACATCTTGTTACTGCAAAAGAAAGGTACCCCAATGTCAAGTCACTGGGTAATCTTGCAAGTATCATTTTAAGAACCTTGGAAAATGCTTCTTGGCAACTCTTGGCAGCCTTCATAGGCAGTCCTTTCACGAGTGCAAAAATCAGCTCTTGCAAATTTGGCCACAAGTGCAACTTGTACTCGCAAAAATGAAAAAATTTAAAGTAATTTATATATTTTTTATACTTACCAATGACCCAGACTAGCTGGTGCTAACTCAAAAATATCTAGGGCCAAACACAAATTTTGCCCCCCCAATCCCCAAAATTTGCATGCAAAACCGAAAATTAGAAGTCCTATCTGGCCCTCCATACATTTACCCTCCGCATATGCGCAGATGCCAGGAAGTCACCAAATCTGGCGCCAACATCATTCTTTGTAAAAACGATAATAATAATTCAGCGGGGAGGTATGAGTGCCCAGTACTGCCAACTCATGGGAGGGCCATTCCCATCTGGGGCATTGGGAAGTATAAAAAATATATAAGTTACTTAAAATTTTTTCATATTTTTATACTGTAACCAATGACCCAGACAAGCTGAATCGTAAAAAGGTGGAGGGCCTAGAACTTCTGAAATAGTAGATCAACATAGATCAAATCCTTCAATCGATGATGAAGAAAATTAGAATAATTAGAATTTACATGTATGTCTCTTTATATCATAATAGAAGAGACATATCCTAATATGGATCCCAATTATGTAAATCCCAAATGCGAGCATGAAATCATGTTAATTAGGAAACAATGTTTAAGGCTAGTCTGGGCTAGACCCTAAAAATTAGAATGGTATATTGAAAATGAGAGAAAATTGCCCATAAACCTACGCCAAACAATAATACTACAGCTGATCGCCGAATATAGTACGGACAAAACAGCTTCCTTAATAGTTACATACCCAATAAGCCAGAGAAGTGTATAAAATGCACCCCCCCCCCCATTTTTTGAACATATCTTCAAAAGAAAGAGGGGAGAGCTCTGGAATCAATAATCAGAACCCGGAAACGATATAAATAAATATCGATCAGGCACTCAAAAATTAATTCATGAATAATAAATGGTGCTTAATGCCACTTCACAAGCAAAGGCTATAGCGATGATTTTGGTAAATAACATTATCCGCTACAAAATATGTACTGCAGACGGCGTATACAGGTACAACAAAATCAGTGAAATAATAATATAACATACACATAAAAAGCGAGATACGATGAACAATCTCTGCAGAGAAAACACGCTTCAAGATCATTCACAGGAGGCCTCCGTAATATTAAATCCGGTAAGAACACTCTCCAACCTGTACTATTTGGTATCTACAACTATAAACACGTGAGAATATGCGATTTGAGAACCGACAAAATAGAGACCAGGATCTAGAAATGGAGGTAGGTATGATTAATCGGCTCCAACACAGACCGCCCCCAAAATATATAATTTTAAGGTCCACCAAAGCGAGAGAGTAATCACATATTGCGCAAGTGCACAAAAATCCAGCCTGTAATCATCTAAAAACCACTAAATGGTTATGCCATAACCTATGAACTCAAATAGCAGCCATTATGATGATAAAATAGGTGCTTGTATATTAGAAATCAGAAAATAAATACCGGAAACTAATGCAACAGAACTGCATATATGCCTATGAGGACGCCATCCAACATGCCCCAAACGCAAAGTATGTATGTATTAAAATATATTTACGCGACAGAGTGAGTGTGGGGGGGGGGGGGGGGGCGGGAATTCGAATATATGTCGAAACCTCCTCACCCACATTATAATCATTGCTGGTACAGACAGCAATAATATAGTGACCACAAAGCTCCCTCACGTCTGACATACTCCGTAATGCCACTGAGAGCGGAGAATGACGTGAAGAACAAAACTTCCCTTGAAGAAGAAAACCCTGTCGTGGGGGAAGCTTCTGGCGAATGTTCAATAACAGATACCATAACCTCAATGTAATCAATAGAAACAAATGAACTGAAGGATACACATGTCCTATCATTCATTCGTATGAAAACGGCTGAGCGTCAAATATATGCGCTCAAATGCCTAATACTGGCGATACAAATAATAGAAACTATTATTCCTGCACGCCACAAGTTAACTATCCTGAAGTGATCCCATATAAGATCATGTAATAGCCATACAGTTAGAATAAGCCCAAGATACTGTCAGCGCTTTACTTAATGTGCTGAAGTCTTAAGCATTGACTGCTGATTGGTAGATAAATTTACCTAAGTAGTACAAATAGCTAACTGACTTCATTTAACAATAGAATGAACCTAAATGTCCCTTCTATTGGAAATTAATGACAAAAGAAGCGTTTCTTCTCTTCTGATAAACTCTGATCAGCGTCTATAAATAGATAATCGATAAAAATATAATTCAATGATGTAGCGTTAACAATGAGGCATCATTTCTGAATATGTGATTTCCAAAAACCGAAGGTCCCAAGAACCCTGCATAGAGGGACCATAGGACTCAAGATTGTAACCCAATATACGAACTCATATCCGTCATAATTGAGAAAACCGTAAAATATATGCCCAAACTTGACCTTATATTAAAAGATTCTCTAAAACAAAACAGGTCTAGAGCGAAAAACGACTACCACTCCAGTTAAGAATAACTGGAGGGGACGTGTGCATAAGCGACCCATCAAAATAACATTCATAGCCACTCCGCACAACCCCCTCTGGCGCATAAAATTTTCCACTGTTAATGCGTCAGATAGCAGATGAAAGCGAGCCAAACAGGTGGCTAATTCGCTCTGTGAAACTACAGATGAACCAGCCTGTTGAAAATCAATTGTGGGATACGTGTATCCTATCATTCATCCCATGAGACATTATCTAGTTCATAATTCAAGTGATCTAAAGAACTATAATCGCTGCATCGCTGAACGCTCGCTTTTCAACTGAAAGATTATTATAAATAACCTAATTATCCAGTTCCAGTCAAAATCAGTCGTACCGAGCTCTATAAAAGCCTCGAGCCACTGGCTCAGGGGTGTCTGATCAGTAACTCAAACAGACGTAAACCCCCTATCCAAGTGGCTGTATAGACAATCCCTAAAGTAATATATAGGAGGGATGCCTATACCTTCGCTGTGAGTCCTTAGACGATCTGAGTCTAGGACAGCCTCACCTACTCTTTCTGCTGGTGTTGGTCGATTAGACCCCAACTTAAAGAGTCGAGTATTGATGCTTTCTTGTAGCTTAATCCTACATTAATGAAAGCTTACCATCAAAGACTAGTGTCTAGAAAACTAAAGCGACCTGTAGCAAGTTTTCCACCTAGTCAAATGTTAAAGATGAAGACGCAAGGCTTTGTCACATCAGAATAGCTCCCACTTAACAATTGTTAAGACAGAGATATATATATAATAGGTCTGGAAAGAATTTTTAAACGGTACAAACGACCAAAAAATTCCTATCCCTATATACATTGCGTCACAGTACTTAAAATTGAAGTATATAAGACCATGAGTCTAAATTCGCTCTGAATAAGAAACTATCTTCTCAATTGTGTCCGAGCGAACAGCTAAATGACGAAGGTAAGGCTACAACTAAGATCTTAGCCTGCTCATTCAACGCAGAGAAACTCTCAACACATCTTCCCCTGTCGTTTTTTAAAAGTATGTGAACAAACACAAACGGTTAAAATACAGAAGATGATAAGAAACCATATTACTTTTTCCCGCAGGAAGTTAAATATGGTGTTGTCTACACGATCGAAGACCTGTGACACCCGTGTAGACTTAACCGGAAAGAGATCTTATTATCCTGCTCTTTGTCCAGATGAAGTCAGCGTCTAACTACGCTAGCGGTTTCTCATAATTACTCGCAGCACTATAATTCACTGGAACAAGATCAAGGGAACACTAATGTATAGTATCCATATCATCCATGAGTTGTTCCGAAAGGGAAAGTTATCCTATTCCGTATCCCTTTCATCATTCATCAAAATCAGTTGGAATCACGGTCACCAGCATCTGAACAGGCAGATGACTGGACCGATCAAGCACCATTCAACAGCTCAAGTTTTGAGACTGACGTTGAGTGCTTCTGCCTTAGCAGGAATACTGCGGTTAGCTGCATAATATGCGACAGCAAGTCCGTTGTGGAGGCCTGAGGAGCGGCGGTCATGAATTGCTTGTCCGCTGACTGCTCCTGGGACAGGGTGTTCAAGATGACTATTACAGCGGATGTCCCGATGAATGAAGCCTCATCTCCTTGGCTACTAGCTGGTGTGACTTTCTTCACACAGATGGACCTTTGACGATGCATACTAGATATCCTAAGTCACTTAGCCAAAGTGTGGTCGGGAGTGATTGGTAGACGCTAAAGAAGCCAAACTGGAGTCGTCCCCGGCTAAGAATTGAACTAAGCGTACCGGACAATGTAAGCTCTGACTGACGCAAGTTCCTACCAACAACACCCGGCCCTAGATGTTGTTAAAAGAGAGAGAGAGAGAGGGGTCTCCCTCTTGCTCTGACAAGTGTACCTCAGAACTTGCCGGCTTCTTCCTTCCATCAACACAGGGGAGCATGATTGGATTAAATAGTGCTCGCTACACCCTTATTCTCTCTCGACCGCTACGGACATACCCGGTGTCACACCACTAGTCTACGTGATAGATCTGCTGGTTGAGCTAGCTGGAGACAAGGGACATAAAACTTAGTTCAAAAGCCTAGCCCTTGTCTAATATCATTGAGCACTTTTCCACTAGCTCTGAATACAGTGCACATGCGACACATCCGGCGTCACAGTCTTCTCATATTCAATCTTAACTGCTTCACTGGCATCAGGGAACTGAAACCACTCATCGCAGTTTATAGCCCTGTGCAATATAAAGATCACTTTGTCCGTTATGTAGAGGAAACCGTAAGACTAGCCTATTAGACGGGACGTTCCGGACAGGAGACATGGACGTATACTCCGACTGACGCAAGTTCCTACCAACAACATCTGTCCCCAGATGATGCTCTAAGAGAGAGAGGCCTCTCTCTTGCTCGCGGTCCTGGGTGACTTGGATGAGCGTACCTCAGAACTTGCCGGTTTCCTCCTTCCATTGTCACTGGGTGAGCATGGTTGTATATCATAGTGCTCACTCCATCCTATATCATCTCCTAGCCCGGCGTCACAGGTCTCAGAGGCCTGAGTAACCACTTCACCGGTCTAGCTAGCTGGCGACAACAGACTTTGTGCGGTCGTGTGTACTTTTCGAACGTAGAGGAAGCTATAAGACTAGCCGACCCCGGCCGCCTATGGAAGGAGCGTCCCGGACAGGAAGGCATGGACGTAAGCTCAAACTGACACAAGTTCCTACAAACAACCTCTGACCCCAGATGTTGTTATAAGAGAGAGGGGCCTAAACCTCTTTGAAGCCTAGCCCTTGTCTAATATCATTGAGCACTTTTTCTCTAGCTCTAATAGTATAATGCGACGACGGAAGCACACTCCCTGACGGCGTCATGAAACCACACCATGTTCTTGTTCCTCTGTAAATAGAAACTAAACAAGTATAGTGACATTTTAGCGAGAGGACCAGAAGTGTCCCCTCGCCGCGATAGGACCGATAGTGTCCACTTGCCTAACACAAACCATGACACCAATCATCAACATTGTCAAACCTGACACATGGAGCAAGAATTAGTGGTAGTACATCAACTATATCAAGTCTTTAAATGTCCACTTTAAAAGTGTTGACAATAACGCCGACATGCTGCTTGTCTTTAAATGCAAAAATAACAGTATTTATAGAACACGTGTGTCCGTTTTGATCTTGCCGTTTGCGTAAAATTCAGTAGGTCAAAAGTGCACAAAAAAAATACAATAAAATGTTCATTGTGATTGGTAGTTATTCTTCAGCTAGAAGAAATTTGACAATGTCGATGAATCGCTGTGTGTAGTTAACATGGCATGTTCATTAACACAGTCCCACTTCACAGTGATCAATGGGGAAATCCAGTTTACTTACAAAACATCTAACAGATGTATGTATTGGAATCTGCACGTCATGTGCTAACTCGTTTTAAAACTAATAAACAAATCTTTAAAGCTTAAATTCCTCTTACAAGAAACTTTAACAGTCAAAGTTAAATTAGTATGTTACAAAAAATGTTACCAATTAATTCTATGCAACATGTGAATCTGTTCATTTGCAGTCGCATACTAAATTTTTGGGAACGCAATTTTCAGCATTTGTAAATTCCAATTTGCAAGCACTTTTGCACTCATGTTCATCTCCAGGAAAGGACTTACAGGCTGCTAAGACTTGCCTAGAAACAACTGCAAAGCCACAGGATTAGACTGCAGGCTTGTACTTCTGAGGAGGGTGATTGCTCCAGCTCCTTACAGGCCACCTGAAATTTTACTGAGTAGAGCATGTAACTGCCCTCCTCAATAGCCTGATTCTGATGATTTTGGTAGGTAACAGCCTGCCTGGGTGGGCTTGTGCCTGCCTGAATACAGATCAAGGAGAACCAGCAACTGCTCTCCAGTGATTTTTAAAAGGACAGGCCTGAGATTGTAAATGTGCAGAAGAAATACAACACCACAATTTCCATTAAGCAAAAGGACCCTCAAGTTTTGTGTATCATTGGTATGAAATTGTCCAATTTGATTAAATAAGTTAACAGGAAGTGACCCTGGCTGTCGAAAGTGTCATTAAATTCCAATGAATAGATAAATATTTAATACCGGGTATTACCTCTTTTGGTTGGCTGGTTGCTTGTAGATGGATTATCTGGTTTCGTGTTCCTCATTGCTTGAATTAGTTTTTTCTGAAATAATAAAATAGGAATTGAAGCAGATGAATTTGCTGGTTACAGTAGAACCTGTCTTGAGAGACCGCCCTTTGGGCCACACAAAAGTGGTCTCTCAAGACAGGTGGTCTCTCAAAACAGGTTTCAAGTCAGTGAATAACCAACCACAAAATTCAGAAATGGAGAAGAATGGATTTTTGTAATTACTTTGTAGCTGCTCTTTTTTATGAAGTTTTTGTAACAAATTGAAATGGACTGTTATAAAAATTATAAAAATAAATTAGTGTTGAAAATCTTCATTGAAGATTTTCAACACTAATTTATTTTTATAATTTTTATAACAGTCCATTTCAATTTGTTACAAAAAGATTTTCAACACAAATTTTTTTTTAGTCCTGTCTGTCACATTTAAGGTATGTATGAAATTGTTTATTCAGCAATAGCCCTAATCTTTTCACAGGGGTCTCATAAAAACATCTCAATCTGTAATGAGTTAGCAATTGAAACCCAATTAAGAGCTTTTAATTATGTTAGTATAACCACAATGGATTTTCCAGTTCCAGAACAGGTGGAAAGTTTTTTTGTCGTGGTTTCAGTCTTCAAAGGGGCGGTCTCTCAAGACAGGTCCATTATGGCATAAAAATACAAGTTGGTACCAGGTCACAGTGGTCTCTCAAGACAGGTGGTCTCCCATAGAGTAAAACCAATTGGTGCCTGGTAGATGTGGTCTCTCAAGACAGGTGGTCTCTCAAGACAGGTGGTCTCTCAAGACAGTGGTCTCTCAAGACAGGTTTTACTGTATAAAGTTTGGGCATGGTAGATTTTGGTAACCAAATAAGAGATGAAAGAACATACCATTTATCCATCATACAAGATTTACTGTTCAAAATTTGTTGGTTTTTTTCACTTTGTGCTTCCAAAACAAACAGGTCTTATTCCCCATCTCTGGAACATGCTCAGTGAGTGTAGTACTGACATGGTTAACTGGATATTACTGATTTGAAACCAGTTACCTACCAAACCGATTAGAAAAACTGTCAACCAGTTATCCAAAATGTCAATTGTCATTCCACGATTAAAACGTAGTAAATCTGATGCTGCTCCTTTGGGATACATTACACCTCGAAGCGATTTATATTGAGAAATAATCAATTTTGCCATTCAAGACATTGTTAATGAGCGGCAATTTCCATGAGTACTGAATAATCGCACAAAATATTCCGTAGTATGTATACAAACGAATGCTGTCGAGTACTCGACATTGTTCATTTGTGTACACACTACAGAATAGTTTTTGCAAATACTGCTTTCCAATTACTACAGATATTGTCTGGTTATAGCTCTTCGTTAATTGGTTGTGAAAATGAGCCAACCGTTTCAGCCCTAATTGAGTGTGTTTCATTAAAGTGTCATAAACAACATTTTTGAAGCACAACATTTTTTTTAGTTAATTTGGATATTGTCAGGATTATCTTTCTTGTTATGCTAGAGAAAGAGTTTATAAGGCTACACAAAGTAGTTCTTCTGTTTCTCAGGCCATTATTTGTAAAATTGCATGCGGGCGAGCGGTTTTTTATTTTATTTTTTATTTCAGTAATTACTTCTTTGCCATCAAAAGTTCATGTTCTTGGTTCAAGTTTTAGGCCTCATAATCTACAGAATAGCATTGGTGGTGGTGTATTTCATCCCTTGAGTGCAAGAAGGCTTTGCAATGCTAAAGCATTGCAAAGCCTTCTTGCACTCAAGGGACAAATTCATCACTTTTTTTAACTTGGGTAAAATATCAGACATAAACCATTTATTTTTTATTTTTTTTAAGTTTAAATTGGTTATAAAAAGAGAACATGCGGCAACCAAAAAGAACATGTGGGAGGGACTGAGAAACAGATTTTTTATTTTTTTAGGCCTAACACAATTTCTTTGTCTTTAATCCCCTACACTCTAATGTCAGAATTCTGAATTTTCAAGCAACAATTTTTATCTATAATGTAACTAGGAATTTAACCAATGCAATATTGTTTGATAACTCTGTCAAATAAGTTTGAATTGGTTAAATTTCAAGTTGCATTATTATAAAATTTAGCTTCTTGAACTTTTGAAATACTGACACCATTGTGCAGTGATTCAAATGAAAAACAAAGGTCTGTTTACTTCACTATCAAGCAAGGCTGCAACAGTCTATCACACTCTCATACCGGCTTTAAATCTGTCCCGCTTCATGAGAGTCAGCATTGATTCTCATGAACTCTTGCTGTGAGAATCAATTTTCAGTTCATAAATAATTTAGAACTTGAGAGTACTTTTATACCCTTGTGTGTAAAACCAGTAGATATTTCTTAATAAAAAACAAACTTCTTTTTTATATATTTACTATAGTTTATAATTCTAACAGGCCTAGTTCCAATTTTGGTGAGTTTCTTCTCGTCTTACATGTACATGCAGAACGCATGTTTCAATATACAGTGGACTGAGTGGAGCCCACTTAATTGGATATCTCTTAACTGAATAACCCTGTTAATTGAATTTAATTTCCAAACACAAAACCATTTACCATACCTCTAGTACAAATTTGACCTGTTCATTGAATATAGATTACAGAGTAAACTCCTGTTAATTGAATAACAAAAATCTTGTAACTTGTCGAGAAATTACCCTGACTCGCCCCAGTTTCCCTTTGTTTATAGACCCATCTGGCCGAGCAGCACATCCCATACAGGTATTTAATCTGTTATATCTTCTTTGACAGAGCTTGTCAGACATGATATAATAGAATAAATGCTAAGTTTATGTCTAAAATACAGGAAAGTGACACAATCCCTGTTAATTGAATACTCCTATTAATTGAATAATTTTCATTGGCAAAGTGGCTATTCAATCAACAGGACTCCACTGTACAAGTTTTTGGTGGTCTTGCTGATAGAAGTTACATACCTGGGCAGCAGTTTCTAGTGAAGTCTTTCCTGCCTCCAAGGACATTTGACTTGAGAGTAGAGTGGACCTTTACCCCGGACGGTCAAATGCCCTGCAGACATAAGCCCTGATTGCTAAAATTAAATCCAGATATTTGTCACGGTAAGATAGTGACACATACTTCTTGTTCTTGGAGGGTACATTTGGCGTTTCTCTGTAAGTCATCAAGCAGTTGATCAGTGCCAAGAAGGACAACAATACTTTAACATGTATGTATGCCTTTCTACCTTCTGAGGAACAGTCTTCATAGGAGGAGCTTCTTGCTGTTGTCTTAAACAAGTGTCAGATGCTTGGAATATATCCAACCCGTCTACATTTCTAAGTGATTTTGAGACAGCTAGTCATAATGCTGTCAGAACGGTGTTCAGATATACCGTGCATATTCAGGGTTGTTTTTATCATCTTACCCAGAGTATTCAAGACTGTGGACTATGTTCAAAATACAAGAAGGACGCTGAAGTAAAGCATGCTGTTGGTATGCTTGCTTGTATACAGAAGACCAGATTGCAGTGATCACTAACATTTGCAACTTAGAACAAATGGTACCACCCCAGAAGAGAGTTCATCATGAAACGGCAAAGTTACAAAAGAAACTGAAGAAATTGTGCACACAGACACCATGTGACAAGTGAATCGTAGAATTTCTAGATGATGCAGGACATTGTATTAGATTATAAATGTATATTTATCTATACTCAGATATGCGTATTAAGATAGCTGGCGAAATATATTAACGTATATATCGGTACTCCAATAAATTATTAAAATATCAGCATCTTTATTATTATCTATGGGTAAATGTCCATTTTCAATTGATAAATCAATTCGGGGCAAATGTCCTACTCTGATTTTTAACACTGGAGCAAATGTCCACAGGGCAAATGTACATCTGGGCAAATGGCAATTTTCTTAAAAAAATTCATCCAGGGCAAATGTTCGTGGGGCATATATCCGGGATTCAACTTCACTAGAAACCACTGCCAAGTCAAAGTGTTACCTTATTATGAGGTGGAAAGAATAAGTAGAATTCACAGGCTTTAAGCAGAATTCACCAAAGTACACATTCAGAATCTATGATCAGAATCATATGAACATTTTTTGAAGAATCAATATTGATTCTCATTGTTTACCTTGCTAGAATCATATGTAAGAAAGGATGCTGAATCTCGTATGAAAGCCCTGTCGTACCTGTTAAGGTAACACTACAAACAACACACAAACAAAAAGTAACTACAAAAACCAAACTGTACATGTATTTACATCTACATGTATGACAAATTCCTGTGACCATTTATATAATCTAAAAATCTAAACTAATTCTTGACATTTCCCCAAACTTGATGCATAAATCAATGTAAATTACTTCCAAAATGGTACATGATTCAAATATTGGGCGATTTAAACTTTGCTTATATGGAGCTTTCCTGATTTGGTGATTTTGGTCCCTATTTTCCGACTGACTTGGACCTTCAGTCCAACATATTCAGACCCTCAGTCTCGTTCATTCGGACATTGAAACAATAATTCTGTACAATGATTTGGAGATTGCCAACAAACTTACATTTGTGTTAAGTGTTGACACTTAAAACGAGCACAAGGATTAACTTGCATAATAAAATTCTCCATAATTTCCATTGTTAACATACTTTAAAAGGTTGCTTGTTTAACCATTTACCTAACATGAAAAGCAGACGACACTTGCAAAACAAATTCTTGAATAACTAATATTTTTTCATTTTTTGTCTTAAAAACATAGGTTATGAGCCCTCATTGGAACGAGCTCGATGAAAAAAATGAAAAAATAATGAAAATTAATTGGCAATTTTTGTGAATGGTGCTGGCCGGTTTTGGCCATTACACCGGGTAAAGGGTTAATAAAATTTACTTGTTTTAAATTGTTGTTTTGCAATTTTGATTTGTGTGAGCAAAAAATATACTAGACTAGCAGCTATTTTTCACCGGTTGGATATGCAATACAATAGCAGTTATGCCAGAGCAGACGTGGTGCTTAAAAATTTTTACAACTGATGTGTAAGCAACTGGAGCTCCTAACCAAATGGGAGATTATGTAGGCCTTGCATTTTGAGGTGGGTGACTTCATCGCTGTGGCCCGCTCAAATGTGATCCCAGAAGGCAAAAAACTGCTTGCACAAATTGGTCAGTTTCCAAAACAAAAGATTGTCATATGACTAATGAGACTGCAGTTCATTGTTATTGCTGATCAGGGAAAAATTTGACAACATTTTAATTTTATTCAACCTCTCTCAAATAGTGCAACATTGTTTAGCCTGAAGTTACGCAAACTTCACAAAATCAAATAAAATAGTTTTCCCATCGTCTGTGTAAACTAAACCATTCAGTGCTTCATGTTCTGGAAAATCCCAAGTATTTTTTATAGATAATTGCTACTACGGATGTGCATGCATGTGCAGCGTGAATTACCACTAGGGGTATATAATCAATTGAATGAATTGATCAGGAACAACAATCTAGCACACTGACCTAGAAATAATAATTCAAGTAAGGTTGGTTATATCTGTTCACAACCATACAGGTGGAGTTTTGTTTTAATTTATTTAATACCAATATTTAAGCGAAATAAAGTTTCATTTTTCCCAGTTAACATACAAAGATACCAAAGAACACTCCAAAGGCTGACGTTTTAATTTAACCCTTTACCCAACGTAACGGTGAAAACCGGTCAACGCTTTTCTAAAAAATCGCCAATTAATTTTTATTATTTTTTCATTTTTTGTCTCAAAAACATAGGTTATGACCCCTCGTTGGAACGAGCTCGTTCCAACAAGGGGTCATAACCTATGTTTTTGAGATAAAAAATGAAAATGAAAGAGTCAATGACTCTGTAGCTCAACTTGGATATGACAGGAATTAGTACTTGCTGTGACAAAGACAACTGAATAATGAATATGACAGGAATTAGTATTTGTTTTGGTCCAGTCAACAATAATAAAAGAATTACAAGGTGACTGTAATGGACTACAGATTAAGACCAATCATTGTAGATTATTATTTTTGTGTGGAAATTTTCAGTCCCAAACAAAATATTTTCAGACTAAAATTTTTTCTTCTTCTTCTTAAAATTGACCAAAATGCATCAAAACACAAAAAACTAATTTTCCGGATTTTGGTCCAAAATTTTATAAGTCCCACCCGGACCCCAAATTTTCAGTGTAAAAAAAATTTTTTTTTTTGCCTTAAAATTGACCAAAACGCATAAAAAACCAAAAAACTAATTTCAGGATTTTGGTCCAAAATTTTCTAAGTCCCACCTGGACCCCTAATTTGCATAATTTATTCACAAGAAAAACTCTGTATTATATGTAATGTATCCCATGGTACTAAACATTCATACAAAAATTTATTCAAATCAGATCTTTCATTTGGAAGTTCTGCGCAAAAATCTGATTGCACTTAATTTTGAACAAAATGGCTGCTAGCGGCCATCTTGAATTTCAGACTGGACCCCAAAACACTCCTTCTCGTCCCACAGTGATAACAAATGTACCCAAGAAGTTTCGTGAAGATCGTTTCATAAATACGGCCTCTAGCCCCAGCCGTATTGGGATTTGCACTCACAGTGCTGAAAGTAACACTAAATAAATCAAAGTTAGCCTAATTTGCATAATTTACGCACAAGAAAAAAACCTGTAATATATGTAATGTATCCCATGGTACTAAACATTCATACAAAAAATTATTCAAATCAGATCTTTCATATGGAAGTTCTGTACAAAAAACAGATTTCGGCATGGTCGGTACAAAATGGCTGCTAGCAGCCATCTGGAATTTGGGACTGCACCCAAAAACACTCGTTCTCGTCCCACGGTCATAACAAAGGTACCCAAGAAGTTTCGTAAAGATTGGTTCATAAATACGGCCTCTAGCCCGAGCCATAGCAGCTTGGCACTTACAGCTCTGAAAGTAACACTAAATAAATCAAAGTTAGTTTAATTTGCATAATTTACGAACGAGAAAAAAAACCTGTATTATATGTGATGTATCCCATTGTACTATACATTTATACAAAATTTTATTCAAATCAGAACTTTCATACAGAAGTTCTGTACAAAAAACTGATTTTTGCATCATCGGTACAAAATGGCCACTGGCAGCCATCTTGAATTTCGGACCACACCCAAAAACACTCGTTCCCGTCCCAGGGTCATAACAAAGGTACCCAAGAAGTTTCGTAAAGATTGGTTCATAAATACGGCCTCTAGCCCGAGCCATAGCAGCTTGGCACTTACAGCTCTGAAAGTAACACTAAATAAATCAAAGTCAGTCTAATTTGCATAATTTACGCACAAGAAAAAACCCTGTATTATATGTGATGTAGCCTATGGTACTAAACATTTATACAAAACTTTATTCAAATCAGAACTTTCATACAGAAGTTCTGTACAAAAAACTGATTTTTGCATCATCGGTACAAAATGGCCGCTGGCAGCCATCTTGAATTTCGGACCACACCTAAAAACACTCGTTCCCGTCCCAGGGTCATAACAAAGGTACACAAGAAGTTTCGTAAAGATCGGTTCATAAATACGACCTCTAGCCCGAGCCATAGCCAATTGTTGACGTACAGACAGACGGACAGATGGCCAGATGGACGGACGGACGGACGACGGGCCATGACAATAGCTCAAATTTGACTTCGTCAAAGTTGAGCTAAAAATTAGTTATTCAAGAATTTTTTTTTGCAGCTGTCGTCTGCTTTCCATGTTAGGTAAAGGGTTAATTGAAATTAAAAAAATAATATCATTGTCCTTTCTTTGCATAACTTTGCAAAAACTTCTTGTTTTTCAGGTGTGCTCTGGGAAAATGAGTTTTATCTTACCGGTCATCAATAACAGCTTCCAGGAGCACTATCACAGTTGTACTTGCAGTGGGTTTTTTTTGTGTGGCGCTCGACTTCTGTTTTGTTGGAGATCATGGATGAACAACAAATCAAGGGGACTAAAGTTTTATTACATGCCTGTTCTATGTAATCCCCATCTACAGCAACACTAAACCATGCAGAAAATGAAAATCATTGATGGATTATTTTTAAATAGAAGCGGAATTTCACTGAAATTTTCTACAAATCGTGCAATGCAAATACAGTTTGAATTGCTAGCGATAGCTGAAAATCATCCCCTGAGTTCCAATGTGTTCTATGTACCAGTAGGCACATAGAACACATTGGAACTCAGGGGACGAAATAGTAACACGAGTTCCCCTCGCAAATTTGGTTGGCAAGAAAATGTGTTCTTTTTGCTTATAATTGTCAAATGAATTGCTGAGTATCCTTGTAATAATTGTTTTGATAGACGTGAAGGTGTGTAATAAACATAGAATGACACACACGTGTGAATGGGTTAATCGATATGGCACTTGTGCCACCGCCGAAGGATAAAACCCGAGGTCTGAGGCCTTTCATTTTATCCTTCCACGCTGGCACTCGTGCCATATCGATTAACCAATTCACACGCGTGTGTCGTTCTGTGTATAAACTGAACATTTTATGACATGGAACCCTGGCAGATATATCGCAACTTGTTTAAATGATGGCATACCTAAATAAAGGGTGGGTCTGGGAACATAAGTGGGTTTGTATGATTGTTTTATTAATGGCAACAAATCATAACATAATACATTCATTGTGTGGTTCAGCTTTTAAAGTTGAAACATACATTGTATCATGTTAATGATTTGTTATTGTCTTTATGCTAATTAGAGCTGATTTAGAATCATAATTATCTCAGGAGAGCTATTGGCTATCCTCACTGCATCTGAGGAGGCAATTTTTTGCTCCCGTCTATCTTTCATATCACCAGCACTTTGGGTAGTGATGTTTAATTTTTACATTTTGTACCCTTAACATAGTACTATCTTTTGCAGTTCATGGGATAGGACTGTCGCAAATGACAAGGGTAGTCTTAACTGACTGAGCACTAAATTATTTTTCAAAGATGATTTGAAACACAGGTATTTTTTTCTCAAGATATCATGCTACCAGCATAGGGAGCCAGAGCAAAGCAAGATAATATTTATATATAATTGTTTTGTTACAATTTATTGGAGAGTGCCAAGAATCATAAGTCCAAAAATGTCACTTGATTTCAACTTGTGGAGTGAATTTGAATTTTGATGTTCCCTGCCTCTCTATTGTCTTTAACCTCATAACATGAAATATGACTGCTCCATAAATGCAAATACCCCTGCAATATTGTATCATTTCAAGTACTGTTTCAGTTGTGTGAAAAATATTTAAGGCGGTATCTCATAATCTGTTGTAGTTTCTGTGCTAGGGCTGTCACAAAATGGGAGGGTACCATTGTGCAGATTTTTTCTAGGGTTTTGTATTTTTTGTTTTGTTTTTTTTTACAATATAAGCATTATAGATCACAAGTTTTTTCAGTCAAACAGCCTCCCCCTCAGAATCAATTTATTTGTGGGGTTTCGGTAGATGCCTCTTCCTGTGATGTTTATGTTTACCCACAGATACTCGTAGTCACCTGTCTCTCCTACACTAAGAAGTTTGCTGCTACCGTCTGGAATACAGATCTCCCCCACTGTCCACCTTCAAGTAGGATACACTTTACAGCCCACAGGTATAAATTTGCTTTTGTTTCCATTTAGTTTGAGCCCCCATTTGTTTGCCCTGGGATCTTTAAGTCCCCAACTGCTATCCCCTGGTCGCTACGCAGGAGTTCATCTCCTAAACCTTTGATGTACAATGCAAAAAGAATTGGCGAAAGGGTACACCCCTGATTTAGGTCTATCTCCATAGGCAGATGTTTTGTTGTTATGTTACCCGGGCTAAGTTCACTCTGTACATCTTTATATAATGCTTTCAGAATTCCGACAAACTCGCCTCCCAAGCCCAGAGCCTCAAGCTTACGCCACATACCCTCCCTCCATTCTCTATCGTATGCCTTTTTAACATCCAAAAAGGCCATAAATATCTTTTTCTTTTTTGCTTTTGTGGATTCTATCATTTGGGATAGCTTGAAAAGATGGTCAGTGACTCTCCTTCCCTTCCTGAAGCCATTCTGAATCTCTCCCAAAAAACCCTTCGCCCCAATCACCTCTTCTAATCTCCCATACAGGACTTTACAGAAAACGTTTCCAATGTTGCTACTGACAGAGATCCCTCGATAATTATCCAAAACGTCCTTTTCCCACTTTTTGTGAATAAATGTCACTTTGCTTTCTCTCCATTCTTTTGGGACCTCTTGTTTTTCTATGGCTAAATTGAATTGGGCAGTTAGGCTTTCACAGAGTTCCTCTCCCCTTTTTTTGAGAAACTTGTTAGGAATTTCATCCACCCCTCCCGCTTTTCCATCCCTTATAGCATAGTCAATTTCAATTGCAGATCCAACAGCAGCATTTTGTTTATGATCGTTTATTGTTGTAAACAACAACACTGTCTGGATTTTTTATTGAAGATGGATTCCATGTTCGACGTACATGCGCAAATCACTCAATACCGCAAATTTCCATCAAAAAACAAAATCGTAATTCTAAGAAACTTTGCCAGGTGTCATGATACCTTGCATAGCATATGGCAACTGTGCATTCTCTCTATAATAACAGTATGCTGTATTAAGGCGATCTTTCTCATCATTTGATTTTAGATCGAGCTGTTTTTCGATACTATTTCCGTCCGACGACGTTGACCGGAAATCGAAAGTATTTTACAATGTAAACAAAGCCTCAGTTTTGGAATTCACCCCTTGCAGCTCTGTCACTGTGTTTTGAAGGATTCTGATGCACTAGTTTTGTTCTTGGATATGTGAAGCACATTTGGCCACAAGGTTTAAATATGAATTGAGGACTCGGACTCGGACTCAAAACACATACTGAATCAAGGACTCGGACACGGACTCAAGTTAAGTGCTTAGTTTTTTGTTGAATTACCAGTGATTTACCACGTTATAGCGATCTTTATTAATCATTGTGCCGAAAATAAAAATTAACCATCCCTGTCAGGTCAGTCCAGACTGTTTAACACGTCAAACTGCCGTGACATATTGCCAGTGGATGCCAGACTTGGGGGAGTGCCCTAGAGTTTGTTAAGTAATTATTAAGTTAGAATTAATAGATTTCATAAGAACTATCTATCGACGCCTTTATGAAATGAATTGTGCTTTCAAATAAAGTCTTCTGGTGGCATAGGCATAGGGGCAATTTTTGATTACAAATAGAGATAATGACCAAACTTCAACTAGAGAATTTTCTGGGTAGGGAGTATCCAAGGGTGTAGGGAGGCATTTTTGGGGGGCGGGGAGGGGGAGCTGATGAAAGATTTTGCTCGAAAAGTGATTCTGCAGACATCATCGAGGCACATAATGTTGCGGTGGGTGTGGGAAAATGTGACGACCCCCCCCCGGCTGAATGGATGGGTGCGTTTGTGACAGGGAGGAGGCAAAGTCTATGCTTATGAGGTGAAATGTCATCACCCCCCCCCCATCCCCGCCCATGAAGCGCCGCCAATGCTTGGACCCAAAGATCGTAATAACTTCGCTTTCTGCGTGACAAACCCCACTGCTTCTAACGTACACCATATCGATTTTGTGTTGAAAATGTGTTGCCAATTCATATGTTGCCTCACCAGAACAATACATCATATCCCGATGATAAAAAGAGTAGTGCTGCCGCGGTTATCTGGATAACCGGTTAACCTGTGGTTATAACTTTGACCGGTCAAGAAAATGTTTTAACCGGTTAATCTTACATTCACTATAGTACATGCCAATCATGCCATGTTATATTATCTGACTGTTTTTGGTGTGAATTCAACTGATGACGCTTACTGACCACTGAGTTATCTTCTAAGTTCTAACATCAAACAGATCAAAGAACAGCGACTTTGTAACTTGTATCTTTCCCTTTGATGCACGAATGTGCATCTTTCATCTTTGTCGGCGAAACTTAAAGACAATCACTGTCAATGAGCCTTATTAACAGTGATTGTCTTTAAGTTTCGCCGACAAAGAGGGTCCGATGGGTATGAATGTATGATGTTGTGATTGTCAATTTGTCATCTCGCTACGCATGTCTGATGCTGCAAGCGTGGCACAGTCAGAGAACTGATATTTCAAATTCAATGATACATTAGCAATGGCTTCGGCACCATCAAGTTCACGGATTCAAAAATCGTGAAAATCAGATATTTGGGACAATTTTACGCTAATCGAATGTGGTGACAAAAAGCAGGCAGAATGTAAGCTTTGCAAAGTTCGGTTCAATTACTCGGGTTCGACTTCATCGTGTTGTCTGTATTCGCTGACCGGAGACACACCGACGATGTTCATGACTTCATGTCTCAGTTAAATTTTAAAGTCCATTGATCAGAAAAAAGTGTTCGTGCGTGAAAAACCACAAGTTTTCAGTACCGTATCAGAAATAGAGGAGCACAAGCGTGATCGCTCACTGTTCCCAATAGTCAATGTAAATAACATTGGCCGGCCCGATATAATAGTTACAGTTGAAGCAAGAACACACTACAAATATAGGTACCTTAAATGCGGTTAACCACGGTCAAACACGCTGGTTAACCGGTCAGAAAAAAAGTCTTAACCGCAGCAGCATTAAAAAAGAGGTATACTTCTAGTTCTCAACGCTCACATTTTCGTAGATGTAAAGCATTAACTGTCATCGAAGATGAAAATCTGCCACCTGTGGATCACGGAATACCGTACCGAATACACCAGGATATACACGTTTTAAACTGGAAACACATTTTCAACACTAAATCCATGTGGCATGTATTGGGCCCACAGGATATTCCACACCAAAATAATATTACAGCCTTTCAACTTTTGGTTCCAAGTTTTGAAAAGCACTGAACAGATATTTTGAGCATTGACGTGGTTGAGTTTGGTAGTTAGTTATTGCAGATAAATGGTTAAATGAAGCCATGGAGATGGAAGGGAGTCGATCGATAGTTCACAAAAAGTCAGCTTATCCCAACTAAATAAATGAATGATAGTCTTTATATAAAACAATAGGGGCATTCCACAAAGTACGATGACCATTGGGAATATGTTTCGGCAGTTTAACAGTTAAACAATTTTTGCTGATCAACACAACGACAAGATCGCTGTTACGTGTGGTTGATCACTGGTAATTCAACAAAAAATCTGAACACTAAACTTGAGTACTAGTCAGAGTCCTCGATTCAGTTTGTGTTTTGAGTCCGAGTCCTCAATTCAGTGTCCATCCGCCACAAGTTGTTCTCAGAAAATATTATTCTATTACCACTTCTGGGGTTCAGGGGGTCAATTTGGCCTTGAGTCGATTCGGCCTTTGTTTAGGCCGAATCGACTCACTTTTTAGGACGAATCGACTGACTTTGTGGAAAATATTTAATAACAAAAACCAACTTTCCTTTTATGCGATGAATGAAAAATCCACCAAAATTTACAGAAAACAAAACTGAATACATCCAAGGTACGAAATGAAATAAAAAAACGAATTGGAAGGAAATAATCCATGTAAACATTAGGATGAAAAACCGTGAACTGAGCATTTTCCCCATTCTCTTTGCTAACTCTGTTAATCATGTTTTTTGAAAGATAATCTTGATAAGCAAACTTCAGAATGAAATATTAAAATTTAATGAAAGTTTCCTAGAAATCTGTGTACCCAATGAAAATTATTTTATAGACAATTACCAGGTCGGGATAATAAGAAAGTGAGAGTAATTTAATGAAAGTTTCCTAGAAATCTGTGTAGGCCTTCCCGATGAAAATTATTTTCGATTTTGATACATCTTTTAATACATCTTGTTTCCACTCGGTTATGAGAAAATGTATTAAAATCGAAACTAATAGACAATTACCAGGTAGGGATAATAAGAAAGTGAGAGTAATTTAATGAAAATTATTTTCGATTTTAATACATCTTCTTCTTTACATTTATTTTATTTGTTGCTTTTATTGTATATGTGTACGATATGGAATAAATTACAGATAAAAGTTCAAATTTTTGTTTTTTGTCCCAACATGATCTAAAGGGTTCTATGACGTTTCGGCCTCCAATCAGGCCGAAACGTCTTAGGTTTTTGGTAATATTTTGATGAAGATTAGGGTATTATTTGTTTATATTTATAGTTTTAAATATAAAATAAATTTGATTATGGTTTTTATTATGGTTGTACTCATTTTTAAGTTGGAAATCAAAGAATTTATGAGAATGAAGAACTTTTCCGATATGGGCAGGACTCACATATAAATATCCAATATTTTGAAACTAGACTCCGAATTCACTTAAAATTTTCCACATTTTGAAATGAAGCAGAAATCTTCCTAGAGCTTTCATGTCTACACAGTACAATGTTGCACACATTTCTGACCCCAAATATTTTTTTACAAGGTGAGTGGGAGTGTTATTGTTGTGATAACATACAAATGAGCTATGTGTGCGACAAACCTGTCATGCTTCTAATACTGTTTTTAGAGTAATTACTCAGGAAAAGGTGCGACGAGCAATCTAAAATGGATGTTTTTGTAAAAATCAGCTGACAAGTCCAACGCTTGGCATAAGCCATTCTTACTTGGAGCGTCTTCTCCGAGTAATAATATCAAGTGTTGGAATTGCCATCAAAAATAAAATATAACCAAATTTTATTGTGATTACCCTGCAGCTTATTTTGAGTGGTACTGTACAAGTACGCCTGACACGATATGACCCCCACCTGTAAAAAAAGAGTTTCAAGGATTGAAACAAGCTTGTCTGGCTGGGGACGAGTGTACATTTTATATAAATAAACATTTGAAAAAAGATTTAACAACCCTTTTAAAGGCTTGAGGGTGTGTGTCTGTGAGAGGGTTTTTTTTTTTTTTTGGGGGGGGGGGGGGGAGGGGTATTGTTTTTTCTTTTGTTTCTTTTTTTTGGGGAGGGGGAGGTCATTTGGAATTCCCAAAGGATAACCAGATACCTCCCAGGCGGCTTGATGGATGACTTCCAGTTTTTCAAAACTAAACTGTTGGAGCTTTCTCCACTCCTTTTTTGTAACCGCTATGGTCATATACCGGGGCCGCTACAAAACCGGCGTTGCTGTTTGGTTTTCTTTTCTCTTCTTCCTGTGTGATCCAAGTGAAATAAAATAAGGTTAACCAGGTCGCAAGGGATTTGTAAATCCCACATCGTCCCTGCGCCCTGACCACACCTGCACACTACGCTGCACTTTTTATATTGGTATTTCTGCTTATTTATATGAAAAATTGTACTTCCAATACAAATACATTGAAAAGGATAAATAAAAAAATCTTCAGAATTTTTTGCGTTGTTCCATTTTCTCCTCACTCACAATTTCGCAACCCACTTCAAAACATTTCTCCTTTCTCCGGTGCCTCAATACATGGAGGCCGAAACGTCAATGCCGAAACGTCTCGAGGCCAAAACGTCCCAAGGCCGAAACGTCCCAGTACTGTCTAAAGTAAAATCCCATTCAACTTACCTTTGGGCCGAATCAACCCGATGCCGAATCAACCCGGGGCCGAATCGACTCAGGCTGAATCAACTCAGGCCAAATCGACTCAAGGCCGAATCGACCCGGGCCGAATCGACTCAAGGCTGAATCCACCCGATACCAATTCTGATAAGAATACGGGAGAAGACTTCCAGGAACCAATGGTGTCTGCTGTCAACTCTATGAGTTGATTACATACCGGTATGTGTTTCGTGTTCTATGCATCTCAACCTCCATTTTGATGTATAATTTGTGAATATTTAATTTCAATTTAAGGAATATCAGAGGTGGGAATTTCAAAATAAACAAAATTCCATTACTTATATAGCACCTTAATGTTGTGTTTTGTGCTCCAAGGGGTAATTTTCTCGGGAATACTAGCTGGCCTCTGAAAAACATGACTGCCGCCGATCCCTGCCCTTTCAGGTTCAGCCCTGACAAAATTTTAATACATGGCCTGTTCCGACTGATCTCGGTTATTAGTCTGATCAGCGTTTGTGGTGATTAGAATTTTAGACATACTTGAACTTGAAGCCAGTAAAAAATTAACAATTATTTCATTAATAAAAGGCATTTTATAGAATTGCAAACCCGTTTGGCTTTTAGTTTAATAAACTTCTGACGAAGTTGTTCTTCTTCTTCGGTCAAGTGTACTGGAAAATGCAAATAAACCATTTTTATAAAAACGAACAACTTGCTGCCAATGTAATTGAGGATGTCAGTCAAACAAAGCAGGCCAACTCGCCCCTGGACCAACTCGCCCTAGAGTCATAAATGCATATCGTAAAGCTGAAACCGGGACAACTCGCCCCACAACCGGACAACTCGCCTGTCTTTGTTGGCCACAACTAAAATGATTAACATTAACTTTTGTTATTTTTTCCATAAGTATATTTGAGTGGCAGAAATAAACATGACAATAAGTGTGTGTGTTTTTTTTTTTAAATGACACGACAATAACAACTTGTCTTTATCATTTACAGGGAATCATCGGACCACATGTGCGGTGATCCAACCCTCCCCCTCCCCCATGTTGCTGCGATGTGTTGTTTCTTTACTAAGAGAGTTAACAACTAAAAATGAAGTTGTAATGCCACGAGTGATTGTTAATCTGTCTAGGATAACAAGTGTTTGACCACCGAAGTGGTATTAGTCCCCTACGGCGCTTTTGTGACATAAGGTGTTTTTGTCACAGAAGACACTAGAGTATATAAGCATCTTGGATTTTTTTTAAAAAAATATTGAGCGTGCATAATCCCCTCACAACCCTTTATCCATGTACCATATATGAAAGGCGTAGCTTGAACCATGTTGGAGGGAGGGGTGGTAACATAAAATAGAGAAAAAAGCTTAAAAAACACAACAAAAATGGCCGCCATTCTACCATCTTGGATTCTGAAAAATAAATATTGACTGTACATCATCCCCTCAGAACCATTTATCCATGTACCAAATATGAAAGGTGTAGCTTGAAGCATGTTGGAGGGAGAGGTGGTAAAAACAGACAGACAGACAGACGGACAGACAGACAGATGTTAGATTTTTAAAAAAAAATGTTGAGCGTACATAATCCCCTCACAACATCCTTATTCCATGTACCATATATGAAAAGTGCAGCTTGAACCATGTTGGAGGGAGTAGTGGTAACATAAAATAGAGAAAAAAGCTTAAAAAACACAACAGAAATGGTTGCCATGGCGCCATCTTGAATTTTGGAAAAAAAAAATATTGAACGTGCAACATCCCATTACAACCCTCCATCCATGTGCCAGATATAAAAAGTGTAGCTTGAACCATGTTGGAGTGAGGGGTGGTAACATAAAATAGAGAAAAAAGCTTAAAAAACACAACAAAAATGGCCGCCATGCCGCCATCTTCGATTTTGAAAAAAAAATATTGAACGTGCATCATCCCCTCCCAACCCTCTAGCCATGTGCCAAATATGCAAAGTGTAGCTTGAACCATGTTGGTGGGAGGGGTGGTAACATGAAAATAAAGAAAAAAAGCTTAAAAAACACAACAAAAATGGCCGCCCTTCCGCCATCTTGGATTTTGAAAAAAAAAATTTGAGCGTGCACCATCCCCTCAGAACCATTTATCCATGTACCAAATATGAAAGGTGTAGCTTGAACCATGTTGGAGGGAGGGGTGGTAACATCAAAATAGAGAAAAAAGCTTAAAAAACACAACAAAAATGGCCGTCATTCCGCCATCTTGGATTTTGAAAAAAAAATTTTGAGCGTGCATCATCCGCTCAGAACCATTTATCCATGTACCAAATATGAAAGGTGTAGCTTGAACCATGTTGGTGGGAGGGGTGGTAACATGAAAATAGAGAAAAAAAAAGCTTAAAAAACACAACAAAAATGGCCGCCATTCCGCCATCTTGGATTTTGAAAAAAAAAAATTGAGCGTGCATCATCCCCTCAGAACCATTTATTCATGTACCAAATATGAAAGGTGTAGCTTCAACCATGTTGGTGGGAGGGGTGGTAACATGAAAATAGAGAAAAATAGCTTAAAAAACACAACAAAAATGGCCGCCATTCTGCCATCTTGGATTTTGAAAAAAAAATTAAGCGTGCATCATCCCCTCAGAACCATTTATCCATGTACCAAATATGAAAGGTGTAGCTTGAAGCATGTTGGAGGGAGAGGTGGTAACATAAAAAAAAACAGACAGACAGACAGACAGACAGACAGACAGACAGACAGACAGACAGACAGACAGACAGACAGACAGACAGACAGACGGAGTGCAATCCTATAGTCCCCTTACGGTTCCCATAGGGGACTAATAAGATAAGATGCCTACATTCCCCAATTCCAGTTATAAATAGCCAAATTGCCAGTCTAACTCGTTCCTAAAATTTGATTTATTCACATGGGATGGGAGGGGGGGGGGGGGGTACGTCTTTCAGTAAATTCACGTTCAATACTCTTTCTCACTGATCAGGTTATTTACTTGTTGGTCTTGCCCTTTACTTTGCACAACCAGAAGATGACACAATTTATTTTATTGAATAACTAAAAACTTATTTTTAGGTCTCCAAAACAGTTGACCATAGTTCCTCTAGTTTACGACTTAATGTTTATGCCCTCCAAAAAGAGGGTACATATAGTTAGGCCTGTAACTATCTTTAAATATTGAGCGTGTGGCCTACATTCGCCCAACCATGACACGAGTCTGTCGCTCGATTTTAAATTAACGCACACACACCCATGCGTCTCTACGAAGTCTTCAGACTAGAAATCTACTTTTCATTATAATAAACAGTTTTAACAAGGTATTGTCGATCACGGTGCCTAATTTCTGGGCATGATCCGAATCACTTATATCACCAAACTAGCAACCATCTTAGACAGTGTTTTATGCACATGCGGAGGTCTTTGTTAGAACGTGTCCATTGTCGAGCAATAATACTCCAACATACAAGTTTCTGCCGACGAGGCAAACGAGAATATTTTTTTTGGAAGGACGTGAGGTGGGTCCTCAGTATCTTCGCCGTGTATATATTCGATTGACTTCGGACAGAGAAGCAGGATTATGCGGGTTCTCGAGAAAGGTATCCAAATTTCTTGATATTTTGCCGCATTCGTGTTCACCAGAAAAAGGCCGATGATGGGTTCTCGATGAAATGATGCGAAGCGGTTGTGTGGGCAATAGTTACCAGGTGTTATTGGGCACTAGTCTCAATAAAGTCGTCAGCCGTGCCACTGTAACTGATTTGCAAAACAAATGAGCAGTCAAATGTCCAGTGTATGATTTATATACTGAGTCCAAAAAGAAAGTATAATAGAAACAAATGTGAAAAAATAGCATAAAGAATGAAATAGTTATAATGTTGCATGTTTGTGGACAAAGAAGTCGTGCAAAGAGTTTAATGACATGTTGTTGTTGTCCACCCAACCGAATACAATTTTGCTACGGATGTCAAAATAGCACGTGCTACCCGAAAATGTCAAATTGAATGGGTGATCGGCGATTTTCTTTGTGTTATGTTGTGCTAGAGAGCCTGGGTTATTGAGAAAACACGCTAGTTTTTTGTCTTCCGACATTTTAAAAAATGCCAAGGTTAACCGAAAATCAGAGGTTGCGTGCCATTGGTATGCATGAGGCTGGCATACCTCCAGTTGAGCTCGCTGCTGAGGTCGGAGTCACTATAGCCACTATTTACCGTCTCATTGGAAGGTATAGAACCACTGGATCTACTGCCGACTGACCGCGTTCAGGTCGACCAAGAGTTACATCCTCTGCACAAGACCGACACATCAGGACGTCTCACTTGCGGGATCGCTTCCTTCCGGCGACGAGGACAGCAGCAATTACTCCTGGTAGAACTAACAATAGAATCAGTGCACAAACTGTCCGCAACAGATTCGCTGAACACTGCATCCGAAGTAGGCGTCCATAACACGGACCAATCCTTACCCAATGTCATCTTACCGTCAGAATGGAATGGGTACGTCAGCGTGTTCGCTGGACTCAGCTGCGTTGGAACACAGTTCTTTTTAGTGACGAATCACGATTTTGTCTACGGTGCGCTGACGGTAGGGCAAGAGTGTATCTCCGACGAGGAGAACGGTTTTCTGATGCTTGCGTGCGGGAATGCGACAGTTTCGGTGGGGGTAGTGTAACGGTTTGGGCAGGAATTTCCTTGCACCATCTAACGCAGTTGATCTTCATGGATGGTACTCTGAATGGACAGCGATATAGGGACGAAATTCTTAACGCTGTTGTTGTCCCGTTGTTCAACGCTAACGCCGGATTGCAGTTATTCCAGCAAGACAATGCCCGATGTCACGTGGTGCATATCTGTCGTGACTTTCTTGAGGAGCAGAGCATCGGACTTCTTCCCTGGCCCCCACTTTCGCCAGATTTGTCGCCAATCGAGCATCTCTGGGATCAAATGGATCGTGGGGTACGACTTCATGATCTTCAGACGTTAGGCGATTTACGTAATGTTCTAAGGCAGGAGCGGAACGCAGTACCACAGGGTGACATCCAGAGACTTATCAGGTCTAAGGGCCGTCAATGTTTTGCATGTGTGAACTTTTCATTTCACCCCATGTCTGAATTGCGACGTCCTGGCGTGACGCTGGCAACAGTAAGAACATGAAATTATGCAAATTCATACAGCCAGACTCGAAATATGAATTTACAATAATTTGTTTGGGATTAAAGTCGATAATACTAAGAAAATGCTCCTCAAAGTTTATTATACTTTCTTTTTTGACTCAGTATATTTTCAGTTGTAAATGATCTTGAAGAAAGTATATATTTTACCTCAACTTATTCTTTTACCGCCTAGTATGTGAAGAGAAAACTGTAGAGAAAGTTGTGCTTTGCTGGAAAATATGACCTGAAACTAATGACTGATACACAAAAATTCGCCGATTGAACAACATAATTATTGAAAAGAAAAAGAATTGGACTATTAGTGTGGAGAAATTGAACACCCAAAAGACTTGTGTGGTTCTGAAGTACCAAGTATCGCTCTACAATCAAGTGGTTGTTAACTTTGAGAGGCTAGTTTACAGCCACTGTCCAGTGGTTATTAACTCGTGAAGCTTGTTTAAGGGCATTTTTGTGTGGGTGGGGGCTCTAACAGGGTGTGGAGCGCCAGAGTCGCGGAGTGCCCCCCAAAATTCCATCCACTCCGATGTATTACATCAAAGACACTGTTAGTGGCTCAGAAATACAAAGCATCATTCTATAGCCCATCCAGTGGTTGTTAAGTTGTGAGGCTAATTTACAGCGTAAGTCCAGTGGTTAACTTGTGAGGCTAGTTTAAAGCCATAGTCCAGTGGTTGTTAATTTGTGAGGGTAGATTACAGCAATTGTGGCGGGGGGGGGGGGAGCGATTCGGCTCACTACACCCCAAAATGGTGTGGGCGGAGTCATGCCCCCTCCCCCACACCCCTAAAAAATCCTTCCACTTTGATGAAATAAAATGAAGGACTTCGAAGGTTTTCAGTATCTGATAGCCAAGGACAGAGTGAAGCGAGCCAGATGAATGTATTCTGAAAATGTTTTCCTCAAGTCCGCCAACATGTATCACCCAGTTAACCAAATACCATGGGATGAATTTGAAAAACATTCCAGACAATATATATGTCATTATATATCTCATAACAATCTCACCAACAGCAGTTGGCTATATTTCAGCAAGAATTGAAAACCTTGCAGTAAAACAGCCGCATATCACCAATTATAGCCATAATATGACAATTATCCAGCAATATGAGTAAGCCTGCACAGTCACTGTCGACATACACACTGCAGCAAATTTCGTGAATCATCAATTCAAAATATACTTGAGCAGAACTAAGCAACAAATGATGTCTGCATCAACATGATCAGATCAACTAACAACAATAGGTGAGACAGGTTAGTGTGCTTGACTGTCCCATTTTTAGCGTTTCATCAAAGAGGCTGTGCAATTTGTGCAATAGGATTTCAACTGAAAGATTGTGCAATTTGTTCAATAGTTCGTCACTTGGCACCGGGTACAGAAAACAGAAAAATATTTTTGTTACCATTATTTAAATGATCACAATTTTAACCATCTCTGTGATGATGTCAAATACAGCAATTTCAGGCTGCAAATTTTCCCAATAAGGCAACCAGGAATTTATTTATTATGCCCTCGACTTGAAAAGTAAAAGGGGTATCTCGTGGATATCTCCGTCCGTCCGTCCCGTCCGTCCGCACCAACATTTTCCCTTGTATCTCAGCCATTGCTACTCCGATTTGAATGATATTTGTTGTTGTGATAGAACATCACGGAGGAACGACCTGTGTAGTGTGATTTTCTCCAGAGTAATGGCCATTTTTCACTCCTTCGATTCGGAAAGTTTTTTGCGGTCGGGGGCATTATAGCAGCGCTTTGCGATGCAGGACTCTTGTTTATTTATTTATTTGTGTTTAAGGTCACATACTAATGCACAATATACAATATAACTCATGCCCCTCCCAGACAACAATTCCTCTTTCTTTTGAATAGTTTTTGGGACCTATATTTCTAAATTTCCCCGGAGGTGGATCCCGACCCACTACTATGAGAACGGGACACCTTATCTCGGGCTCTACCTCAATGACGCGTCGCGTCGCGCGTTAGCCATCGTTGCGCATCGAGCGCCCTTCGGAACAGGAGCTCAATACACTGCAATGGCCCACCACTGGCCATTCGCCCACTCCTTAATTCGGGAAGCACTACCGATAAAAATGCTGCAAGTTATGCAACAAATATATTCAAAGCATAAGGATACACTTTACCAAAATGAGCCAAGCAATTACCGAAATATATATTTTCAAGGCCAAGGACTTCCCATAACATTTTTCAAGAAAAAACAATTTGATAGTCAAGGAATTTCAGTTTTAAAATTCAATGAATTTTAAGCACTTTCGAGAACCCATACATACCTGCACGTGCAGGTCATGGCCATCTGTTCTTGCCTTCGCAAAGCAACAGTATTTTTTATAGGTATTTAGATACTTTGATCCCTCATTTGAAAATTAGGCCTACATTTTGCAAACATATTTGGTAATATAACTGGTCGAGTGCTAAAAATAAATTTTCAAGTGATTTTTCTAACATGAAAATTGTTTTTTTTTTTTTTTCAGAAGATACCATGCTATCCTATTTGCAAGCAAAGCCTTATCTCAGCAAGATTTAGTTCAGGAGCTGTTTTGTGTCAACATTTTTGGAGATGTTAGCCTACTGAGATAAAAAGCCCGTGTAGACAGTTTAAAGTCGCTAAAAATGGCTTTCGGCACTTTTCAATGGAGTCATGATAGTGGATTCTAGTATTGACCCTTTACCCAACGTAACGGCCAAAACCGGCCGGCGCTATTCACAAAAAATCGCCAATTAATTTTCATTATTTTTTTTTCATTTTTTATCTCAAAAACATAGGTTATGACCCCTCTTTGGAACGAGCTCGTTCCAAAGAGGGGTCATAACCTATGTTTTTGAGACAAAAAATGAAAAAGTTAGTTATGAAAGAATTTTGTTTGCAAGTGTCGTCTGTTTTTCATGTTAGATAAAGGGTTAAACCAGTTGAGCACATTGGGTTGGAGCAGCAGCTTCACCATACAACAATGCTTTGGGCCATTCGAAGCTTCGAAATTCGATTCAATTCCAAATCGTCCTGATGATTCGATTCGATTTGAGTCGAGATAATCCAGAAATTTCGAATCGTCAATATGTTCTCACAAAACTACCAGCTTGAAAGCTTCTTCTCTACCATCAGGTTTCCCGTGCTGGCCTGATGATAGAAGTGATCACGGAGGTTCCACTTCCGAAACTATTTTGAATCTCAGAATCTGTCTTGGAATAAGTCGCATTTTGGTTGCCCAGACAAAGGAGTGGGTACTGGCAATATTTACGGTTGCAAGATGCAATATTTACATATTTAAAAGCCGCGAGATTGTTTCAAGTCGATTCGAAATCATCTGCCTGATTCGATTCGACCCGAAATGCGAGATACGCAGGTCCCACATTCTTAAAAAGGCCCCGTTAGTTGTTACACGTCTCCACTGGGGCCTCCGAGTGAGGGGCTGGAGAAGTCCCCCCCCCCCCCACACACACACCCTTTGGCAAACAATGCTCATAATATTCGAAAATTGTATTTATTGTATTTATTCATTTATTTACTTACTGGAGTTTAACGACACTTTCGACAGTTAGGGTTACCTCGTGTCGGACAGTTTTACGGGTGGGCGAAGCCGGAGTACCCAGAGAGAATCACCGTGCAAATGTCAGATTCCCCAAAGTACTAACTCCACATTAGCAAGGTCAGCATTGGTTGAAGACAGGTGCACCATCGAAGTGCATTACACCTTAGTACACAGCGCCACCGTGCCTCCTCCGCCCCAGGGGCATTCGCGATTAAGTGCCTTGCCCATGGACAGAACGCAGTTAGCCCTGACGGGGATTGAACCGCAGACCTCTCGGTTTGAAGTGCAATGCCCTAACCAATGCCCCGCGCTCCCTAATCGAAAACAGTATATTGCGCATTACTCAATTTGTTATCTTTAGTTACAAGGAACTTTCTTTTGATTCGACGATTATACCAGTCGGGATGGGGGTGTGGGAGTGGGTGGAGTAGTTACTACCCTAAACTTAGCGTCTCCGAGAAAACAATGGGGGACTATTGTGTGATGTGACAAAATTTATGGAATTAGTGGACTGCCGGCACCGGGACCACTGACCCCCTTAAAATCACCGAGACTGCTTCTTAGGTCGCATTTTTTACATAAAAAAGTTATTTATATTTAATCAATTAGATCTTGTTGACCGAGCACCTGGAGCACTGTTCAAGATTTTAGATGAATAAATACTCAATTTATCACAGAATATAGAAAATATTACGAAACTCTGATTAACCAAATACTCCTCTTATTTGAATATATATTTGCTGTGGCGTATCAGAGGGGGTGGGGTGGGGTGGGGCTGAGGGGACCCCCCCCCCCAAAAAAAAAAATTCAGTCATCCCCCCTCCCTGTTCACCAATATAGGGAACATCAGGCAAGAAATTTTAATATCTAGTAATTTACTTGATTCTGAGTCTGTTTGTGTCCATAATTTATAAGTTGGGAAAGGTATCAATAATTAGATGCCTTTCACAACTTGTTAGTCGACATTGTGGCCTAATTATTGATGCCTTTCACAACTTATAAATTATGGACACAAACGGACTCAGAGTCAAGGAAATTGTTTTTTTTTTTTGTCTCAAATTTAAAAATACCCCCCCCCCCCCCTCCATCACCCCCTTTCGTGCTCCACAGCCCACATCTTGCTCCTGTAGGGCTCGGATGATGCAACGAATCATATTGTGTATGCCCCCTTAGATAATGCTCTTGCCCCCCCCTCCCCCCCCCCCCCCTTATTGTGATATCCTGGCTACGTGCCTGTATATTTGTAACTGGCAAAGGAGCTAATCAATAAACATGGTTAAAAAAAATCACTACAAGGGTCCAACAAAAAAATACTTCAACTAAGCAAGTAACATGTATGTTCTCTACTACCCTGACTTCAGTACAGCACTACACCCTTGTTCTGTCCCAATTATAATGAGAGAAGTGTTACATTCAAGTGAACAACACAATCTTATTTCATACAAAAAGTTTAATTTAAAAAGTATCAGTAAAATTAAAGCTTAAATATGTCATTATGAAATTTGTTCAACTACAGCATCCAAAACAAAAGTAAATTTTGTGTACAAATCAAGCTACACAGACATACACACCTACGTACAACATGGAGACATGTCAAATATATTTCACAGAGATGTTTCAGGCTGCAGTTATCAGTTAGATTTGATTAGACTGAACATTCCTACTTGCCATTAATGATAATGTAATTGCAGGTGCTGGAAAAGTTCCAAAAGTAGTTTTATTACTTTAACCCTTTACCCAAAAGTAACGGTCAAAATTGGCCAACACTGTTTGCAAAAAATCACCATTCAATTTTCATTTTTTGCCTCAAGAATATAGTTTATAACACCTCGATGGAACAAGCTCATTGAGCTCGTACCAATGATTGGTCATAAGCTATGTTTTGGATGCAAAAAATTTAAAAAACTAGTTATTCAAGAATTTTGTTTGCAAGTTCCGCCTTCCTTTCGTGTCAGGGAAATGGTTAATCCTTTACCAAACACAAATAGAAGACAGCACGTGAAAAACATTCAAATAAATAAAAAAAAATCAGTTTTTGCTCTAAACATCATAGCTTTTGATCTCTCTTGGAACAAGATCAATGAACCTATTACCAATGAGTAGTCAGTCATCAGTTATGTTTTTGAATCAAAAAGTGAAAAATTACTAAAATTATGATGCAATTGTTGATGGAATGGCAAGTTTGGAATAAGTTTTAAAAAGGTAGTTTTAGTACTGTAATTCTTTACCCAACACAAATAGAAGGTGACAATCAGTCATTTTTTGCTTGATAAACATAGCTTATGACTTGGAAAGGACTCAATAGGCTCATTCCAATGAGGGGTTATAAGTTATGTGTTTGAGGCATAAAATTAAAAAAAAATATGATGTGGTTGTGGAAGGTAGGACAAGTGCTAGATAAGTTGTAGAACTGACTGTAATGTGCAAGTTCTTTTGACAATGATATCTGAACGGTTTTATTTGAAAATAGAAAAAAAATTTCCCCATGACTGGCATTTAGTTTATTTTTTAAAAAAAATTTCTTGGGTCAAGAGTTAACTGATAGATTAACCTTTTAAACAATGAAACCCTGCACGCAGGGATTGTAAATGACGAAAGTGTGTTAGCAGACTACAACTTCATCAGAACAAGCATTATAGAATTATGGCACCGGACAGATAAATACAGTCTGTGAGAGAATTAAGTTTTCCCATTCCTGTGAACTTGACCTTTGTCACTCAGCATGGTATTGCCATGCAAAAGACCTTCCATTGGTCTTTACCCTTGTGTAAAGTTTCATGGAAATCCACCAAAGCATTATAGGGTTAAAGCTTGGGACAGACAAAGTCGGACAGACAGATGGATGGACAGACAGACTGATAGAAGGACAGCTGGACAAGCCAGATTCAAGATGCCTCCTCCCTATTGGGGGCATAGAAATTCATTTTTGCCTCAAACACATAGCTTATCACTTCTTACAGAAACTCTGAGCTCAGTCCAATTAGGGGTCATAAGTTATGTTTTTTAGAGAAATATTGAAAAAAATATTAAAATTATGCTGCAGTAGTACATGGGAGAAGTTTATGACTCCCTCAATGCAATGAACATGATCAGCTCAGGGTCGGACAGGTGGTGGAAGCCAGCCAGATACCTGGAGAACACCACTGCGCAGCCACAGCAGCGGTGAACAACTGTCGGACTCCACAACAGACTAACTGTACAAGCAGGGTTAGCACTGGTTGAAGGAAAGTGCACCATTGATGTGCTGTATGCCTTAGTACACAGTGTCAACATGAATCCACATGGAAATCAGGATTAAGTACCTTGCTCAAGGACACTGCGCTATAATCCTGGTCGGGATCGAATGTGGACCTTTTGGTTTGAGGTCCAATGCCCTAATCACGGAGTCATTATGCTACCATAACAAATGAAAGTGTCAATGATACTGTAGCTTAACTTGACTGTGTGTAGTGTTTGATGAAAAGGATAATGTTCAATGTTTATGAAAGGATTATGAAACAAGACAGGAATTGTGATAATTGAGAATATGTTAATTTCTGTTCCCAACATTCTATGTTTTCAATAAGAATAATTTGAAGTGAAGACTGTACTAAAGAATTGCAGCCTGGGTTACTTTAAACATATTTTTATTTGTCATAACTATTGAGCAAAAAGGGATAGGAGGACAAGTACTTTCCGCTTAGTAAAAACCTCTGCTCCCATAACATAAATACAGAAAATGTTACAATGGCGAAACAAACAAGTTTTTGAAATTCATGAATGTAAAATAAACTATCTGAATGGGTTTATATATATATATGTGTATGTGTATAAATAAATATGAATATGAAGCAGTGAACAAAGGCAGAAAAAAGAAAGAAAGAAAGAAAGAAAAGCTGTTAATGTCCCTTTTGCATTCTGTGTCTCTCTCGATTTGAATCAATTAATATTCAAAGTCAAAGGCCGCTTGGTCGCTGTTCTGATTAGGATGTGTTAAAATAATAATAATAATAATAATAATAATAATAAAAGTGATAATAGTAATAATAATAATATAATAATAATAATCATCATCATTTCTTCGGCTTCTGTACTACAGCTTAGCGACATGTCTCAGTAGATCCATGCTGGTTCACACAAGAGGTAGGGGAAACACCACGTCAGCGACTGAGGCCACAAACAGGTCAACCGTGACTATCATCATGACTGCACAATCTGTGTACCGATGCGCTGGCTCAACGTCACCCCGATGATGCATCCATTCCGTGACCCCTCCATGTGTATTCTATATTGAAGTGGATACCTTGAGTCAGCATTGTTTTGCAAATATTATTAGATGGGAAACTCGTTGTTGAACCTCCCAGTGCTACAAATAAATTGTTGCACAAATTTAAAAATCAAAGTGTTAGTTTTGGTTTCTAACACCGGATCACCGTACAGTAGATTATCCACTGAATTCAGAGTAATATTAAGATTTGATAAATTACCAATAAGAGCGTTATGAGCATTTGAATAAGATGGACAGACAAGGAAATAATGTTCTGCATCCTCAACAACAGTTATACAATGTGGCCAATATGGACATTCAGAGATGTAATTGAGGAATTTATCACTTTTCAGATCACTACAACCAGTTCTATTTCTACTGTGAATGATAACTGTGTTTTCTAGAACCATGCGAGAAATATACAGGTGGTCTGCATATGAGTTTTTTGAATTCAGTAAGCGATGAGCAATTTCGTACTGACTGGGATAAATTGTTCCACGTTTCCGTGCAAGACGGAAAGAATGATCATTTAAATAGCTCAGTTCGCATGCTGTAAGGCATGAAATTTGACGAATTGCGAAGGTTATAAGACGATGTGTCACAAACCCGTGGTGGTAGAAGTTCATAGAGAAAATCTGGCACATCAATGTGTATGATTTTGTAAAAGATACACATCTTGGGTTAATGTGGCCCTCACAGTTAATGTCTGTCAGCCAAAGTTACCAAGTTACAGTAAAACCATTCCACAACGAGTCATCCTACCAAGATACAATGCAATGCCTTCATAAATATAAAGTGTGGACTAACTTCGCTAAAGGAACCTAGGTCATGTGATAGTCTAGCGGTCATGGTTGACCAATCCTGACCATAATAGGATAGTCTCATCCAGATATCATACCAAGTTATCCTACCAAGTTACAATAAAATCCCTTCATAACAAGAGGCTCCAGGGGGCCTGAGGGTGCTCAGTCGCTCACCTGACATGATAGCCTGAATATAAAACCCAGGGAATTGATTTCAACAAGTTGCATCTGCCCCTCCTTAGAAAAGTTTATACCAAATATCCAAAGATTCAAACCAGTGGATGTAAAAAAAAATTTTTTTAAAGAATATTCCTCATATTGAACTAAGTTATAATTCAGGCTCCCATAAGACCCCAAATATGAACCCATGGACTTGGCTTGGACAAACTTGAATCTCACATCCAGTGGGATGCCGTTTTCCAAATATCAAAAGATTCTGACTGGTGGATGTGAAGAAGAAGATTTTTGAAGAATGTTCCTCATATTGAACTAAGTTATAGTTCAGGCTCCCATAGGGAGCCCAAATATGAATCCAGGGATTTGGCTTGAATACGTGACTCCCCCCCCCCCCCCCCCCCCCCCCCCCAAGGATGCTGCATGTCAAATATCAAAACATTCCCACTGCTGAATCTGAAGAAGAAGATTTTTAAAGTAAAATTCCTCATATTAAATTAAGTTATAATTCGGGCTCCCACACGACGCCCAAATATGAACCCAGGGACTTGGCTTGAATAAACTTGAATCTCACCCCTTAAGGATGCTGCATACCAAATATCAAAATATTCCGACTGGTGAATCTGAACACGAAGATTTTTAAAGAAAATTCCTCATTTTGAACTATGTTACAATTCGAGCTCCCACAGTGAGCCCAAATATGAACCTAGGGACATGGCTTGAACAAACTTGAAACTCACCCCACTAAGGATGCTGCATGCCAAATATCAAAACATTCCGACTGCTGAATCTGAAGAAGATTTTTAAAGAAAAATTCCTCATATTGAATGAAGTTATAATTCAGGCTCCCATAGAGGGCCCAAATATGAACCCAGGGACTTGGATTTAACAAACTTGAATCACACCTCCCTAAGGATGCTGCACACCAAATATCAAAACACTCCGACTGCTGGAACTGAAGAAGAAGATTTTTTAAGAAAATTCCTCATTTTGAACTAAGTTACAATTCGAGCTTCCATAGTGAGCCCAAATATGGACCTCGGGACATGGCTTGAACAAACTTTAATCTCACCCCCCTAAGGATGCTACATACCAAATATCAAAACATTCCGACTGCTGGATCTGAAGAAGAAGAGTTTTAAAGAAAATTCCTCATTTTGAACTAAGTTATAATTCAGGCTCCCACAGGAAGCCCAAGTATGAACCCAGGGACTTGGCTTGAATAAACTTGAATCTCACCCCCATAAGCATGCTGCATACCAAATATCAAAAGATTCTTATTGGTAGATCTGAAGAAGAAGATTTTTAAAGAATATTCCTCATAGTGCACTAAATTGAACATTTGGCCTCCCATAGAGAGCCCAAATATGGACCCAGGGAATTGATTTCAATAAACATGTGAAACAATCTTCCAAAGATGTTATATGTGAAATTTGAAAGCTTTTTGAGCAGTGGTTTGGGAGAATAGTGTTAAATGTTTTTCCCATTACCCACAGTGTTAAAAAAATGCTGATTCAGCACTTTTTCAAAGTCCCCAAAAAGTACCCCCATGATAAAACCGATAGCAATTTTTGGACCATTCCATTCTGTTGGTCCTAAGGAAGCTTCACACCAAATAAGAATTCTCAGTGCCGTGTAGTTTTGGAGATATGGGCGTTTTAATTTTTTTCTATTTTTAGCTTCTGCAGCTCCAATGGGGTGACTGGAAAAAAATTTTTGCATAAATTAAGTACTTATGGCCCAATAAGCCCTCATATCAAATTTGGTTCAAATCTGCCTCTTGGTTTGGAAAATAGAAATTTGGGGCGGGGCAAAAATTCTTTCCCCTCCCATAACGAAGGCAAATATAGCTCCTCAAACTTCTCTTGAGCAAATCTGAGTCTACACCTCAAAAGGAAGCTGCACACCAAATATCAAGTCTCTGCTACTGCTGGTTCATGAGAAGAAGACTTTTTAAGATTTTGGTGTCCCTTGGGGGGGCGTGGCACCTCCCAGGAAGAGGGGCAACTTCATTTGAACAAATCCGAATTGGCATTAGGTAATAAACATTTACCCAACATTTGAATAAAATTGGGCCAGTGGTTTTGGAGGAGAAGTTGGTTTTGTAAAGTTTACGACGGACGGAAAGTGATCAGTAAAGCTCCCCCTTGAGATTCGCTCAGGTGAGCTAAAAACAACCTGCTGACAGTGCTAAAGGAATCTAGGTCAAGTGACCAGGCAGCGGTCGTGACCAAAATAGGATAGTCTCATCTAGACATCATACCAAGTTATCCCTCCAAGATACAATGAAATCACTTCATAAATATGAACTGTTGATTGTACTAAAAAAATCTACAACACATGCCTGCGTGGTCATCACGGCTGACCGATCACGGCCAAAACAGAATGTTCTCATCTAGATATTATACCGAGTCATCCTACCAATTTATAATGAAATCCCTTCTTAAATGCAAGCTGTAAAATGTGCTGAATGGATCTAGGTAACGGGCCCATATGGCTGTCACAGTTGACTGAACCAGACCAAAAAAGGACGTTCTCATCTAAACATAAAACAGAGTCATCCTATCAAGTTACAATGAAATTCCTTCATAAATACGACCTGTAGATTGTGCTAAAGGTTTTTGGGTTTCGGGCTCGCATAGCATCACGTTTGACCGATCATGACCAAAAGTGGAATTCTCATCTAGACATTATATAGAGTCATCCTACCAAGTTACAATTAAATCCCTTCATAAATACGACCTGTAGACTGTGCTAAAGGTTTTTGGGCTCGCGTAGCCATCAGGGTTGACCGCTCGTGACCAAAAGGGGACGTTCTCCCCTCGAACTTGCATATGAAATTTTGTGATCATCGGACAAGAACTACGGGGTGTAGCCTATGCTAAAGAAAATGTGAACAGACTCACTGAGTGATAGACTTCTGCACGCGTGATGGAAATAGTTTATCTTTACTTTGTCATCCATTACATCATGGTATCAGGGCTTTAAAATGCTCCCAAATAGTGATGGTAAATGCTGTTCCTAAATAATGTAATTGTGCCCAAATAATGTAATTGTGCCCAAATTATAAGGTGTTGTGCCCAAATTATATGGTGTTCAAAACTTTTTGTAATGTTTTCAGGTGTTCCGACTATGTATCAAGATGCTCAGATGCAAGCAATATAGTGCAGTGCCTACTTGTTTACTCAAAAAATGCAACAGATAAATGAGTTTAAAAAAACAGTTCTGGAGTGAAAAGTAAACTTTGTTGACAGTGCCGTACCGACACAGTCAACACAGATTATTTTTCACTGGCGAACTGTGTATGAACATGTACTCAAAGCATGAGATCTAATATATTCATAGTTGTAGCATTTCCACTTAACTCTTTACCTAACACAGTATTTTTAAAAAATAAATTAAATTTCCCATTTTTTTAAAACAAATTTTAAAATTTTTCAATAAAACCATACAAATATGGATATCATTGGAACCAGATCGACGAGTTGGTTCTAATCCATATTTGTATGGTTTTATAGAGAAAGCTTCAAGTTATTTTAGGCTATGGTAGGCTTGTTCTGGTTAATTTTCTGGCTGTTTTTAGCCACTATGTTAGATAAAGGGTTAAAGGCCAAGTGTAATTTACTTTAAATTAATGTTTTGGATTGACACCAGAACACCCAAAAAACTTTCTTAAGTAAAGTTTAGCTCAAGGAGGAGAACCAATAATAACGGTGAAGACCTGTAACAAGAAGATATAAGCTAAATGAAACCAAATACTGCATTTTGATTGGCTGAGAGGTACGGTGTAATTTGCAATCCACAGTAGCCTTTTTTACACTGTGGTTAACCATGGTGTGAAAACAAGAATACACAATAGCAGGCAATATGGCTAAAAAAAGTAACAATTTTTAATTTTTAATTCATCCCTTCTGCTCAGTTATGTTAGAACAAAAATAAAAATACTGGAAATTTCATATTTAGGTGCAATAAAATATTACAGATATGAATGTCATTGGAACCGGCTCATTGAGCCAGTTCCAATGACATCCATATTTGTCTGGTTTTGTTAAGAAACTTACAAAGTACAAATTTTCTGTCACTTTTTGCCCACAATGTAGGTTAAACTGGGGCAGTAGAACCCAGGGGGGGGGGGGGGGGGGGGGGCTTCAGCCACTCCACCTTTTTTGCCAGGCCATGTTTTTTTGTATGCATATATTTTAACACAACCAATGACTGGTGAAACAAGGGGCGGATCCAGAGCCTCCCCCATATTTTTGCCAGCTATGTTTCTGTCGTACTAGTTCAGTTACGATGGATTTCGATAATTTTGTGCAGTAATTGGCAGCAAACGTTAAAATGTATACAGTCTGTTAATAAATCAGGCTCATTTTGGTAGCCCAAATTAATAACCCAGGGGCTCGACTTGAACAAATTTGAATATGACTCCCTTTTGATCTTGTATACCAAATATGAAAGGATTCTGACAGGTGGATCTGAAGATTTTTAAAGAAATTTCTTTATACTGCACTAAGTTAAAGTTTGGGCTCCAATAGAGAGCCCAAACATTAACCCAAGGACCCAATTTGAACAAACTTGAACTTGACCCTCCTAGAGATGACATGTATACCAAATATGAAAGCATTCTGATTGGTGGAACTGAAGAAGAAGATTTGTGAAGAAATTTCCTCATACTGCACAAAGTTAATATTCAGGCTCCCATAGGGAACCCAAATATTAACTCAAGGACTCGATTTGAACAAACTTGAACCTGACACTCCTAGAGATGTTGCATACCAAAGATCAGAAGATTCTATGAGATGGTTCTGGAGAAGATTTTTTTAATTTTGGAAAACAATTTATGGGTGCTAACTAGTGCTCAAACAACTAGTGAATTCCAAAGTCGACTAGTCAATACCCAAAAGTCAAGTAGACTTCGACTAGTCATTGGTGATAACTTGTCTCCTTATAACAGTGTTGGTGTTCCGGTAGAGTGCTGAAGGTCCAAATTTGGCTTCACTTGGGCATTCATATACAGCAACTTACTGGAACATTATTCTGTTAATGTGCTTCTAATTATGCTAAGAGTGAAATTATATAGTCTTATTTAATTTGCCTTGTTGCGATTTATGGGAGAGTGCCTATAGGCACTCTCCCATAAATTGCAACAAGGCAAATTAATAACATATCCTGATAGCCCAAAATAATTCAGCACTCTACTAGTACCAGTTAAAACAAACTACTGTCACTACTATTAGATGGCAATAGATGTATACATTGATTGCCAAATATTGCTGTTCAAACTGTCTGACAGTGGCACAGAAGGGATACTATTTACCTAAAAGCTTGAACTCCTCCGACTAGTCGACTGCACAATTGAGAGTCAGCTACTGGTTTGCCCAGAGTCGACATCGACTAGTCGACTAATCATTTGAGTACTAGTGCTAACAGGGTAATGCCCAATGTAATGCCCCCTGTGAACATGGCATCTTTATTTGAACTTGAATTGACATATGATAAAGAACATGCATATAAAATTTGGTTCAATATGGTCCAGTGGTTTATGAGGAGAAGTCGATAATGTAAACTTTACACTGGATGGATGGACAGATGGATGGACAATGGACAGAAAGGGAGAAAGTGATTACTTGAGCTCCCATTGACTTTCAGTCAGGTGAGCTGAAAACAAACTTCTATACATATTTATAAAGAATAAAAAAAACAAATTTTATTTGGCAAGTAACTATTACTTGTAATTGTTAATATATACAAATGTGCATTGTTGGAAATAAGAATGAATTTATTAAGATAAATTTATTTATTGGGATTTAACGACACTTTCGACAGCCAGTGTCACCTCATGACGGACAGTAACTGCCAGACTCCCCAACGTACTAACTCCACCTAAGCTGAGTCAGCACTGGTTGAAGACAAGAGATGTCACTACACTTTAGGCAACCAATATGCTGAGTGAGCCTGTGATACCCTATTCAGAGGGGGGAGGATCATCAGCAATTTGGAGAACAGGACTAGAGCTGTAGGTTTTTAAATTTCTTGTTCGGTTTCGGTTTTGGTTTTTCAGGTGGAGAAAAACCTCGGTTCGGTTCGGTTCGGTTTGTTCATGAGGCCAAGTAAAATTCAATAAAACTCATTCTAAGACTTATGTCCGGAGTCATAATAATATAATAACACTTTGGCCAGCCGCTGATTTGTCGCGGTTCTCGGACGAGAAGGCCATGGTTACCCCTGTACTCCCAATTGCCTCCCTATTCCCACACTTCTCCTCTCCTCCCAACACTCGGGAGACGAACTGCTTGATGATAACCCTTGTCCCATTCTTCCCAATCTCTCCGATTATCATATTAACCCTCTCCTTTGAGTTTCCCCCTAACCACATGTCCTTCATTCTCCCATCCCACTTCCCCATTATACTCCCAGTGAATCTCATTCTTTTAGGCTGATACTTTGGGCATTCTAGAAGAAAGTGTTCCAGGGTCTCCACCATGTCCAAGTTACACATCTGGCACTCCCTTTCACCGTCTTTCCCAATTTTTCCCCTCAGCTCCAGGGATCGCGACCTCAGTTTGAACAACAGTGACCCCCCAAAGGTGCCATCAAGGTACTCTTCAAAACCTGGCTTCTCTTTATCACGCAGGCCACCCAAAGACCTCTTTGATTTGACCCCCTCTCGCCAATTACGGTTACAATCCTCCATGACCCTTTCTCTGACGATTTTTTTACCCTGGTTTGCCCCAACGTCCAGGTCCGAGATCTCCAATGAGTAGTTCTCTACTAGCTCCCTCACTTGGACCATCCACCCTGTTTTGATATTTGAGTTGAAAATTCTCAGGAACATTGCTTTACACTATCGGCTGTCGGGGAGATTTACCAAATAATTAAGATAACCGAGCTTCAACAAGTCTATCCTGTCCTTGATCCTCATCCACCCAAGCTCACCCCTGATTGCTTCTAGCGCTGCGGCATTACTCAATCCCGTTATCCATCAGCCTGCATCGTTCTGCAGGATTTCCAAGCTCTTTACGGCCGTCTGATTTAGGGGTACCACTTCCGTGCCGTATGTTATACTTGGCAGCCCCACCATTTCCCAAATGGTTTTCCCCACGAAAACCTTATTGAAACTGTTTCTCCCTATAAGTTTCATTTGGTTAAGGATTCGCTTCCCCTTCAGAATCAATTTATTTGTGTGGTTCCGGTAGATGCCTCTTCCTGTAATGTTTATATTTACCCCCAAATACTCGTAATCACCTGTCTCTCCCACGCTGAGAAGTTTGCTGCTCCCTTCCGGAATGCTGAACTCACCCACTCTCCACCTTCGAGTGGGGTCCACTTTGCGGCCTACAGGTATAATTTTGCTCTTGCTTTCATTAAGTTCGAGTCTCCATTTTCTCCCATATTTCCCAACAATTTCCAGCATTTTCGTTAGCCCCTCTTCGCTTTCTGACACTAGAACCATATCGTCTGCAAAAAATAGCCCTGGGATCTTCAAGTCCCCAACTGCTACCCCCTCCTCGCTACGCAGGAGTTCATCTCCTAAACTTTTGATGTACAATGCAAACAGGATCGGCGAAAGGATACACCCCTGTTTTAGGCCTATCTCCATAGGCACATGTTTTGTTGTAATGTTCCCCAGGCTAAGTTCACTCTGTACATCTTTATATAATGCTTTCATAAATCCAACAAACTCGCCTCCTAAGCCCATAGCCTCCAGCTTGCGCCACATACCTTCCCTCCATACTCTATCGTATGCCTTTTTGATATCCAAAAAGGCCATAAACATCTTTTTCTTTTTTGCTTTCGCGGATTCTATCATTTGGGATAGTGTGAAAAGATGGTCAGTAACTCTCCTTCCCTTCCTGAAGCCATTCTGGATTTCTCCCAAAAAACCCTTCTCCTCAATCACCTCCTCTAGTCTCCCATACAGGACTTTACAGAAAACCTTTCCAATGTTGCTACTGACAGAGATCCCTCGATAGTTATCCAAAATGTCTTTTTCCCCAAAATGTCTTTTTCCCCCTTTTTGTGAATAAATGTCACTTTACTTTCTCTCCACTCCTTTGGGACCTCTTGATTGTCTATGGCTAGATTGAATAGGGCAGTTAGGCTTTTCACGAGTTCCTCTCCCCCTTTTCTGATAAACTCATTAGGAATTTCATCCACTCCTCCCGCTTTTCCATCCCTTAATTTTGATATCACCTTTCGCACCTCCTCCGTTTTAATTTCGCTGCACACGAAGCTCGATAGGTTTTCCTCGACCTGATTCGGACACTCTGGTGGACTCCCCATGCCCCATCACTTATCGTTTACCCTTTCCCAGTGCTTGACTAGTTCTGATGCGACTTGATCTTGCTCGTCTGTAACTCTGCCATCTACTTTAATACTCTGTGGGTTACTTCCTTTTGTTACGTTTATCCACCCATTTCCAAAATACGTTCGAACTTGACTGTCCCTGTCGTTCTTATCGTCCTAATAAGACTGCTATTTCGTACTCTCCGATTATCGTCTTTAATCTTATTTACTTTATTTCGTGCTTGGTGGTATTCTTCCTTAGCAACTGTGGCCTCATTGCTTTCCACCCCCTTAAGTTTTCTACTTCTCCTGTATGCAGCACATTTAGCTTTTCTTCCCTTTATGGCCCTTTTCAGTTCTTCGTTCACTCTGTACCCAAGTTCCCGTGTTGGCACCCTGACCTTTCCTACACTTTCCTTTCCTGCCTCCACCAGGCTCGCAACTATGACGTCGGCCATCTTCTGGACACTGCCCCTCTTGGGTACAGTTGCAAGCTTTGGTTTCAGTTTTTCATTGAACTTCGCCCAGTCAGCATCTTTTTTGAGTTCCCAAATCTCCTTAGAGCTTCCTTTGCTTTTTACTAGAGTTTTGGCCCTGATCGTCACTGTAATCAAGTTGTGATCACTATCCACCTCCATTTTACCCTCATCGTCCACTTCTACCCCTATCACCTCCCTTCATAAATTGGTATCTGTGAGGATGTAGTCGATTATTGATTTTCTGTCGTTCCTCTCCCAGGTCCATTTCCCCTTACACCTCGCGTCCCTGTTCAGAATCTTCAGACCGAGCTCGTTTGTGAAGTTCAACAGCTTCCTTCCATTCCTGTTGACTTTATTGTCCCCACCCTCTATGCCTTCTTCATCATTACCTATGTGGCCATTAAAGTCACCCATCAGAATTATACCGAGCCCCTTGTTTTGTAATTCGGTGATATTGGACCTCAGTGTTGAGTATATCGAATCATTCCATTCGGGTTTGCTTTCCTCCACCGCACAATACACAACCCCAAGGGCAATACTTTTGTTTTTCAGACTGATCCTTACCCATCCAATTTCTTTCGATACCTCAGCTGGGGTGCTGATGTTTTCCAGGTCTGTGATCAGCGATGGTTTTAAATCCTCTTTAATGTACATGCCTACCCCTCCCCCTTTTTTCTGGCCTTCCGTTCGCCCTACACCTATCCATACGTACCCCCTTACTTGGTCTACCTGCTCCTCGTGTCTTACCCACGTTTCGCTTAAGCCCATGACGTCAAACTCCTCTGCCTCAATCAATGCAGCAATTTCACTTACTTTCCGGTGGAGACCCTGGATGTTGCTATAACCCACTTTCAGGGTGTCAAGGTTCATTGGCTTCCGCCTACTGGTCCCTTTATTATCTAATCCCTGTATGTTTGTATATCCCACTTTGTGTACCTGTTCTTTCCTTGGGAAGCTATTCCTATTGATTTGGATTTTTGGTCCCTTTTCCTTATCCCCCTTGTCCCATTTTTTACACCTATGGTTCGTGACACAATTTCTGTGATTATTCCCCCCTTCACTGACCCCCCCCCCCCCCCTCCCCTCCCTATACCAAAAAAGGCTCCACCACCTGCAACATATTTCTTCCTAAAACCTCTGTACCCCTTGGGCTAAGATGGAGACCATCCCTTCCATATAGGTCATTTCTGCCCCAAAACGACCCCCAATTGTCTACAAAGGGTATCCCAAGTTCCTTACAATACTCCCCCAGTTCCTCGTTGGTTCCAATGATCCGCGAATTACGCTCGCCCCCACCACCTAGTACTGGGAGAAGCCCCGAAACCACTACCTGTGCATTCTTGGCATTCAGTTGAGTTATTAAGTCCTTGTAAGTCTCAATAAGCTGAACCGATTTTCTCTCCCTGATGTTGTTGATCCCCACGTGCACAACAACCACTGGGTCTGGGCCTGACCCCTTTACTAATCCATCCACTCTGTCCCTTAGGTCCTCCACCCTAGCCCCCGGAAAGCACAAATTGGTTCTGTTGACACTGTCGGGCCCACACACCACCCTATCCAACCCCCGCACTATACTACTCCCTGCAACCACCAACTGCCTCTTCCTGTCCTCTTTCCCGTCCTACTACCCCTACTACCCCTGTTACCACCTCTGTCCCCACTGGGCCGGCTCGCAATCTTGCACTTCGCCACACTAACCCCCATGCCACCTCCACCTCTTCGGACCCAACCTGCTCCTCAGAATTCTCGAAATTACTTAACACACTGAATCTATTTTGGACACTGCACCCCACCTTCTGCCCACTCCCACTACAAGCCACCTTGTCCTCGTTTACCACCTTCCTAACCTTCCCTCTGACTCCTGCCCTGACAGACTCCACATGGTCATCGCTATCTCCCTCACTGTCCGATTCTATAAGTATACGCCTTTTCGCCTCCCGACTCACACTACTAGCCTGGTAATTTGACACTCTAGCCCCTACTTCTCCTCCACCCTCAACCAGACGCACCTTCCTATTCCCAAACGACCCACTATCCACGTCAAAAGTCCGTTTCCTACTACCCACCACCTTCCATCCCCCATCGAATGCCACCCTAACTGGGGTAACACCAGACTTTCCTGCCCTCCCCAGTTTCCCCCTCACCACCTGCACCTCTTCCTCCAACTTTACATATGCCTCTAACAGCTGCATTAGCTCTATGCAGATGGCACACATCCCCAACTCCCCCAGCTCACACCCATCCACATACACCATATGGCAGTGCCTACACACATCCGACCGCTGGCCATCCGTTGGTAACTCACTAGCAGTAGCACCCCCTGTGCTGGCCTCAATCACTCCCCCCACCTGGATTGCCTATACTAACAGTCTCTGCCCTGCTGGTCTGAGCTTCTCGCGTCACGAAACACTTACCATCCATAGCCAAAATTAGAATGAGAAGCTTGAATTTTAAAAAGCGGTCAAACTCGTAAACAAAACAAACAAAACATCGAAAATGACCCGCGCGAAGATAGGGAACACACCACTGATATCCGATAAAGAAACTAAACAAAACACTAATATAACTATCTTTTATTAAAAATCACATCTACACAGCCCTAAAACAATATATATATATATCTACAGAACACCTGGAAAAAAAATATAGATACTTGAGCTAACTTTTGACAACTGAATCGAAATACTCCCTGTTGGTTTGGATATGGACACAGGTCATAACTGAATGGTAGTGAGATTGAGAGAAACTCAATGAATGCCCGAAATAAGCTATAATACATGAAGAATCAGGAAGGCCAATATAATAATTACCTAAATATACAGAATTTTTATTGTGCTTGGCCATTTTTCGAGGTCTGACACCTACACGCAAGTTGAGGAAAGCTGCAAACACAACTAAACTGAAATGTCGGAAATTCACAGAATGTAGCCTTCCCAGAGTAGTGAGAATACCCCGACACTGCCATTGGCAGTGTCTGGGTACTCTCACTACTCTGGGATGGCTACATTCTGTGAATTTCGGCAGCAAGAGATTATTTAATAAAAAACGAAAAACCTTAGATTTCGGGATGTCGACGGTTGAGGTTTCGGTTTTTTAAAAAAACTAAAAACCTAGGTTCGGTTTCGGTTAACCTACAGCTCTAAACAGGACATGTTGATTAAATGGGTTATGAATGCTGCAATGCAGCATGTATATTCCATTTAACCACAAACAATTTTCAAGAAGTTTTCTGTTTTTGAACTATAATCCCAACTGATGAATAATATTCCAAATTCATAATCAAGGCAAGGCTGTAGCAAAGGTTCGAAAACCTACACGTATTTGACCCCTGCGCTTTCAACACAAGCATTTAATGTTAATCTTGTTTGACAAAGCTCTGTGAGTTCTGTCAAACAAGAAACAGTCATTCATCAGATAGCTGCATCTAAGCACTTAATTCTACAAACTGCACCTCAGAAGAAATCAGCGACAGTACTTGTCTTTTTCAAATTTCTCGGATGCCATAGAATTAAGAAAGGACGCTGGTTTTGTTTACATTGGCATGGCGGGGGTTCGAACCCATGCCGAGAGAGTTTCCTTTGGCACCAACTGCCTAGCGAAACTATACTGAACCACGCACAACACTCGGCCACCGACAGACCCCAGGGATCTGTCCGTGGCCGAGTGGTGTGCGTGGATCAGTATAGTTTCGCTAGGCGGTTGGTGCATCTGTCGGTGGCCGAGTGGTGTGCGTGGTTCAGAATAGTTTCGCTAGGCAGTTGGTGCCAAAGGAAACTCTCTCGGCGTGGGTTCGAACCCCCGCCATGGGTCTGTCAGTGGCCGAGTGGTGTGCATGGTTCAGTATAGTTTCGCTAGGTGGTTGTGCCAAAGGAAACTCTCTCGGCGTGGGTTCGAACCCCCACCATGCCAATGAAAAGAAACAGTCAATTTATCACAAACATATCGAAAATAACCACATTCTAGTTAATTAAATATTAAATTTTCCTGTAACACTTCAAACTGAATATTTTTCACTGGCAAAGGGACCATTGAGAGCTCCATTGTTTAAAACAATCAAGATTAAACAGGGGGTTGGGTGGGGGGGGGGGGGGGGGGGGGTCTGGGCGGTAGCTCGGTGGTTAGTGCATTGGACTCCAAACCAAAAGGTTCCCCTCGGCACTATGTACTAGGGTATACTGCATGTTGAAGGAGCACTTCATCTTCAACAAATACTCTTGTGCAGAGTTAGCAAGTTGGGGAATCTAACAGTTGCTTGCCACAGCTGGATGGTTCTCTCCGGGTACTCTGGTTTTCTTCACCAGTAAAAAACTGTCCAACATGAGGTGATATATCTGGCTGTTAAAAGTGTTATTAAAAAAAAAACAATAAAAAAGAAAAATTGTGTTTAACATTGTTCAAAATAAACTAAATTAGCAAACTGCAAACATGTAATGTATGTGTAAGTCCCAAAACAAATTCCAGTGAACTCATTATCTGTATGCAACACATCAGCCATATCCTACCAAAGCAGGGCTCAAAATACCTTTTTTCTATGCGAAGCAAAAAGCTACCCATTTCCGAAAAATGAATAGCATTTTGTTAAAATTGCATAGCATTTTGTTAAAATTGCTGAGCAGATAGAATAATGTCCATCCATTTCTGTGCTTTTTCAAATGAGCTGCAACACATGAAGCACTAGCTATGTTTTTCAACTGAACTGCCTTTAACAACTGCATGTTCATATATATTAATGAAAGTGTCAATGACACTGTAGCTCAACTTGTCAAGACAAAGACATGCACATGTATAGTATGTGACACAGCAATGACAAACATCTAGGTAATGACCTGATAACAAAGGTACATATAAAGTATTGTAACGGTCTGTACATAAATACTGACCGTTGCCTGTAACAAATGTATAGGTAAAGTATTGTAAAGGTGGGTGACAGTCAGATGCTAAACTAGAAAAAAATCTTTGATTCCCAGAGTGGGTCTGACTGAACCCCAAAATATTTGTTCTCATAGCACAGTGATAACAAAGGCACCCCAAAACACACTCATTCCTGTCCCAAGGTGAAAACAAAGGTACCCAAGAAGTTTCGTGAAGATCAGTTCACAAATATGAGCTGTGTAGAAGTTGTGACAAAAAACTGATTGGACCTAATTTCGGTACAAAATGGCCACTGGCAGCCATCTTGAATTCTGGACTGCACCCAGAAACACTCGTTCTCGTCCCAAGGAGATAACAAAGGTACCCAAGAAGTTTTGTGAAGATCGGTTCATAAATACAGCCTCTAGCCCGAGCCGTATTGACATGTGCACTTACAGTGTATAAGTAGCACTGAATAAATCAAAGTTCATCTAATTTGCATAATTTCTGCACGAGAAAAAAACCTGTACTATATGTGATGTATTCCATGTTACTAAACATTCATACAAAAATATATTCAAATCAGAACTTTCATACAGAAGTTCTGCACAAAAGACTGATTGCACTAATTTTGGTACAAAATGGCTGCTGGTGGCCATCTTGAATTTTGGACCACACCCAAAAACACTCGATCTCATCCCACGGTGATAGCAAAGGTACCCAAGAAGTTTCGAAAAGATTGGTTCATAAATACGGCCTCTAGCCTGAGCCGTATATAGAAGTTGTGTTCAAAAAACTGATTAGACCTAATTTCGGTACAAAATGGCCACTGGCAGCCATCTGGAATTTTGGACAGCACCCAGAAACACTCGTTCTCATCCCAAGGTGATAACAAAGGTACCCAAGACGTTTCGTGAAGATCGGTTCATAAATACAGACTCTAGCCCGAGCCGTATTGACATGTGTACTTACTGTGTGTAAGTAGCACTGAAAAAATCAAAGTTCATCTAATTTGCATAATTTCTGCACGAGAAAAAAAACCTGTATTATATGTGATGTATCCCATGGTACTAAACATTCACACAAAAAATTATTCAAATCAGCGCTTTCATATGGAAGTTCTGTGCAAAAATCTGATTGCACCAAATTTTGTAGAAAATGGCTGCCATCGGCCATCTTGAATTTCGGACCGGACCCAAAAACACTCGTTCTCGTCCCACGGTGATAACAAAGGTACCCAAGGAATTTCGTAAAGATCGGTTCATAAATACGGCCTCTAGCCCGAGCCGTATTGGCATTTGCACTTACAGTGCTGAAAGTAACACCAAAAAACATCAAAGTTAGTCTAATTTGCATAATTTACGCACGAGAAAAAAACCTGTATTATATGTGATGTATCCCATGGTACTAAACATTCATACAAAAAATTATTCAAATCAGAGCTTTCATATGGAAGTTCTGTACAAAAAACAGATTTCTGCATCGTCGGTACAAAATGGTGGCTGGCAGCCATCTTGAATTTTGGACCGCACCCAAAAACACAAGTTCTCGTCCCACGGTCTTAACAAAGGTACCCAAGAGGTTTCGTAAAGATTGGTACATAAAAACGGCCTCTAGCCCGAGCCGTATCCAATTGTTGACGGACAGACGGCCAGACGGACGACGGGCCATGGCATAAGCTCAAATTTGGCTTTGCCAAAGTTGAGCTAAAAAACAGATTTCTGCATTGTCGGTACAAAATGGCGGCTGGCAGCCATCTTGAATTTCGGACCAAACCCCCAAAACACTCGTTCTCGTCCCACGGTCATAACAAAGGTACCCAAGAAGTTTTAGTAAAGATCGGTTCATAAATACGGCCTCTAGCCCGAGCCGTATCCAATTGTTGACGGACAGACAGACGACGGGCCATGGCATAAGCTCAAATTTGGCTTCGTCAAAGTTGAGCTAACAAATACGTAATATCTCTTAATCTGATGCGCTTTAAGTTATTTTGACTGGATATTTTATGCAAAATGCAGACACAATGCAGGATGAATTTAAACCAATAAAAGTCACGTTACATATGAAGTTGCTAATGCGAGACAGAGAGTTAATCTTATATCAGGAGTAAAGCATCAGTGAACTAGCTTGCAAAGTGTGTTGCAAATTTTTATTTTTACATTTTGCAATACAAGATATTCAACTGCAGCCTATTAGGCTGCAGTTGAACATATATTGTATCGCAAAATGCTATACGGTACATAATTGAAAATTGTGTATCTTTTAGCATGTTTTGCATAGCAAATAGCAATGCAAAACCACTTATTTTGAGCCCTGTACCAAAGCTATTTTCAAACTTTCCAAATATTATTTTGCCAATTTTTACCTCAAAAACATAGCTTATGACTCTCACTGGAATGAGCCTATTGAGTTTAGCTTGATCCAATGGGGAGGGGGGGGGGGGGGGGGGGTGGATTGGGTCATACATGTATGCTATGTTTTGAAAGATTTTCTGTTAGCAACCCTTTACCCATCGCAGACGATATCAAAATTTATTATTTTAAATATCATTTTTTTAAATTTAAAAAAAAATTTCAACAAAACCATATCGTGTGACCTCTCGTTGGAACAAGCTCGTTCCATAGAGTGGTCACAAATGGTTTTGTTGAAATTTTTTGAAAAATGAAAAATTCTTTGCTGCTGAATTTGCATATTACGTGGGTGGATGTGGCCCGATTCATTGGGTAAAGGGTTAAACAAATATGAAATATCTATCTGTCAAAGAAGACAACCTAAATAGATAGCAACAAGGTTGACTGTGATCTTTCAAACACAGAAAAGATACAAAACAATGTCGACATTCATATACAGATTTTATTGGCTTATGTCGGGCACACCGAGATGTCATGGCTATCGTCATTATCTTGATACTTCTTAACCCTTTACCTAACGTAACGGCCAAAACCGGCCAGCGCTATTCTAAAAAATCGCCAATTAATTTTCATTAATTTTTTCATTTTTTGTCTCAAAAACATAGGTTATGACCCTTCGTTGGAACGAGCTCGTTCCAACAAGGGGTCATAACCTATGTTTTTGAGACAAAAAATGAAAAAATTAATGAAAATTAATTGGCGAACATAGGTTATGACCCCTCGTTGGAACGAGCTCGTTCCAACGAGGGGTCATAACCTATGTTTTTGAGACAAAAAATGAAACAAATTAGTTATTCAAGAATTATTTTTGCAAGTGTCGTCTGCTTTTCAGGTTAGGTAAAGGGATAAACTGAGGGAAAAACCATTCCTCGCCATAAGTGAGTCTGCTGACATTTCAAAATGAACCACACGTCAAAAGGAATGAAAAGGATAATGTTCAATATTTATGAAAGAATTGTGATAATTGAGAATATGTTAATTTCTGTTCCCTGTATGCTATGTTTTCAATAAAAACAAGAGGCCCCAGGGGGCCTGAGGGCGCTCACCTGACATGGTAGCCTAAATATCAACCCAGAGAATTGATTTCCACAAGTTGCATCTGCTCCTCCTAATAAAAGCTGAAACCAAATATCCAAATATTCTGACCAGTGGATCTAAAAAAAAGATTTTTAAGGAATATTCCTCATATTGAACTAAGTCATAATTCGGGCTCCCACAGGGAGCCCATATATGAACCCAGGGACTTGGCTTTAACAACCTGAATCTCACACCCCTAAGGATTCTGCACACCAAATATCAAAACATTCCGACTGCTGGATCTGAAGAAGAAGATTTTTTAAGAAAATTCCTCATTTTGAACCAAGTTACAATTCAAGCTCCCACAATCAGCCCAAATATGGACCTAGGGACATGGCTTGAACAAACTTGAATCTTACCCCCTAAGGATGCTGCATAAAAAATATCAAAAGCATTCATCTGCTGGATCTGAAGATTTTTAAAGAAAATTCCTCATTTTGAACTAAGTTGTCATTCAGGCTCCCATAGTGAGCCCAAATATGAACCAAGGGACTTGGCTTGAACAAACTTGAATCTCAGCCCCCTAAGGTTGCTCCATGCCAAATATCAAAACATTCCAACTGCTGAATCTGAAGAAGAAGATTTTTAAAGAAAAATTCCTCATATTGACGAAGTTATAATTTGGGCTCCCACAGGGAGCCCAAATATGGACCCATGGACTTGGCTTTAACACACTTGAATCCCCCCCTCCCCCCATGGATGCTACTCACCACATATCAAACCATTCCGACTGCTGGATCTGAAGAAGAAGATTTTTTTAAGAAAATTCCTCATTTCAAACAAAGTTACAATTCAAGCTCCCACAGTGAGCCCAAATATGGACCTAGGGACATGGCTTGAACAAACTTGAATCTCACCCCCCTAAGGATATTGCATACCAAATATCACAAGATTCTGCCTGCTGGATCTTGAGAAGAAGATTTTCAAAGAAATTTGCCTGAAATGCACTAAGTTCAAATTTGGGCTCCTATACTGAGCCCAAATATAAACCCAAGGGGCCGATTTGAACAAACTTGAATCAGATCCACCCCACAATGTTGCATACCAAATATCAAAAGATTCTGCCTGCTGGATCTGGAGAAGAAGATTTTCAAAGAAATTTGCCTGAAATGCAGTAAGTTCAAATTTGGGCTCCTATACTGAGCCCAAATATAAACCCAGGGGGCCGATTTGAACAAACTTGAATCAGATCCACCCCACAATGTTGCATACCAAATATCAAAAGATTCTGCCTGCTGGATCTGGAGAAGAAGATTTTTTAAGAAATTTGCCTGAAATGCTTTAAGTTCGATATCGGGCTCCTATACTGAGCCCAAATATGAACCCAGGGGGTCGATTTGAACAAACTTGAATCAGATCCACCCTCCAATGTTGCATACCAAATATCAAAAGATTCTGCCTGCTGGATCTGGAGAAGAAGATTTTTTAATGTTTTTCCCATTGCCTACAGTGTTAAAAAGTGCCGACTCAGCACTTTTTCAAAGTCCCGAAACTGTACCCTATGATAAAACCGATGGCAATTTTTTTTTACCAATTCTTTCTGTTGGTCCTAAGGAAGCTTCACACCAAATAAAAATTCTCGGTGCCGTGCAGTTTTGGAGATATGGGCGTTTTAATTTTTTTCTATTTTTAGCTCCTGCGGTTCCCATGGGGCTACGGGGAAAAAAAAATCAGCATAAATTAGGTACTTATGACCCAATAAGCCCTCACATAAAATTTGGTTCAAATCAGCCTCTCGGTTTGGAAAATAGAAATTTTGGGCGGGGCCAAAAATTTTGCCCCTCCCATAACGACGCCAAGTATAGCCCCACAAACTTCTCTTGAACAAATCTGAGTCTACACCTCAAAAGGAAGCTGCACACCAAATATCAAGTCTCTGCTACTGCTGGTTAATGAGAAGAAGATTTTTTAAGATTTCAGCACACTTTTCGGGTGTGGCCCTACCCACGGGAGGGGCAACTTGATTTGAACAAAATCAAATTGCGATGTCATAACAAGCTATTATCTCAAATATCAATTAAATTGGTTCAGCGGTTTGGGAGGAGAAGACGCAAACACCATGTTCACACGGACGCCAGACGACGGACGGTGAGTGATCACTATAGCTCTCCTGACTGAAAGTCAGGTGAGCTAATAATTTGAGGTGTGGACTATACTAAAGACATGAGGGGTGGGTTAATGTGGCCCTCACAGTTAAGTTATATCAAGCAAAATTATCAAGTTAGAGTGAAATTAAATCCAAAACAAGTCCTCCTATCAAGTTACAATGAAATCCCTTCACAAATATAACTTGTAGACTTTGCTAAAGGAATCTTGGTCACATGATGGCTCAGCAGTCGTGGTTGGCCGATCATGACTACCTTTAGCCACTCTCTCAGGCTCCTCCAAAGGCTTTTATTTTATTAATTGTATTAACTTTAAGTGGATAGCATAACTATGGCAGACATTACGGCCGATAGCGTGTTAAGTTCGCTGAGTTTCTTATCAGATGATGACGATGAACATGGGAGAAAACGGCAAAGATTAAATAGTGGCCGAAATCGCACTATGGACACCACAACACCCAATACGGAAATCACTCCAGCTATCCGCTCAACATACAAGAACCTGAGGAATCTCAGTGTTAAAGTGGTAAAACCTGAATTATAACAATTTTTAGATAAGTGCACGACAGACAATTTATCCCCGATAGGATTGAGAGCTGCCATATCTCAATGTCGGGGCCCAAGAACGGACATCACGAAAAAACAGAATTCAGGACATTTCAAACAAAGCTAGTGCAGACATTCTACTAGCAACTACTGAACAATTCAAAATCGAGATTCAAAATTTACAAACCTCTTAACTACAACACATAACCAATGCAAAACAGACGGTAGAATCTACCCAATTTGCCATTATGGAAAAAACAGATAAATTCCCTTTGTGAAAGACACCAACAGTCACAAACTACTAAATATGAGAAGAGCATTATATTCTTACAAAACCAAAAACAGAATTACCACTTCTACATGCTACTAGACAGCAAAGAGAAGCAAGCACAACCAATACCCCACACACAATTATGCCAAAAAGAAAGGACAACCGACCACAGAACAACAATGATTGAAGAAGAAACCAACAAGGAATAAACAGAAATCCACTGACCAACAGAAGAAACAACAAGGGTTTAGAATCTTTTTACATGAACTGAGAATCTTATGTAACCAACATGAAACCAATACAAATAATAATGCTGATTACCCAGGCTTAGTTATCAATCTCTCTATTGGAGAACTCACACCTTCAGAGCTTTCCCTCCTCACCAAAGCCCTTAAATTTTGCCCCACACCCATATGCATTGACCGGGCTCAGCTGTCCAAAAATGTAAAAAACTTCTTCCACTGACTGCGGCTTAAATTATTCTTTCATGAGCTGGACTCACCCACCCTGAACAGTAACCCACTATCATCCAAACTCACCGACAAATTCCGACCAGAGTCATTGGTCACCCGACCTGGGACAAAACCCTTGCCTTGAAGCCCTATAGGGAACAACCAGCTATCAGATCCTAACAAACCCCTCTTTCCATCCGGGTACTCAGAATCTGAAACCGGAAGAATATACAGCAACAAACATTTAGCCAATGACCCAAATATTGTCATAACAAGCAAATTCAGTGAATTTATGTCTCCCGCTGGGCAGCAGTTTCCGGGGGAATTAATGCATCCAGTGGAATATAGTTGAGTTGCAAGTGGAAGTTATTTAGAAGAGACAGAACAAACAGTGCTTCAGACAGTGGTTATCAGATTTGTTTTCACGGAGGTCACTGTCAAAGCAAGTAAAGTGATGTTGAGTATAACTGTAAGAATCACTAAAAATTAAGACTGTATGATAAGACATATTACATTAAACTGATGTGAAAAGTAATCCATATATGAAATTTCATTGAAATCGGTTGACTCTAAGGAAAGTTACAGCCTGGAAACCATCAGCCAATCAAATTTAAGCAACCTAATTAAATATGCGCGGAAAATGCCCATGTCTGAACTTGGACCCACAATTGATGAAAGTGATCTACTACCCAAATTTCATCGAAATCAAATGACTGTAAGGAAAGTTAGAGTCTGGAAACGAAAAACATGGAAGGTGTGCACTTACTGTGTATTAGTAGCAGCACTGAATAAATCAAAGTGTCCCTAATTTGCATAATTTTTGCACGAGAACAAAACCCATTTTATTTGTGATGTATTGCATGTTACTAAACATCCATACAAAAATTTATTCAAATCCAAACTTTCATATATAAGTTCTGTACAAAAAACGGATTACACCCAATTTCGGAACAAAATGGCCGCTGGCGGCCATCTTGAATTTTGGACCAAACCCCAAAACACATATTCTGGTCTCACAATGATAACAAAGATACCCAAGAGTTTCGTGAAGATCGGGTCATAAATACAGCTTTTAGTCCAAGGTGCACTGACGCACAGGGCAGACGGACAGATTTTCGGTACAAAATTTCCCACATTCGAACTTGACCTAGGTATTGATAAAAGTAATCCATATATGAAATTACATCAAAATCGGTTGATTTTAAGGAAAGTTAGAGTCTGGAAACCGTCAGCCATACAAATTTCAGCAACCTAATTAAATAAGCACGAAAAATGCCCATATTCGAACTTGGACACACACTTGATGAAAGTGATCTACTACCCAAATTTCATCGAAATCGACTGACTGTAAGGAAAGTTAGAGTCTGGTAACGAAAAACACAGAAGGTGTGCACTTACTGTGTATTAGTTGTAGCACTGAATAAATCAAAGTTTCACTAATTTGCATAATTTTTGCACAAGAACAAAACCCGTATTTTATGTGATGTATTGCATGTTACTTCACAAACTGTACCGGACGATAAACAAGCTTTAAAAGATACATGTGATTTTATGGTACAACGTATTTACTCTATCACCACTGGAAGAGATGATTACAGTTCAATTTAGATAAAATTTGTTTCGAATGATGCAAACTGCTCATAAACTAAAAATTACTTGTTGGAACATACATGGTATCAAAGATGTTGCTGGTCAGAACAAACTGACAAATGATGGGTTTATTAATAAGTATGTAAAACCATTTGATATTGTGACATTCATGGAGACACCTATTATCAACATAAATGGCTATAGCAGTTACCACAGCAATCACTCAGTAAACTCAAGAGGTGGAATCCTTGTGTACTGTAAAACATTTATTATCAAGGGGATTAAGAAATTACAGTCAGATAGCGACGATATCATTTGGCTACTGCTGTGTAAGGAATTTTTCAATACAGGAAATGATACCCTCTTGTGCTGCGCATACTGTGCCCCCGGGCAATCCAACAGCATGCAATGCTATGAGGATACATTTGACGTACTTCAAAAAGAAGTAGCCCTTTATTCAACACGTGGCAGAATTATTATTCAAGGTGATTTTAATGGACAAACTGCTACTTTAAATGATTACTTAACTGATGACGACAACTCTGATCAGTTTACTCATATTCCTGATTATGTCCACGATACAAACTTAACACGACGAAACAACTTTGATCATAAATCAAATTGTCGTGGAAAACTGCTAATTGATTTATGCATACAAGATGGCCTGAGAATTCTGAACGGTAGGACCCCTGGTGATTTCCTTGGGAAGTATACCTCATTTCAGCCACTCGGTTGTTCTGTAGTAGATTATGTTATTTGTAGCGAAAATCTTATCTCTAAAATTCCTTATTTTCATGTAGAGGACATTAAAATTCACTCTGATCATTGTCAGCTGTGGTTTATACTCGAAGTTGGTAATTTGTTCGAAACTTAAAAAACGCAAAAAGTTGAACGCCGATGTGCAGCCCTTTCCGGACACTTTCAATTGGTCTCAATCAGCAAAAAATGTTTTTTTCTCGGCTTTTGAATCAGCTGATGTACAACAAAACCGGGTAGATATGACTAAAAGCGAAAAATCTGATGTAACTTCAGCTTTATCGAAATTAAACTGCCTCTTTCGGCTCACATCAGCACGCAGTCTCAAATTTAAGAGGGGAGGGAGACGCTGCCAGTCGAGGGCAAAGCAAAACCATGGTATGACACAAATTGTTTTGAATTAAGGAAACAGCTTGTGTCTTGCCGTAAGCTGCTAATATCTTTCAGTCATGACCCGATTGTAAGAGGACGTTATTTCACTCTTAAAAAACGTTACAACAAATCACTTAAGCAAAAGCGCAGAGAGTATAGGAAATCACTCTTTGATAATCTCGCACAAATTGGCAAAAGCAATTCAAAAGACTACTGGAAAATGTTAACAAAAATTAAGTCTGAATATAGGCAAACAAATGATCCAGTTTCGGACATCAACCCGGATGAGTTTTACGACCATTTCAATTCTCTCAGTCAGCCTCCCAATAAATCATCCTTTAATGCGAAGTTTCAGCAAGAAGTGTCAAGTAAATTATGTAACCTTGAATCTCAGCTATCTCAAACAAACCTACTTGATTACCAAATTGATGCATCAGAAATATTACAGGCTATTACAAAACTAAAGTGCAGCAAAGCTGAAGGGCTTGATGGTAATGTATCAAGGCTGAAATGATAAAAGACCACCCAGAGAACTCTCCTGCCAATGCTGATGAAACTATTTAATACAATTCTAGAATCAGGAACATTCCTGAAAGAGTGGACAAAAAGTTATATTGTACCAATCCCAAAATGCAACAATCATGTAACAGCCGATCAATTTAGAGGCATGACCATCACTAGCATTCTGGGTAAGGTTTTTCTCAATGTCATGCTTGAGAGATTAACCACATACACAGAAGAGCTAGGTAGTCCATCTCAGAACAGCTGACAACATTTTCATTCTCAATGAACTGATAAAGAGGGCAAAAGGCAAAAATAAACCACTTTATACATGTTTTGTTGACTTCAACAAAGCTTTTGACAAGGTGTGGCGTGTCAGGCTCTTATATCGACTACCCACTCTTGGTGTTGGGGGTAAAATGTATCGAACAATCAAAAGCATGTTAAGTGAAACGGAGTCGTGTGTAAAAATTAAGAACGACTTATCAAAATCATTCTGTATGGCACTTGGTGAAATGCAGGGGAACAACTTGAGTCCACTTTTCTTCAATTTATTTACAGATGACATTGTGATAGAACTAAGTGACAAGAAAAACGATGTCACAGACGTGGCTGGTACACCAGTCCCATGCCTACTGTACACGGATGATATTGTTCTAATCTCACAGTCTGCAGAGGGTCTACAAAATAAGCGAACTAAATTAAATACATTTTCTTGTAATTGGCAGATAACTGTTAACAACAAAAAAACAAAGACTCTCATTTTCAATAAGTTGGGTAAAAAACTGAACCATCAATTTACATTAGGTGACACCATTCTATGCTCATCTCAGGAATATAAATATCTTGGACTAAAATTCTCAGCTTCTGGGAACCTCAGCACCGCTGTTTCAGACGTGAAAAACAGGGCATCAAAAGCATTATTTAAAATATTTAACTTTTTAGGGGGAAACAATGTACCCATTTCGGTGATAACGAAGCTATTCGACACGTGCATTAAGCCCGTATTGTGCTATGGCAGTGAGGAATGGGAGATCGTTGTTTTCTAAAATGCATTAACGACACTGAAAATTTCCATATACGGTTTTGCAAGCGTGTTCTTGGTCTGAATCGCAGGGCGTCTAATGTGGCGTCCCTTGCTGAAATTGTAAGATTCCCATTGAAATTCGAAATTTTAAAAAACATGATCAAGTATTGGCTGCGCTTGGAATCCCTTGACTCAGATAGATTACTGTACAAATGCTTCAGTGATTTGAAACAGCGGGGAGCTCACAATGGCTTGATCTAATATGTGATATCCTTTTTAATCACGGTTTTGGTTATGTGTGAGAAAATCCAAGGCTGGTGACGGTTGACCAGTTTCCAGATACTTTTCTGACTAGAATTCAAGATATGTATTTGCAAACTTGGAAACATTCTGACATAGTTGGAAAGTCAGAGAGACAAGGAAAGATGAGATTTTACTTCTCCATAAAGAACACTTATTCTAAAGCGCTGTATCTTGACTCTCTTCCGTTTGACAAAAGGAAAGTAATCACAAGTTTTCTTTTAAGCTGCCACAATTTAGAAATTGAGAAGGGTAGGCATCATAAACCGAAGCCAATACCAGTTGAAACAAGGTTATATAATCAGTGTCTTACCCAGGAGATCAAGGACAAAAAGCATTTCCTTCTCGTTTGTCCTCGGTATACTGAATTACGTAATCGTTTATGGAAAGCCGTTGAATGCGTAAAACCTGATTTCCATTGTCTACACTCGGTTGAGAAACTCACAACCCTTTTGACGATATACGTGAACCCTTAAGTGATTATATATATAGAGCTATGAAAGTACGGGCTGAAAATCGGGTGAAGTAACCTGCTGCTGCTGAGGCTGCTGTGGCTGTGGGTGTATGTGTGTGTGCATGCACTCACTTACTATTGGGATGTCACCACGATGTATTCAGCAGGTTGGAATCGCTGGCCTTCACATATCAACACAGAAAAAGCAACATTTAATTCGTTTGTGTGTATGTATGTATATGTTTATTTCTTCATGCCATACCACTTCTTGTATTTTGGTAGTGCAAATAAATATTCTATTCTATTCTACTAAACATTCATACAAAAATTTATTCAAATCCAAACTTTCATATAGAAGTTTTGTACAAAAATCTGATTACACCCAATTTCGGAACAAAATGGCCACTGGCAGCCATCCGAAGTTTTTAACCTAACCCCAAAACACATATTCTGGTCTCACAATGATAACAAAGATACCCAAGAAGTTTCGTGAAGATCGGTTCATAAATACGGCTTTTAGTCTGAGGTGCTTTGACGCACGGGCAGACGGAAGATTTTCGGTACAAAATTTCCCACATTCGAACTTGATCTAGGTATTGATAAAAGTAATCCATATATAAAATTTCATCAAAATCGGTTGATTTTAAGGAAAGTAAGAGTTCGGAACCCGTCAGCCAATCAAATTTCAGCAACCTAATTAAATATGTGCGGAAAATGTCCATATTCGAACTTGGACCCACAATTGATGAAAGTGATCTACTACCCAAAGTTCATTGAAATCCGGTCACTGTAAGGAAAGTTAGAGTATGAAAATGAAAAACATGAAGGACGGAAGGACAGAAGGACGGAAGGACACCCCAAATTTAATATCTCCCGTTTTTTTCAAAAAGTGGGAGACAACCTTTAATATCTCCCGTTTTTTCCAAAAAGCGGGAGACTAAAAGGGCTGATAAGGGCTCCAGTGTTGTAATCCAAAATCGGTCTGATTACATTGCAGAAGCAAAATGCCAGCTTGATAACCAGCAATTCTATACCAAAACTGAAGAAGACTTAACTGAACAACACAACCTAGTGGTGGAAAAAGCTTTAGACAAAATATTCAGGCTGGGATAAATCACCAAAAAAATCAAAGAAGGGCTTATTCATCACCAACCCAGGACACCGCTGCTTTAGCTTTTACTTTAGCTAAGACTAAAATAGGACAGTCTCATCTAGATATCATACCAAGTTATCCTACTGAGTTACAATTAAATCCCTTTATAAAAACTTTTAGCCTGTAGCCTGTGCTAAAGTTTTTCAGGTTTTGGGCTTGGGCACCCATCACGGTTGAACGATTGCGACCAAAAGATGACGTTCTCATTAAGACATAATCTAGAGTCATCATACCAAGTTACAATGTAATCCCTTCATAAATATGACCTGTAGACTGTGCTAACGGTTTTCAGGCTTTGACCCCTGTAGCCGTCACAGTGAACCGATCACGACCAAAAGGAGATGTTCTCATCTAGACATTTTACAGAGTCATCCTACCAAGTTACGATGAAATCCCTCCATAAATACGACCTGTAGACTGTGCTAAAAGTTTTCGAGTTTGGGCTTGGGCAGCCGTCATGGTTGGCAGATCGCGACCAAATGGGGAAGTTCTCATCTAGACATTATATGGAGTCATCCTACCAAGTTACAATGAATCCCTCCATATAAAATATGACCTGTAGACTGTGCTAAAAGTTTTGGGGGTTTTGGGCCTGGGCAGCTGTCACGGTTGACAGATCATGACCAAAAGGGGATGTTCTCATCTAGACATTATACAGAGTCATCCCACTATGTTACAATGCAATCCCTTCATAAAGACGACCTGCAGATTGGGCTAAAGGTTTTCAGGTTTTGGGATTGGGCAGCCATCATGGTTGACCGATTGCGACCAAAAGGGGACGTTCTCATCTAGAAATGACCTCAAACCTGCATGTGAAATTTCGTGACGATCGGACAAGAATACTGGGTGTACACTGTGTTAAAGGAAAATGTGAACAGACTCAAAGACTTTGTCAAGTTAAGCTAAAAATCGTTCATCTTTACAAAGAAGGTCATAGTACCAGAGAAATAAAAAAAGGTTGTTGATGGAGGGACACATTCAATGAAGCAAGTTCGAGATATCATAAACCAATATAAGAAAGGCCTAATCTATTCGCTGAAGATTCAACCACTGTTTTAAAGATACAGCTTGACAACATTTAGGCTTAAGTAATACTCAGGGAACAATGACTAGAATGGAAATGGAAAGATACACAATGTGTTTATACTAGACCTTGAATGTGACATCCGCTTGCAAGGATAAACAATTCTTCACACATTCCAAGGTTCATACAGACAAGGCAATTTGGTTTTTCATAACTTTTTCATACCTTTGCCATACCCCGGGCATCAAATTTGAAATTTCCATAACCACAAAGATTAAATGTAACTCAATATATCATCTATTTTCTCCTTTATCCTCACCCTTCTTGATAACTCTCTGAACCCTAAAGGCCCCAATTCCAACTTTGATCACTTTGTACTTCAATAAAACAGATGCGCGAACATTGAGGCTTTAGGTAAACTTTTAAGTTACATTCTAAGTACCTTGGCAGTTGTTTCTACAACAATCAACATTCAGCCATCTAGGAATGAATGTGGATTGTTCAGTATAGTGGGGAGATGCAGTTTGAAAATTTATCAATGGTACTTGAAGAAGACCAAGAGGCCGAAAGCTTGACAAAGAGCAATATAGATGAGATGTTTTACGAGACTGTCCCTATACAATGGACAATTTAATAATGTGTACTTAAAAATTTACTTTATGAAATTAAAGTGAAAAAGAGATGTCAATAGATAAAATCATCATCTAGTGTCTGTCCACATAGTACAGGTTTTTTACTTAATCCACAGCTACCTAATATTTCTTTTGTTCTCTGTCATGAAAACAAGCCCAATAAAATCACACCAAGTATGGTTTTGATGAGAACAGCTCAGTAAAACAGTACTAATATCTGGATATTGGGACGGTTTTGAAACAGTCCCAATAACTAGATATTTGTACGATTGTCACGGTACTGTAATCATAACCATTCAAAAGTAAAGATGCTGTAAAGGAGGTGTGAAAAACTTTCTAACACATGAATTATCGACAAGCTTTTCTCGACAGAGCTACTGAATTGAGTGTGCATCGTGTCCAAATTATAATGTACTTTTTAATTTTTTGTTGCTTTTAATAACCAACAGCCCTGGTAACCTAAAAAGGTCTACTGTGGAAACCTCAGAAGTGAAGCAGTGCTTGTTTGCTGTGGTAAACAAGTTCAGTTTTACTGGTAAAATAGGACCTGGTCACCAGTGCCCGGGGTAGAAGTCCCCTAAAATGGGCAGCATGGGTGTAAACGATTGGGTAAACTTGACTTTGCACCTTTTTTTGCGGTCACAATTAGCCATAGCTGCAGAAAAGTGACCTTAAACACCAGTAAATAAATAAATAACCTAAAAAAAAAACCGCCCTTTTTCAAATATTAAGACGGCAATCAGGCACCACCACCCGCCACCCCTGAGGGAATGCGAACCTCTTCTTCAGGTAAAAAAAAGAATTATTCTTCCAAATGCTTTAAAAATGAACGATTATTAAATTTATCTGCCGCACTTTCAATGAGGGATTGAATAAGTGTTCCACCCTTGAGCTGAGACATTATATTAGCGGGAGAACAAATTACGTCATGATGTGAGTTCACTTCGAAGCCACAGATCTGTTCACAATATCTGAACTCCTGATGCGTGTCATACCTTCAATAGACTTTCTAGCAAGCAAACAATGGGTTATGCCCATTTTGTTTTTCGGGGGTAGAGCAAGCAAAAAGTGTTTTAAAATGTGGTTTTACTCGTGTCAAACTTTCTAAAATATAATTTTTTTGACTTTTGTTAACATTGAGGGGCTGTGGATTAAATCACATATATCACTATTTTGTGTACTATATGGGTAAATAATTGTACAGTTGTGCAGGTGTCCTCCAATATTTGGACTTGGCTTCGCCTCGTCCAAAATATCTCCGGACACCTGCACAACTGTACAATTATTTACCCATATAGTACACAAAATAGTGATATATCTATTACTTACTCTCAGTCATCTGTATCACATTCAGCCTTCAGCTCCATGAGATACAGCTGGCTTCATGTAGGTAAAAACTTCAGGGATCGTATTGGGTGGCTACACAGTCCGAATATGGGACCCTTTCTCAATGTCATTTTGGTATGATTTTTTCCCAATTCAAACCAAAAACATCCCAATCTGTTTTAGATACATCTGCAAGTTACATCCCCAGAACCTTTTCAGTTGTTTCTAGGCAAGTCTTGGCTGCCTATATACAACTGCTAAGCCATAGATTGCACACTGTCCAAGTGTAGAGAATAAGAATAATTTATAATTGAGATTGCAAAGACTGGTCATTATTTCATGTGACTGTTTGTTACAAAACTTACAACATGTACTATACATGTAGCTTCTGTATTAATGTTTCTGAGCTCAATATTGTGTGTTTCTTCTTACAAACCAATTTCCCAGTTGGAGCCTTCATGGGAGGAATTTTCCCAATTGCATGGACCCTGGAGCCTTTCCCAAAGAGGGTAGAAGAACCCTTAAACCTGCTTTAGGTGAACAAATTTAGGGTAACTAACAGTACATTGTACCATAGTTTACATTTTATGACTCAAAAACATAGGTTATGACCCCTCTTTGGAACGATCGCCAAGCTCGTTCCAAAGAGGGGTCATATCCTATGTTTTTGAGAGAAAAAAAATGAAAAAAATAATGAAAATTAATTAGCAATTTTTGTGAATAGCACTGGCCAGCTTTGACCATTACGTCGGGAAAAGAGTTAAATAACAAAGTTAAAAGTGACAATTTGCGTAAATATGACTTTAACCATTCACCAAACATGAAAAGCCGATGACACTTGCAAAAAAAATGTTTGAAGAACTCATTTTTTTCATTTTTGTCTCAAAAACATAGGTTATGACCCCCCGTAGGAACGATCTCGACAAGCTCGTTCCAATGAGGGGTCACAACCTATGTTTTTGAGACAAAAAATGAAAATTAATTTGCGATTTTTTAGACTAGCACTGCCCAGTTTTGGCAGTTACACTGGGTAAAGGGTTAAAGCGGTCCGTCGTTTCACCCAATTACACCCAATTAACATCCAATTACACCCAATTAACACCCAATTAACACCCAATTAATACCCAATTAATATAAAAAGTCAAAAAATTATTTTTTGGGGTGAATTCTAGGAAGAAGACTATAGTGCGCCGATGGAACCCATTACTTCGTTGGACAGTTTTGAGATCGTTCAGTGTCTGACTAAAGAATGTGTATATTGATATATTTAGTGTGACTGGGCAGGGAGCAGTCAGCCAAACCAAAACATTATATTACCGACTGTAAGGCCAGGCTTGGACGAAATATAGGCCTACACAAGATAGGTGGGTGGGGGTGCGGGGCACTTCAATAAGGACCGAGAGCTGAGAGGGATGTTGGATGGGAATATTTCAGATGCACTATAGTCGAAACTTGGCCTCACAGGCCGTGATAAAATGTTTTAGTTTGGTAGGCAAACACCCTATGTGCCAAACCAAAACATTATATTACCGACTGCATGGCCAGGTTTGGACGAAATATAGCCTATACAAGATGGGCACTCCCACTAATTTCAATAAGGACCCGAGAGCTGATAGAGAGTTGGTGTTCAATTCAGTGGAAAGGCACATTTCATATGCACAAGTCGAAACTAATGCCCCCACAGGCCATAATATAATGTTTTGGTTTGGTTGGCCAACATCCTACCTACGAAACCAAAAAATTATATTACGACCTGTGAGGCCTAGTGTGGTCTAAATATAGGCCTACACAAGATGGATGAGAACCGATCTACTGTTTCTATATGTGTTTGTGTACAGATTTGTGTTTTGTTACAAACACATGCTTCTGTAAATAATGTTGTTTTTCTGTACAATAAGCCTCTGCTGTATGTGCTCAAACCATTATTTGTTAAGGTTTTACATTTTATGAAATAAATTAATAAAAGAAATGGTTGTTCTTGTTTCTCCAATACACTGATAGTACTAATGGGTCACGTTCGACTGGTGCGCTGTAGTCTTGCTTCGAGAATTTGTCCCAAGAAACAACAACTTCGCAATTCAGTGGACGTATATATTAATTGGGTGTTAATTGTGTTTAATTGGGTGTTGTGTTTAATTGGGTGTTAATTGGGTTTAATTGGGTGTAATTGAGTGTTAATTGGGTGTAATTGGGTTTAATTGGGTGTAACTGGGTGAAACGACGGACCCGGGTTAAAGACATGATTTAGAAACATTACATTTTCAGCAATTCTCATTACTTCAGTTCATTTATATATATGGAATACACAATTTCAGACAAATGATATACCCGCACATTGCATGAAACATACATGTAGGTTCAATTTGGCAATTAACCTGCTGGGCACTGATGATGAAATATCAAAATTTCAAGCTGCAAATTTTTCTAATACAGTGGAACTCTGTTAATTGAATAACCACTTTGCCAGTGAAAATTGTTCAATTAACAGGAGCATTCAATTAACAGTGATTTGGAAAATTTCCTGTTTTCTGGAGATAACTGAGCATTTATTCTCTTAGATCTCATTTGACAGAGTTCATAGACCTCTGTCAAACAAGATATAATAGATTAAATGTCTGTACTGGATGTACTGAGGCCAAATATGTCTATAAACAAGGGGAAGTTGGTGATTGTCAGTAATTTCTCGATATATTACAAGATTTTTATTCAATTAACAGGAATTTAGTCTACAACCTATATGCAATTAGCAGGCCAAATTTGTACTGAAGGTATGGTAAATGGTTTGTGTTTCAAAATTATATTCAATTAACAGGGTTATTCAATTAAGAGATATCCAGTTAAGTGGGCTCCACTTAAACACAACTAGGAATCACACCAATTCAAACTTGTTGGACAGAGCTAATTGAATTCAGTTGATTAAATTTGCTGCTTGAAATTTTGGTTTTATCATTTTTACATAAGTGTGCAGAGGGTTAAATACAATTTACTGTTTTTGTCAAATGAACAATAAATTTTTACCCACATGATTAAGAGACGACATTTGCAAAAAACACTTTCCCAAATAACTAGAAATTTTCAATTTTTCCCTCAAAAACATACTGTCTCATTGGAACTAGATCAATGAGCCCATTCCATTGAGAGGTTATCAAATATGTTTTGGAGATACATGTAAAAGAAATAAAATTTTAATGGAGTTTTTTGTGACTGATATAGGCCAGATAGGATCATTATATTTTGGAAAAGGTAAATTCTGATCTCCTTTCTTCTCTTGTCTTCTCCCTTCATAATTATTTATCAGGTAGCATATACAGTACGTGGAGAGTGTATTGTAACTAAATCACCCGCAGAGTGCAGTTATCACCCAAGCTATAACTTTTAAATTTTGTACATATCGATAAAAAACACAAGCAATGTTTCAGCCAATGGACCTCCGGGTTTAACCCGGAGATCCACTGGCTGAAACTTTGCTTGTGCTGGTTATGCTTTGCAAGATAATTGCAATTATTGCTTGGGTGGAATCTCCACTCTGTGGGTGATTTAGTGATAATACACTCTCCACGTACTGTATACATATAGAATACAGAAGAATCCTGTTAATTGAATAACCACTTTGTCAGTAAAAATTATTTAATTAACAGGAGTATCCAATAAAGAGAGATTTTCCACTTTGTTGTATTCTGGAGATAAACTGAGCATTTATTCTATTATATCATATTTGACAGAGCTCAATGAGCTCTGTCGAACAAGATATAATAGATTAAATGCCTGTAATGGATGTACCAAGGCTAAATAGGTCTATAAACAAGGAGACTTTGGTCATACTCATTGTAATTCCACAACATACTGAAATATGCTTTATGCAATTAATAGGAGTTTATTCTATAACACATATGCATTTAACAGGACAAATTTGTACTGAAAGTATGGTAAATGGTTTGGTGTTTGAAAATTATATTCAATTAACAGGGTTACTCAATTAAGAGATATACAATTAAGTGGGCTCCACTGTATATATATATACATATATAACAAACATTAACATCTTGGGACACAGCATATTTCAGTACAGCACTTCAACAGTACTGAGAGTAGCCACAACGGAAAGCCACTCTGGAGGGAGTAAACAGCATGACTGGAGCTTTGACAAATTTCAGGGTTTATATTTCGACGAGAATCCAAGAATCCATTCATGTCAAGATTCGCACAACAAAACTTGTGAGAATCTATGTAAATTCTCGCTGTGCCTCTGTTTGGACATACGTGAAAGAATTGAGTCAATTTAACCCTTTACCTAATATAATGGCAATAAATTAATCAACACAAGGCAAACATGACCTGATTATATTTATTTATTGGTGTTTAAGGTCACATATTTCTGCACAATGGCTAATTATGACCATGACAGTTTTACGGGTGGAGAGGTGAATGAAGTCAAGAGTACCTGGAGAGAACCACCAAGCAATAGTGCACAACTATCAGCTCCCCAACATACTAACTCCACATAAGCTGGGTTAGCATTGGTTGAAGACATGTGCACCATCGACATGCAGTATGTGTTAGTTAGTATGTGTTTGCCAAGGTGGGCAAAGAGGGTGAAGTGTGTGCCCAAGGACAAAACACGGTTGCCACAGCTGGGATTCGAACAGAGGACCTCTCGGCCTTAGTCTGCACCTCTACGTACAGAGCCACCGCACCCCCAAACATGACCTGAAATATCCTGGTACTCACTTTGTCAATAAAATAGTACAAATATGGCTGTTATTGGATTTGGTTTATTAAAACAGTACCAATGACATTCAGAATTCTTTTTATTTGTAAGGTTTTATTGGCAAATATTGTTTATTTTAAAAACAATTCAGTTGAGGTTTTAAAAATTAAAAAGCTGTGATGGGTAAAAGGTTAACATTTGTTATCAGTATAAAAACAGGGTTCATCCATGGTGGCCTCAAGGGATCCTGGGACACTCATAGCAGGTATGGATTCTCATAACCATTTTCGTGAGAATCCAAATGGATTCTCCCAAATTGAGATGAAATATAACCCTTGAATTTACATATACACATGACTACATGTAGCATATATACATAAAATTTCCTGCACTCCTTTTGTCCTAGAACAGGCTACCAAAAAGGCATATCAAACCATACAGCTAAATTCACAGATTATTCACTGTACAACATATAAGAACATACATGTATATATGCGTTTATCAAAATTGAATTTTCTTCAACTGGAATGTTGCTATCTCATCTAACCCGACATGATAATCTCTGTACCACCTTCCACCTTCAAGATCACTATTCTGGAGCATGTCCGTCCATAAACCAGCTGGTAAATATACATCTCTATTTCTTGCATGCTTGTATAGGACAGGAGCAACCAAAAGGTCATCTCCTACCATAAATTCACAGTCAAGATGCAAAGCTGTGGGATCATTTGGGTCAATCCACCATACCGGTCTTATTAATGGAGATCCTGAAAAAAAAAACCCAGTAAGTTTGAATTGCATGTCAAAATTTGGTTACGTCTTAGATTTACATATATAAGTATATGCAGAACACAACCCTGCTGATAACTCTTTACCTTCGTAAATTAGTTAAAAAGCAAATGTAATGTTTCAGATAATGTACCTACATGCAAGCCTGAAAATAAGCAGACTGTCATCTGCAAAATGAGGTCCTCAGAGGATGAATTTGGTGATGTTACCCTGCACAGCAGGGTAGCATCACAAAATTTACCCTCTATAAACTTCAGTCTGAATCAAGGTCTCAAGCCAAAATAGAAAGATGTTCCTAGAGGATAAATTGGCCCACTGTATGGGACAGCATCAGCAAACCACCCTCTGAGGATCCCATTTTGAAAATGACAGGTTGCTTATATTCATGCTTGCTTACATGTGCAGGTTGAACATGGTGGTGATCAGCTGACTGAAACAATGGTTTTGTTTACATTATGGTATGGTCATCACAAAAGAGACCACTCTTTGCGATCAAGATCATGACCATGAACTGAGGTTTCAAAAATACAATACAATTTAGAGATGGGCAATACTTCAAAAAACCAAAACGATACCAATATCATGGGGGATAAGAAATGAAAGTGTCAATGACACTGTAGCTCAACTTGTCAAGACATGTACATGTAAAGTATGTGACACAGCAATGACAAACATCTAGGTAATGACCTGATAACAAAGGTACATATAAAGTATTGTAACGGTCTGTACATAAATACTGACCGTAGCCTGTGACAAATGTATAGGTAAAGTATTGTAAAGGTGGGTGACAGTCAGATGCTAAACTAGAAAAGAAATCTTTGAGTCCCAGAGTGGGTCTGACTGAACCCCCAAAAATTTGTTCTCATAGCACAGTGACAACAAAGGCACCCCAAAACACACTCATTCCTGTCACAAGGTGAAAACAAAGGTACCCAAGAAGTTTCGTGAAGATCAGTTCATAAATACGAGCTGTATAGAAGTTGTGACAAAAAATTGATTGGACCTAATTTCAGTACAAAATGGCCTTTGGCAGCCATCTTGAATTTTGGACCGCACTCAGAAACACTCGTTCTCATCCCAAGGTGATAACAAAGGTACCCAAGAAGTTTTGTGAAGATCGGTTCATAAATACAGCTTCTAGCCCGAGCCGTATTGACATGTGCACTTACAGTGTATAAGTAGCACTAAATAAATCAAACTCCATCTAATTTGCATAATTTCTGCACGAGAAAAAAAACCTGTACTGTATGTGATGTATTCCATTTTACTAAACATTCATACAAAAATTTATTCAAATCAGAACTTTCATACAGAAGTTCTGTACAAAAGACTGATTGCACTAATTTTGGTATAAAATGGCTGCTGGTGTCCATCTTGAATTTTGGACCACACCCAAAAACACCCATTCTCATCCCATGGTGATAACAAAGGTACCCAAGAAGTTTCGTAAAGATCGGTTCATAAATGTGGCCTCTAGCCCAAGCCGTATTGGCATTTGCACTGACAGTGCCGAAAGTAACACTAAATAAATCAAAGTTAGTCTAATTTGCATAATTTAAGCATGAGAAAAAAACCTGTATGATATGTAATGTATCTCATGGTACTAAACATTCATACAAAAAATTATTCAAATCAGAGCTTTCATATGGAAGTTCTGTACAAAAAACATATTTCTGCATCGTCGGACAAAATGGCGGCTGGAAGCCATCTTAAATTTTGGGCCGCACCCAAAAACACTCGTTCTCACCCCACGGTCATAACATAGGTACCCAAGAAGTTTCGTAAAGATCGGTTCATAAATACGGCCTCTAGCCCGAGCCGTATCTAATTGTTGACGTACGGACAGATGGACGGTGGGCCATGACAAAAGCTCAAATTTGGCTTTGCCAAAGTTGAGCTAAAAAATGAAGTGAACCAATCGTTGAATACTGAAAAACTCCTATATTCGTTCTTTATAAGTCTCTCTTGAGGCTTGATAACAGTTGAAAAGTTCAGTTCCATGAAAGTGAGCGAGTTTCTTTTCAGTTGTGTTAACCCTCAATGGAATGATCAACTGTCCTTAATTCCCACTGGACTACAACCTGTACATGTCCAAATGTTTAGCAGTGATTTCTAGTTAAGTATTGGCTGCCTGTTGAGTTAAGGCAGCCAAGACCTGACTAGAAATCACTGCCCAGGTGTTTTATCTATTGTCAGCAGGGCCTCCTAAAGATGGCTTGGACAGGGCACATGCTCTGAGATTGCAAAAGCCTGAAATAGGTCTTTAAACATTATAGTGCAATTAGAACAAGTCACAAAATTACTGCAGATATGATTTGTGGTTGTAAAAGAATGTCACTGTTGAGCTCATTGGCAGTGTCATTTATATCATTGTGGTAGAATGATACTACAACAATTTATTCTATTTTTCCTGATGTGAATTCCTCTTTGGTACTATCAGCAAATCTCAATCAGTTAAGTCAGCTACCGAATACTGAACAGATACCAAGGTGTACCTCCTCAAAATACTGACACCGAATTCAAAATTCCAAAACCCCCATCTCTAATATAATCAACTGTAAAATCAAGAGAGCATCAAGAACAAATGAAAGTGTCAATGACACTGTAGCTCAACCTGTTAAGACATGTACATGTATAGTATGTGACACAGCAATGACAAACATCTAGGTAATGACCTGATAACAAAGGTACATATAAAGTATTGTAACGGTCTGTACATAAATACTGACCGAAGCCTGTAACAAATGTATAGGTAAAGTATTGTAAAGGTGGCTGACAGTCATATGCTCAACTAGAAAAGAAATCTTTCAGTCCCAGAGTGGGCCTGACTGAACACCAAAATATTGGTTCTCAAACACAGTGATAACAAAGACACCCCCAAACTCACTCGTTCCTGTCCCAAGGTGAAAACAAAGGTACCCAAGAAGTTTCGTGAAGATAAGTTTATAAATACATGCACCCCCATAGCTACGTGCCAGCTTAAATGAAGGGAAAGGTGATGAAATCTTACTTTTGGTAATACCAAAAAGGAAGATATTAAAACATTTTCCTTCATTTAAGGTATTTTATAATGATTGAATTGGTATACGCATTTGTGTTACAGAAAGCATCAAGTTACTGACGTCTGCTGGGGAAGCTTGGTAACTCGGGGCCTGTTATATAATACACTGTATGCACATTGTGGAAATGTTTCTGCAGGACAACTGAATACTCTATACACGGAAACTTTCAATATAGTCGAAAGTTTGATTTAATGCTGTAAAAATGGCCGCCATTCCGCCATCTTGGATTTTGAAAAAAAAGTATTGCATCATCCCCTCAGAACCATTTATCCACGTACCATATAAGAAAGGTGTAGCTTAAAGCATGTTGGAGGGAGAGGTGGCAACATAAAAACAGACAGATAGACAGACAGACAGACAGACAGACAGACGGACAGAGACAGATCTTAGATTTTGAAAAAAAAATATTGAGCGTGCATAATCCCCTCACAACCCTTTATCCATGTACCATATATGAAAGGTGTAGCTTGAACCATGTTGGAGGGAAGGGTGGGAACATAAAATAGAGAAAATGGCTTAAAAAACACAACAAAAATGGCTGCCATGGCGCCATCTTGAATTGCAACCCTCTATCCATGTGCCAAATATGAAAAGTGTAGCTTGAACCATGTTGGAGTGAGGGGTGGTAACATAAAATAGAGAAAAACAGCTTCAAAAACACAACAAAAATGGCCGCCATGCCATCATCTTGGATTTTGAAAAAAAAATATTGAACGTGCATCATTCTCTCCCAACCCTCTATCCATGTGCCAAATATGCAAAGTGTAGCTTGAACCATGTTGGAGGGAAGGGTGGTAACATGAATACAGAGAAAACAAGAGCACCGCTGGGCATTGCATCATACGCCCGTGAACTGTTCAAATTGTACCATTTTAACACATTTGCAATTTTTTTAGAGTGCGAGAAATTTATACTGGCATATATATATATGTTACGGTCAGACTTTGAAAACAGTGATTTTGTGAAATGACTAAATTTTTCAGTCATTTGAGAAAAAGACTAACAAGTTTGAAGCCAATCGAAAAACAAATACTAAAGTTATCATCCGGAAACCAAATATTTGACGAAGAATTCTAAGTCCAACAGGGGCCATAATTTAGGCAAAAATTGTTCAGACCGACCCCATATTCGAACTTGACCTGTATTTTGTTGTGATTAAACCACATACCAAGTTTGGAGCCGCTCGGAAAACAAATACTAAAGTTATCATCCGGAAACCAAATATTTGACAAATTCTAAGTCCAACAGGGGCCATAATTCAGGCAAAAATTGTTCAGACGGACCCCATATTCGAACTTGACCTGTATTTTGTTGTGATTAAACCACATACCAAATTTGGAGCCGATCGGAAAACAAATACTAAAGTTATCATCCGGAAACCAAATATTCAACGAATTCTAAGTCCAACAGGGGCCATAATTCAGGCGAAAAATGTTCGGACCGACCCCATATTTGAACTTAACCTGTATTTTGTTGTGATTAAACCACATACCAAATTTGGAGCCGATCGGAAAACAAATACTAAAGTTATCATCCGGAAACCAAATATTTGACGAATTCTAAGTTCAACTGGGGAAATAATTCAGGCGAAAAATGTTCGGACCGACCCCATATTCGAACTTGACCTGTATTTTGTTGTGATTAAACCACATACCACATATGGAGCCGATCGGAAAATAAATACTAAAGTTATCATCCGGAAACCAAATATTTGACGAATTCTAAGTCCAACTGGGGCCATAATTCAGGCGAAAAATGTTCGGACCGACCCCATATTCAAACTTGACCTGTATTTTGTTGTGATTAAACCACATACCACATTTGGAGCCGATCGGAAAACAAATACTAAAGTTATTGTTCGGAAACCAAACGGACGGACGGACGGACAACGCCATACTATAATACGTCCCGTTTTTCAAACGGGCGTATAAAAAAGCTTAAAAAACACAACAAAAATGGCCGCCATTCCGCCATCTTGGAGTTTGAAAAAAAATTTTTGAGCATGCATGCAGCATCATCCCCTCAGAACCATCTATCCATGTACCGAATATGAAAGGTGTAGCTTAAAGCATGTTGGAGGGAGAGGTGGTAACATAAAAACAGACGGACAGACGGACGCTCCAACATTTCGGGTTTATGGGCTACCAAAAAAACATTTTGTATGTCCAAAACCTTATTTTACCCAGAACCCCACCCCCTCCACCCTAGAACTTATATTTAACCCTAACCCCACCCCTCCACCCAAAAACCACACCCTAACCCTACCCCACCCTACTCTGGGGCTACCACTAACCCCACCCCTGACCCAACCCCAACCTAGCCAAACCAATAGGATTAGGAGCTATTTTTCGGTTTAGGAGCTACTAAAACTCCACCCCTGACCCCACCCACCCCCGGGACCTAACCCCCCCCCCCAACCTTAAGCCCTACTCTGGGGCTACCCCTAACCCCACCCCTGACCCAACCCCAACCTAGCCAAATCAATAGGATTAGGAGCTATTTTTCGGTTTAGGGGCTACTAAAACTAAAACTCCACCCTGACCCCAACCCCCCTGGGACCTAACCCTCCCCAACCTTAAGCCCTACTCTTGGGTTACCCCTACCCCCACCCCACTCCTAACCCTAACACTACCTTAATTTGGAGGTAGCCTCTAATAATAATATCCCCTAAACCCCCAATGTTGGCCCGGATGGACAGATGGACGGACAGACAGACAGACGGAGTGCAATCCTATAGTCCCCTTACGGTTCCCGTAGGGGACTAATAATATATTTTTATTTATACATTCATGGCCATATCCTGGTTCTGGTATACCAGTATACCCAAACTCCTTGTATTTTTGTGTGTAATCTTCATCCCATAGTCCGCTAAAATTCAGCAAAAAATAAACACGACTAAAACCAACACAAAGGTGATCGCTTGAATCCCAAACTAGGATACTTTAGCAAACTAAAAATATCCCTGAGGCAATTGCACACCGATTAAAACACAAAAATGCATGGAACGGGTATGGTTACAACTAAAAGTCCTGTCCTGAAATGCGCAGATATAGCACGTTGATCTGCACGTTGATCTGCACGTTAATCTACGCATTATGACCATAGTAAGGCTATCAAATTGTGTACATGCGGCCTGTGCACAAGCAATGTTTCAGCCAATTGACCTCCGGGTAACCCGGAGGTCCATTGGCAGAAACATTGCCTGAGTTTTCTATGATTAACCAAGAGAACCTGCCGTGCTTTGGATGCCATTCGATTTGGCTGTTGCTTGCAATTCCTACGCGCAATTAAGCCTAGATAAGCGCACATTTCGTGACAGGACTTCTAGTTTTAACTGTATGCAGAAAGCATGTGGTGGCATTACAGTAATTTCAACGTTTGTGCCTTTTAAAAACGGTGCATTCAATACGGTAATCCTATTTTCAGTATCCATCTCTAGTACTCTCTACCACCTTCGGCCTTTGGTTATGCCTGCAGTATATATGGACAGGTGTCCCCAAATTATCCCTGGATATGGCCCTGACATTCTACAGACACAATACACTATTTAACTATTTTCTAAGTTATTATTCATTTTATACTTGGTTACCCGAAAGCGATACAGAAAAAACACAGTTCCAGACAATACTTTCAATGCTGTTTACTGCAGTAAATAAAGAATTTCAACTTCTGCATCCAAAAACATAGTTGTGAAATTGTGACTCTTCAATGGTACAAACCTGATAGGATCATACTGTCCTTCGAAACTGCTGATTGCTCTAATTTATGTCTGTGTTTTTGGATGTATTCTGGCTCAAGATGCTTAAAAGGTCCTAAAACTCTAGTATTCAAATTAGAGCTGTCATGATTTTTTAATTTAGTAATCGATTAATAGTTGCAAATAATCAATAATAATCGATTAATTGTACCTAGATGACCCCCACCCCCCCCCCCCCCCCCACCCCTCCTCTCTTTGAAGTCATCTAAATGGTGTTCAAATCAGTTGACCTACCTCACATAAACACCAAAGATGATCTCTTTTGGGTACATCAAAGCTTTGATGTTCTGAACTTTTGATTCGTCAGTGTAATAATCAAGACAGGTCGCAGTTGCGAACTTCGCAACTGCTGACCGCTCTTGATTATTACACTGATGGTTCAAAAGTTCAGAACATCAAAGCTTTGAATGTACCTAAAAGACAAATGATTCTAATAATGGCTTCTTGATGTTTACCATCGACGTTCTTGACCTTTTACCTCTAGAAACACTAGTTTTTTCAAATTTTTTTTTAATTATTAAAACGTCTAAGACAGGGTAAAATTTACTGATTCTTCGACAGTGAAAAATACTAATCGATTACGGCATGACTGGTCGACAATCGATTTGATTAATCATGACAACCCTAATTCAAATAAAATTATCTGTGTCTACAGTTTGTATTTAATGATAGTTAGTGAGATAGCATAGTTTTAGTATTTCAAACTACAGACTCTACATGTAGGAGTCTATTGTCTGAAATGGTCTAACAATTCAGTAAAGTGGCTCGCATGTAACCGCCAAGTGCCACATTGAAAATCTGCACATCTACAGACAACATTGCAACATCTGAGCATAGTTTTAGCTTTTTGAATTTCATACCCTAGGAACCTTTTACTGGCTACAATCTAACACAACACTAAAGTTACAGTGGAATTATTCCAAAATGAGTCATCCTGTCAAGTTACATTGAAATCCCTTCATAAATATGGCCTGTAGACTGTGCCAAAGGTTTTCAGGCTTCAGGCCTGTGAAGCCATGACGGATGACTGATTGCAACTAAAAGGGGACATCCTCATCTTGACATTATACTGAGTCATTCTACTAAGTTACAATGAAATCCCTTCAAAAATACGACCAGTAGACGGTACTAAAGTTTTTGGGGTTTTGGGCTCGGGCTGCCATCATGGCTGAATGATCGCAACCAAAAGGGGATGTTCTCATCTAGACAATCATGTGGACTGTGATCAAGGTTTTCAGGCTTCGGGCCCCTGTAGCCGTCACAGTTGACCAATAACAACCAAATGGGGATGTCATCATCTAGGCATTATATGGAGTCAACCTAACAAGTTACAATGAAATCCTTCCATAAATACAACCTATAGAATATGCTAAATGTTTTTGGGCTCGGGCAGCCATCAAGGTTGAATGATCGCGACCAAAAGGGGTCGTTCTCATCTAGACATTATTTGGAGTCATCCTACCAAGTTACAATGAAATCCCGTCATAAATATGACCTGTAGACTGTGCTGAAGGTTTTGGGGTTTTGGGCTCGGGCAGCCATCATGGCTGAATGATCGCAACCAAAAGTGGATGTCGGGCCCCTGTAGCCATCACAGTTGCCCAATCACGACCAAAAGGGGATGTTCTATCTAGACATTATATGGAGTCATCCTACCAAGGTACAATGAAATCCCTTCATAAATACGACCTGTAGACTGTGCTGAAGGTTTTTGGGTTCTGGGCTCGGGCAGCCATCATGGCTGAACAATCACAACCAAAAGTGGACATTCTCTAGACATTATCTGGAGTCATCCTACCAGGTTACAATAAAATCCTTTCATAAAAATGACCTGTAGACTGTGCTCTATGTTTTCAGGCTCCAGGGCCCCTGTAGCAGTCACAGTTGAACAATCACGACCAAAAGGGGATGTCATCATCTAGGCATTATATGGAGTCAACCTAACAAGTTACAATGAAATCCTTCCATAAATACAACCTATAGACTATGCAAAAGGTTTTTGGGCTTGGGCAGCCATCAAGGCTGAATGATCGCGACCAAAAGAGGACGTTCTCATCTAGACATTATTTGGAGTCATCCTACCAAGTTACAATAAAATCCCTTCATAAATATGACCTGTAGACTGTGCTAAAGGTTTTCGGGCTGTGGCCCCAGTAGCCGTCACAGTTGCCCAATCATATCCAAAGGGGACGTTCTCATCTAGACAATATATGAAGTCAACCTACCAAGTTACAATGAAATCCCTCCATAAATATGACCTGTAGACTGTGCTAAAGGTTTTCGGGTTTTGGGCTCGGGCAGTCGTCACGGTTTACAGATCGCGACCAAATGGGGAAGTTCTCATCTAGACATCATACGGAGTCATTCTACCAAGTTATAATGAAATCCCTCCATATTAAATATGGCCTGTAGACTGCTAAAAGTTTTTGGGTTTCAGGCTTTCATCACGGTTGACAGATCATTACCAAAAGGTTGACAGATCATTACCAAAAGGGGACGTTCTCATCTAGGCATTATACAGAGGCATCCTACCAAGTTACAATGAATCCCTTCATAAATACTACCTGTAGACTGTGTTAATGTTTTGCGGGTGTTGGGCTCAGGCAGCCATACCGGATTACCGATCGCGACCAAAAAGGGATGTTCTCATCTAGAAATGCCCCCACACCTGCATATGAAATTTTGTGACGATCAGACAAAAACTACGGGGTGTAGCCAGTGTTAAAGGAAAATGTGAACAGACTCACAGACTTCCACCAGCATGATGGCAACAGCTTATCTTGACTTTGTCAAGTTAACCCTTTACCCAATGTAACGGCCAAAACCGGCCAGCGCTATTCTCAAAAATCGCCAATTAATTTTCATTATTTTTTCATTTTTTGTCTCAAAAACATAGGTTATGACCCCTCGTTGGAACGAGCTTGTCGAGCTCGTTCCAACGAGGGGTCATAACCTATGTTTTTGAGACAAAAAATGAACAAAAATAGTTATTCAACAATTATTTTTGCAAGTGTCGTCTGCTTTTCATGTTAGGTAAAGGGTTAAGCAAAAAACTAAATTAGCACAGGTTGCAAAGCCAAGTGGCACATGGAATTTTTTAACCCTTTACCCAACGTAACGGCCAAAACCGGCCAGCGCTATTCTCAAAAATCGCCAATTAATTTTCAAAATATTTTCATTTTTTGTCTCAAAAACATAGGTTATGACCTCTCGTTGGAACGAGCTCGTCGAGCTCGTTCCAACGAGGGGTCATAACCTATGTTTTTGAGATGAAAAAAAATAATTATTCAAGAATTTTTTTTGCAAGTGTCGTCTGCTTTTCATGTTAGGTAAAGGGTTAAACTTCTGCAGGCCCTAGCGCAACACTCTATTGCAGTTCTGGAACTTTGAATAACAGATTATTATCTAAGAATTATTTAAGCAAAAAGTGGAAAATCACTGCTTCTTTATAGCGGCTCCAGAACAGCCACAGCAGTTGTTTCCATTGGAAATTATTATTGTTCTAGGACAGTGCATTTATTATAGAGGCAGTGCTTCTTTGTAAATTTGGAAGATTGATTCCAAAAGAGAATTTTGAAGAGAATTTATTCGTCTTGGAAAAGAAAATTTATACTTTCTGTGAAACAGAATAATATTATTTTGTGAAAAGCCAGGATTCTACTGGATTATTTGGAAATTACCTGTGGCGCCAATACTTCTTGGATTTTTACTCCAATTAGTGTAAAAGATCTTTGTATCGTTTTTTTATATATTAATTTTTTTTAAATTAAATTTCAGAATAGTTAAATTCATAGTTATTGTTGCTGATTCTCAGGTTTCTTTCTGTGACCAAAATACCAATATCATTTATATTTCCACACAGTAACAAGCCTCCTGGTAACAAAAAATTTCAAAAGTGTTATTTTTTTGATGTACATACCCTGCTGAACAACTAGAATATTTCAGTGTTTTGAATCAGAAAATGAAAGTGTCAATGACACTGTAGCTCAACTTGTCAAGACAAAGATATGTACATGTATAGTATGTGACACAGTGATGACAAACATCTAGGTAATGACCTGATAACAAAGGTACATATAAAGTATTGTAACGGTCTGTACATAAATACTGACCATTGCCTGTAACAAATGTATAGGTAAAGTATTGTAAAGGTGGGTGACAGTCAGATGCTAAACTAGAAAAACATCTTTGAGTCCCAGAGTGGGTCTGACTGAACCCCAAAATAATTGTTCTCATAGCACAGTGATAACAAAGGCACCCCAAAACACACCCATTCCTGTCCCAAGGTGAAAACAAAGGTACCCAAGAAGTTTCGTGAAGATCAGTTCACAAATATGAGCTGTGTAGAAGTTGTGACAAAAAACTGATTGGACCTAATTTCGGTACAAAATGGCCACTGGCAGCCATCTGGAATTTTGGACCGCACCCAGAAACACTCGTTCTCATCCCAAGGTGATAACAAAGGTACCCAAGAAGTTTTGTGAAGATCGGTTCATAAATACAGCTTCTAGCCCGAGCCGTATTGACATGTGCACTTACAGTGTATAAGAAGCACTGAATAAATCAAAGTTCATCTAATTTGCATAATTTCTGCACGAGAAAAAAACCTGTACTATATGTGATGTATTCCATGTTACTAAACATTCATACAAAAATTTATTCAAATCAGAACTTTCATACAGAAGTTCTGTACAAAAGACTGATTGCACTAATTTTGGTACAAAATGGCTGCTGGTGGCCATCTTGAATTTCGGACCACACCCAAAACACTCGTTCTCATCCCACGGTGATGACAAAGGTACCCAAGAAGTTTCGTAAAGATCGGTTCATAAATACAGCCTCTAGCCTGAGCCGTATAGAAGTTGTGTACAAAAAACTGATTAGACCTAATTTCGGTACAAAATGGCCACTGGCAGCCATCTTGAATTTTGGACCGCACCCAGAAACACTCGTTCTCGTCCCAAGGTGATAACAAAGGTACCCATGACGTTTCGTGAAGATTGGTTCATAAATACAGACTCTAGTCCGAGCTGTATTGACATGTGTACTTAATGTGTGTAAGTAGCACTGAAAAAATCAAAGTTCATCTAATTTGCATAATTTCTGCACGAGAAAAAAACCTGTATTATATGTGATGTATCCCATGGTACTAAACATTCACACAAAAAATTATTCAAATCAGCGCTTTCATATGGAAGTTCTGTGCAAAAATCTGATTGCACCAAATTTTGTACAAAATGGCTGCCATCAGCCATCTTGAATTTCGCACCGGACCCAAAAACACTCGTTCTCGTCCCACGGTGATAACTAAGGTACCCAAGGAGTTTCTTAAAGATCGGTTCATAAATACAGCCTCTAGCCCGAGCCGTATTGGCATTTGCACTTACAGTGCTGAAAGTAACACCAAAAAACATCAATGTTAGTCTAATTTGCATAATTTACGCACGAGAAAAAAAACCCGTATTATATGTGTTGTATCCCATGGAACTAAACATTCATACAAAAAATTATTCAAATCAGAGCTTTCATATGGAAGTTCTGTACAAAAAACAGATTTCTGCATCGTCGGTACAAAATGGTGGCTGGCAGCCATCTTGAATTTCGGACCGCACCCAAAAACACTCGTTCTCGTCCCACGGTCATAACAAAGGTAGCCAAGAAGTTTCGTAAAGTTTGGTTCATAAATACGCCCTCTAGCCCGAGCCGCATCCAATTGTTGACGGACAGACGGACGACGGACCATGGCATGAGCTCAAATTTGGCGTCGCCAAAGTTGAGCTAAAAAGGATGTCCGGATATATAGACAAAAACTTCCAGCAAATTCTGGGCTAAAAAATACAGGAGACATTTTTTTTGCTGTGCATGTTAAAAAAATATTATGATAGATGTTGCAGCGTAGTCGTGGATCCTTGAAAGTTCTCAAACTTAGAAATTAGTTTTCAGGACCCTTGAATTAACTTCTGTGCACAACAATGATTAAAAATGCTTGAAAATGATGTTCTAGTTTGTTCGTATTCTTGATTGTATTGTTCACCAAGACATTATGTGACTGAACATAATTTGAATTAAGTTGGGTACCGTACAGTCGTCATGGATTGGTCAGGCCTGGCATTCTTAAAAATGCAGGAGGGCTAAAACTCACTCCCCTCGCATGCCCAAGGCAAGCGATTAACTCTCCTCAAGCTCACAAAAGCTAAAATTGCAAAATGAAGTTTTACTGTTAATGAATTCTGCCAAGTGGGCTTTGTACATTTTATTTGATGCCGCTAACAAGGTAGTCTCTGTGAGACGGCAACACTGCCCCTCCCATACCTCTGGGCCTTAGCAAGGCCTGGAGATGTGGGAGAGGCAGTATGGCCGTCTTACAGAGACCACTAACATACATGTAGCAGAGATCTTATAAGATGTGGGTTTTAGGCATAGGTGGTTATGGTAATCATTATTTTCTAAGGCCAGGAGGGCTAGTTTTCGCCCTCCTTAATTTTTTTAAGGCGGGCAGTAGGGGAGCGAATAAATCGCTCTCCTGAAATGCCAGGCCTGATTGGTCGTAAACCATATTTGGGCAGCTATGTCCAAGCATGCATTTACCGGGTAATAACCAATAGCTCACACTTGACATTGTCAATTTCAGCTAAAAATCACCATCAGCAAAATTTTAATTAATGAAGCACCCGGTGCTTCATTAATTAAATTTTTGGTGATTACTCCAATAATTAAAGTTTGAAATCTAATATTATTGCGTCCATGGAAATATTGCCCACTCTTGGAAAGTAACCAGTCCTCGGTGGCCGTACTATATTTTTGTTGTTTTGCAAAGCAAAACTTTTATGTATGAAGTTCTATTACGAAAGTCTAACATTCGAAATTGAATTCACTGATATAAATAAAGTAGGGCCTTGCGAATTGGGGTAGCTCAAATCAAATCGTGAGCCGAATCCTGGTACCAGTTTAACTAGCATGTTCTAAACTGTTAGTATTAGTAATAACTACTAATAAGTGAATCACCCAAGCTTACAGAGTCAGCTTCGTTCATGAAAAATGCTTGTTATGAGTAATGTATTACACCAATCGTGCAGTTGTATGTTGAGAATCTAACTCATCAATGCAGCATACACCTTACAGCATTCAAAGCTTAACAACTGTAATAGACTGTTTTGCTCTTTCTGTTTGCGAAATTCATCAACGGGTCACTCGGGGTCAGGTAAGGAGTCACAGGTACATGTAGCTTTCCCAAAGCAGATCAGATTGATGAGTCACAATACTTGGCAAGAGAAATGTAATTGGGTGAATGACCTGTGAACTTTACGTGAAGTAAACAGACTTGGCAATTTCGGGAGAGCGATTTTTTAGCTCTCCTTACTGCCCTCCTGAAAGAATTAAGGAGAGCGAAAAATTGCCCTCCTAAATATTTTGGTCTGGGATGATTGAAATTACATGTATTATGCTCACATTAAATTTTTGTTGTAAAGCAAAAATGTAATTTAACTTCGAAGTCACATAACATCACGTAATTTCATTTTGAAAGTCGTTTAGTGGTAAAAGGTAATGGCTGCAACCATACCCAAACACAGTTGCAATCATTTGAAGCAAAATGGGTCACAGCAATATTTTTTTTTCTGTCACTTTCAAGTTCAACAACTGACATCACAGTTTGAGGGGTAATTATTCAAGGAATATTGACACTATAATATACTACCATTACTACTATCCTGTCACTTGAAGCACGTGCACCAGGATGTGACTGTAGATTCAAGCAGACCTTTTGTCCAAGAAAGTCATACGTCTACCACTACCACCTTCAACCCCCCTTGGGGGGTTGAAGGTGGTAGTGGTAGGCGTATGACTTTCTTGGACAACAGGTCTGGGTACACACACAGGTCTTGTCAAGTGTGTGATCGGTTGTTGAGTGAGACATCTAGATGTCTAAGAGATTTCACTTTACCTTAGTAAAGTTAATAAAATCACTGATGTAGTCTGTTGGTTTCAGTTTCAATGAGTTCGTTCAACTGGATACTTAAAATGCTGTGTAAAGCTAATTGCTCTCCTAAGCTGATTGAGGAGAGCGATTTTTTGCCCTCCTGCATTTTTCAGAATGCCAGGCCTGAGTAAATAGACTGTAGCCTGAGTTGTTACCTTATTCAAATTGAATTTAGTTTATTCCATAATTGGATATGGGTGTATTACCTAATGCTATTATGCTACTCCGCGTTCGCTTTTTTGTTGTGTGGAACAAACTTATTGATTTTCCTTTTAAGGATCCCCAATGGGTTTGAAGATCTTGAATCAAAGTCAAAGGTTTCGAGTCGAGCCGAACCTTGGCGGTTGTTTCGAGTTGAGTCGAATCTCGGGCCCTAAAATAAAGTATTGTCAATTCCAAATATTTTGCAGTTTTGCATAGTTGAGTTACAAATGTGAAATATAAAGGGACTAATGGTAAACATCATTGCTATCTCTCCATTTTGCTTTACACATGTTTATTGTTTTGTAAATAAAAGTCTGGTGGGGGGCTTTCATCATCAATGTGGGAAATGCTGACTGAGAAAGTCTATTAACAAGTCAATTTGCAGTGAAGGTATCGTAAATCATTTGGGGTTTAGAAGTTATACACAATTAACAGGTTTATTCACTTAGGAAAGTTATGAATATATCCCACTTTACTATAACCTACAGTGTTTAATAACGTGGAAAGCTGATGGTGCAACTGCATGTAAATGTATTGCCTTGACAGTAACATATTATTGCCACACTGAGGAAACATAAAGGAACTAACATTTTGCTAAACAATTACAAAACCTGAAGTAATTTACTAATTTCAAGTAAAGGAGTACTGATCACACTTTGAAGCATAAAGATAATTTCAAGTACCTGAAGTGATTGATCAGAAAACATTCCTGCAAATTACTTTTTTCTTGTGAGGTGGCAAACGCACATAAAGCAAAGGAATATTATCTTCTAATGTCAAATTAGGCCATGGTTAATAATAACTCGCCTTATTTGTTTTTTTCCCCAAAATAATAACACATTTTATTTATTATTGGCTCTGCAAATGGGTCACCTCCTTTTTGGGTCAGGATACATCATTTCAATGATTTCATGTTTATTCCTCATCCACTGAAATACCAGATTTTTGCCTCATTGTGGACAAGATTGCTGCAGCAATAATGAGACAATAGCCTGGTGTTATTAAGGGTAAAATGTTGACTAATTGTACATTATGGTATAGACTGTTCTGTGTATACAAATAATCCTGGCCATTGAAAGTTCTACTATCTGAGACAACCTAAACATGTAAGAAAGCAGTTTGTAAGTGCAAAATGATAAAATATGCAACTTGTGAAAATGGATATATTTATTTATTTATTGGTTTTTAAGGTCACATACTTATGCACAATGGCTAATTGTGACCGTGACAGTTTTGTGGGTGGAGGAAGCCAGAGCACCCAGAGAGAACTACCAAGCAGCGACAAGCAACTGTCAGTTCCTCAACATTCTAACTCTGTTCAAGCCACTGAGCTACCACGCTCCCAATGGATACATGTATATTACGCCATTTCCCCAAAAGGATATAATAAATAATAATCTCATTCCATATTTTCCTCTTATAACCTGGAATAATGCTAAACTGAAAATTAACAAACCGTGGCCTTATTCCTGCCAGATGGCTACAGCAATATGGCAATTATAAGGAAATAATTTGGCATTATTAAGGTGATAATGTTGTCAATGGCACACTCATTTATATATGTACAGTGACGGTATGCTCAAAAACACCTGCGAGAGCACCAAAGAAGTCTCACAAATACATTTGCAAGGCAAATGTTTTCGTTCCATGGATGCCCTTTTTAGACCTCAATTGAAGGGCGACTGATTTTTTCAAAAAAGCACTTTTTCACCATGGCTTTCCAGAAGGGATGAGAGAGGAAATTTACGACTTAAATGACAGAAAATGGTTAGCAGGTGCAGGGTTCCTGCAGGAAACCGGATAAAAATCAAGGCTGTTCCTCAACCTTTTTCAAGGTCTGACTTGTGCCATAACCAAATTCACAGTGTTTTCAAGATTCCATCTACACTGGTCCTATATGTAACTTCCCTTTAAGGGAAGTGGGGGTACATGTATTGACCAGAGCATACTAAGTAACCAACTCACTGATTTTTCCACAGTATTATAAGAATAATGCTGCGGTTGCCTGGGAGGCCACACAAATTATTTTGCTTTGCTGTATATCGGGCTGAAAGCCACAACCCCATGAGAACATTGCCACTGTTGTTATGAAAATAAGGTGTACAGTGTGAGTGGGCTCCATTGTAATACAAACCTGATATATGGGTTTCTTTCATGGCTGCCATGAGTAATGGAGCTACATAATCTTCATGAATTTTCACAAATTTTCTACTTATGTTCATAACCTCTTCATCAAAGTCCCATGGTGGGATAGAAAACTGCATTACTGGAAGATAGGCACTCAGTTCCATCCATCTTATAAACAGTTCTTTATCAATTTCCTTACTGTCCCCACCAATTATGCTACCTATTATGTAAGGATAGCCTATTATTCCAAGCTGAAGAACATTTGGAATCACCGTCTTCAATCCATTATCATACTCCCAGGATGACACTTTATGTAACATTTCAACAAAAATAGCATGAGACTGTGATTTGTAAACTGAAAGAACTTGTGTCATGTTTCCAAACTGAGCAGCAATATTAACATATTTCGTTGTAAATTCATTTGGTGTTATGAGAGGAGATTTATAATTTTCAGCAAAAACTGGAGGTTCTCCAAAATAAAATTCAAAAGCATTTATCCGGTAATGATCTAATCCCTGAGTCTGTTTGAGTTTACCGACAAACCATTCAATAGCTTTAGGATTGGTAACATCAAGTATTCCAACCTGCCTTTGCATTTTTTTCAGATTCTGTTGTTTTTCATCTACACTGACCATGTATACTCCTTGTTCATTTAATATCCAATATCCTTTTTGTTTCCCTTCTTTGTATGCTTTGGAATCATTGCATGCAAATGGAATAACTGGGAGACTTACACTAAATTTGTTTGGAGGCCCTTGCAGTTCCATTATTAGCTGATTTGCTCGGGGAAAACGTTTTTTGTCAAAAACAAAATCGCCACACCTGGCTGAGTAATTATTATGAATTTTTAAAAGGCTACAAGGAAAATTATTCTTTTCAATACCCATGCCATATCGCTCAACAGCTACCTCATCCATTTGAGATTTACATTTCACCAAGGTTGACCAAACTGGTTTTTTAAACATTACTTCATTTGGAGATGACTTTGTGATTTCAAACCATCTTTTTATCATATAGTGGTGAATCACCTTGACATTTTTCCCTTTACACAAAGTGTATTTCAAAGTTGGTTTTGATGAAGCAATATTCATGTATGGTAACTGTCTATTATCAGCTTTGAAACAGATCAACCTATCACCTGTCTCATTGAAACTCACATGCAATGGTACAGACTCATCAATAACTATTCCAACACCTTTAGAGTTCACCCAGTATCTCTCTATAATAGAGATAAATGGACTTGAACTGTGGCTACTCGCAATGAATGGTGTCATAGGAATGTTTGTCTCTTCCAATGGCCATCGTTGATGCGAAGTCTGCCAGCCTCCATACCAATGGATGTTGTCATTGTTGAATTTGTCAACAACTGAAAAACAATGACGAGGAATCATGTCTATGTTCAGTGATGTTATTGATAATTTATGACAGGTTATATCATTATCTGGCATGGTCTTTGCTTCAATTTCCATTCGACTTTGATTGTGCCACAAGTAACATACTTTTCCAGTCGAATTGCACTCAACTGGTATGTTCACATCTCGCAGTGGACTCGCCATTGTTCCAGTTAAATATGTATCGCTGTCGCGCAAAGAAAATGTATTAGTTTTAAAATTGAACACAAAATGCCCCAGAGCCGGAGCCGGAGACTGAGAGGCAAATGGTTTGAAGATTTCCAGTCCTTTCAGAGATGGAATAAAATACCAAAGTAAACACAACAGTAACGAAAGGGGAAGAGAAAATTTCAAACATCTCACTATATATGTGCGACGATTCATTTTTCGCGTCACTTTGTCCTTCAAATAATGAGAATCATCTTTCATACTCAGTCAAATGACTTAAAAGGTAAATACTGAAGCATGCATCCAAATAGCATGTCCCAGCCCGCTTTCCGTATGCATCTGTTTATTTTTTTGCAAGCAAGCATTCGCGTGGGCGCTTCGATTAGCCAAAACAGAAAACCAGCGGACTCGGTCTCACTTGAAAGGGAGTTGGACGGCTCCGGGACGTTACGTCCCAAAACGATGGTTGTCACTAAAAGTGTACTCCGACCCCGACCCCAAAACTATTTCTTTTTATAACCCTTTTATCAATGGATCAATTATACTGAAATTCAACATAAATGTACAGAATTATGTGTAGTATACATAAAATCATATAAATGTTACAAAAAAATTATGATTTTCATTAAATTGACTTTTATTGAGTTTTGACTCACTAAAAAGTGTGCTCGGCGATTTCAAAGAAATTTCATTCTCTCATTCATATAATACATTCTTCCACCTAATTTGTTGCAGTATTAAGAATATATCCGTATTTTGCGGTGTCTAATGCAAGATTTATAATTAAATTTAGAAATTAATCGTGCTTAAAATGGAAATTTACTCGAAGATGAGAATCGCCGACTCCGGCTTCATTTGCGGTTGAATGTAAAATTCAAACGTGCAATTGGCGGATCAATAGTCAGAGGTTTTCCCGGATTGTGGTAAGTGACGCGGATAAGGAAATTGTTTCACGACAATGAAGTTTAACACCTGTCAGGAGCAAGGTAGTAGTAATTTTTTCGATAAGAAGTTGGACCCTAAGGTTGTAAAATAATTTCCAGTGCTATATCTCTAAGGCATATGGCATCGGGAATTAGTAGCACGGAAGGTCGTAATTTTTTCAATAAGAATTTGGACCCAAAGGTCGTAATACAATTTCCAATTCTATATATCTCGGAAGGCATATAGAATCGGGAATTATATTACAACAGGGATGTCTAATTTCTCTTGGTGGGGGTGTTAAAAGTCAATTTTAGAAAATTAAAAAAGTTACAAAGTAATTTAATATACATGTAGGTGGTACAATTTAACACCGTTCACACTTGAAATTAATGCTGTCAGTGATTGAACTGGAAATATTAGCACACTGTATATGATACCAGCGACGACAAGTGGTGTTGCTACACTCCACCACGTCATCAAAAAGATCAGGAAGTCTACAAGCAATACATGCCAACTCTAAGACAAGAAACGGCTTTTATCTTAAGGTAGTTATTGAAGCTGATTAATAATTCCCAAACTTTCATCATTTGCGTGATTACTTATCACAGTACTCACAAACAAACAAAACAATAACAATGGTTGAAGTGAATAATACATGAACACTTTATTAATAAACAAAAAACTTATGTTTATTTAATAAAATTATCAAAAGACGAACAGAATATTGAGCATTAAAATGTTGTTGCTAAAGGCTTGCACACACAAGACATAAATTTCACAGAGAAAAAGAAGGGTCCAACAAACTACCTATGAAAAAATCACTTTCAATGCCTTCTCGTGCATGTTAACTGCGTCAGTTACCACAATCCGGGAAAACCTCTGACTATTGATCCGCCAATTGCAAGTTTGAATTTTACATTCAACCGCAAATGAAGCCGGAGTCGGCGATTCTCATCTTCGAGTAAATTTCCATTTTAAGCACGATTAATTTCTAAATTTAATTATAAATCTTGCATTAGACACCGCAAAATACGAATATATTCTTAATACTGCAACAAATTAGGTGGAAGAATGTATTATATGAATGAGAGAATGAAATTCCTTTGAAATCGCTGAGTACACTTTTTAGTGAGTCAAAACTCAATAAAAGTCAATTTAATGAAAATTCTAATTGTTTTGTAACATTTATATGATTTTATGTATACTACACATAATTCTGTACATTTATGTTGAATTTCAGAAAAATTGATCCATTAATAAAAGAGTTATAAAAAGAAATAGTTTTGGAGTCGGTAATTTCGGAGTCGGGGTCGGGGTCGGAGTACACTTTTTAGTGACAACCCAAAACGATTCGTCTTATAATCATTTGGTATATAGTTGATTAATCTGTAGGCATTGGCGTGGTGTATATATTGCTGACTTTTCTTGAGGGCCTTGGGCGATTCACACTTCTAACTTCAGAGTGTGAGCACATCAGCAACAACGTCTTGGGAGCACTGGAACCGGAACGGGGCAACTCGCCACTGGGTCAACTCGCCACCGGGTCAAATCACCATGGTGTCAAGTCGCCACGGGTCAACTCGCCACGGGTCAACCCGCCACCCCGAAAAAAAAAATAATACAAGGCAGGTTTCTGACACAACATGAGTTTATTCACGATCCAAAACATATAACAAAACATAACATTTAGCACATGAAAAATACTTTTATACATTAAGCACCTTATCGGATTTTTTCAATAATTGGACGAATATTTTATACTTTGAGCACTGTAAGTATTGGTCAATCGATACGACTTATTGGCGGGCCCAGATATTTGTACTCGGTGCTCAAAGTATGAAATATTCGCCCAATATTTGAAAAAAATGGAAACAAACGATGGTAGCCAACAGTAAGATAATGAGTATCAAACGTAACATTGAGCACCTGAAAAATATATTATACATTGACAGGGTTCCCACTGATATCAGGTAATCAAATTCAAGCACTATTTAAGGACCTTTCAGGGACATTCATCTGAAGTTGCCACTCATATGAACATCAAAGAATTCCAGCCACGAGGACCTGATTCCTGGAAAACCATAAAAGAATTTCAGCCCCGAGGACCTGATTCCTGGAAAACTCCAAAGAATTTCCCCCACGAGGACCTGATTCCTGGAAAACCCCAAACAAGGTACGTAAATAATTCGTCCCCTGAGTGCAGTAAGGTGCCATCCGCAATGCTATATCATTGCAGATGGCACTTATGGGACAATACGGAAATCAAAGAGATGCTGTTCCAGACTAATTTTGTTCCCTCTCAGATGACAGGTTATCATGATTTCTTGTCTCAGGAGTAGTTAGGAAACTGAATTTAAGAATTCTTCAAGATTTTGTTGGAGAATCAAGTACTATTCAACAATTTCAAGCACTTTTCAAGGAAGACATTGAAATTCAAGCACTTTTCATTTTGAGCGGGAACCCTGGTTGAGCACATGGAAAACGTTGATTTATTCAAATATTGGATGAATATTTCATACAATGAAATCTTTCAACTGCTGAGTATTGGCTCTATTGGGACACAGAAGAAAAAAGTAATGAACAATACCCAATGATATGTGATTACTTGTGTGCGATGTTAGTGATTTAACAGCTTAGGTTTATGGTTTCGTCAGAACAATATTGCAAACTTTTATTGAGCCGTCATCACCTTTCAGTGACAGCTGATTCGACAATCTGTGCAATCAAAACAAACTCAAAAGTATCTTCCATTTTTCATGGAAAACTCAATCTCTGACGGTCACGGATTGAAAAGTAAGTACAAATAAAAAAATCTTGAAAAATCTGTTAAAAAAACTTTTCGAAAGCGAGTCAACTCGCCACCAAAAAGTGAGTCAACTCGTCACTAAGTGGTGGCGACTTGACCCGCAAAAAGTACTGGTGGCGAGTTGACCCAGTGGTGAGTTGACACGTACCCGCTGGAACTACCAGCAAAGTTGCAAAACACCATTTCAGCTCAGGGCGTCTCTCGTCCCATCACCTGGACTATCCAGGAGAAGGGCGAGAGCGTCTATCTGACACTGGAATTATCCACAGAAGAAAAGATCGCACCACCCCAGGGTAGAGGTAGTACCTTTAGTGAGAGGATCCCCCTCTCACACTGGTCCTCACCCAAGGCATGCCCTGAAAAGAGAAGGAAACCGAGAAGAAAGAGCCCGTCCACCAAGCGGAGGGATGTCCGACGCTTGGAGGCATTCTTGGAGATGAAGAAAGAGAACGGTGGGGGAAAGAAAGAGCCCGAGGCGGCCACCACTTCCCCTCCCACTCCCACTCCCACAGACAGCCCCATCCAAATGCCGGCTTCACAGCCGGTGTTGTTGGATGTGGAAGAGTCTGTGGAGACTGAGGTGGAAATGGAAGCTGCCCTCTCGCCTCTTCCTGATCCCCACTCGCCTTTTCCTTCTAAACCAAAATGCCAGGACGCGGACGACAGGCTGGACAACATCATACGGGAACACAAGATACAAGGGGACCTTCACAAGCAAGAGATGGACAGGAATTACCAATTATTCCTCCAACAAGTCGAAGAAACCAAAAACCCAATAGACGGCAGAAACCTACAACAACAAAAGCCTCAGCAATCACCCACAACCACCCCAGACTCGACCAGGACCAGACCCTACAAACCTCACCAATCACCATCAGGCAGCCCACCAACAACACCAACTACCACTGTCTCTCCTTCCAAACCCCCACCTCTGAAAAAGAAGCAGAAAAGACACAAGCGCCGCTAACAACCCACAACTTCTCCTCCTTTACCACGGTCTGACACTTCAAAATTACACAGCTAAAGAGGGTCGAAAGGGGCTTGCTCCCCAAACCGTCCCTGCGCACCTTTGGCGCGCGAAACCATTTGATTTGATTTTGATTTGAGGGCCTTGGGTTGGGAAGACGTTTTGTTGGAATTATGAAAGCACTGTACAAAGATGTGCAGTGTGTACTTAACCTGGGAAACATCACAACGAAGAAGGTCCCAATGGAGATAGCCTTTAAGCGGGGGGGGGGGGGGGGGGGGGGGGGGGAGGGGGGTACATCTTGTCATGGATTTTGTTTGAATTGTACATAAAGATCTAGGATGCGTTGATTGCAAGGAATGTCATCAAGCAGTTCGTCTTTGAGTGTTGGGGGGGGGGGGGGGTAGAAGAACCGTCGGAATAGAGAGACAGTTGGGAGCACAGGGATAACCAAGGCCTTCTCATCCCGAGAAACGTTCAAATCAGCGACCGGCCAAAGTGTTATTATTATTGCAAGCGTAGAGAGGGTAAAAAAAATTGTAATATAAACTGGCAAGCTGGAAGACCAATAATCTTATTTGGTTTGAATGTGCGAACTGGCAGTAGGGTAGAAAGATCACACCCACGAGAACCTCGAACTGGGGGTAGTACTAAAATGACATCGCAGGTAGAAAATGAGACCGCAAGAGACCGCAGGCAAAGTATATGGGGTAAAGCCTCAAAATAAACGCTATCTGATCATATACGGTGTGTCGGTGTACACAATATATATTCGAAGTTTGGTACCGATATTTTAACGTTAATCCGTAAAATTCCACTTTTAATGAATAGCGCTCGGGAGCGGGAACATTCGGCCTCGGGAACTTTCGGCCCCCGGGAACATTCGGCCTGGGAACATTCGGCCCCGGGTCGGGTTAAAAGACTAAGATAGCTGCGGTTTAGGTAGCAGAGATTATTTATTGGTAGATATTCTAATAAATGTTCACAAATAAATAATAAATTAATCTAATGATAATAGACAAATGAATAAATAATCTGATGATAATTAACAAATATTTTACAAAAATGAACTATTGTACCATTTTATAAATGGTTGCACATATTTAAAAAAAACGTGATATTGTAACCTCATGCTTGAACATATTTTGTCTTGTAGTCCCTTTTGCTTTAACATTTTTTAATTGTCTTTTTTATCTTCAATTTCGGATCATGTGGGTGGTCATGTCTGTGTTGACTTTGAACAAATCTATCATCGTCTTCAGCAACGGTCAGTAACCAATGGGTCCGACTTTGATGGAATACCACATCGCCTTTTAACTTTAGATTGTTTTTTGGTCTGCAATTAAAAAAAAAATCAATCTGTTAAACCTTCTTTCGACGAACATGCTCATGAACCCAGATTATTACACCCCCACCTACCAACCCCCTCCCCATCCCCCTTCCTCACAACTATACACAAGATAATAAAAGGAGTGAGAACTTACTTTTATGCCATAGGAGAAGCCATCACTTGAAACTAGCAAATGTGCCCCTCTCTTGCTTCCATTTGGTAGAATCTGATATGTAACTGGTCCGTCGTCAACAAGGATTTCTGGCATATCAGGGTCGACAACTGACGTATCCATCGTCTCCTGTGGTTGGTCTATGTTTCGACACCGAGTATCAAAACTTGCACCCAATGAAGTATTTTCTTGAATTTGTTCGTCGTTGCCTCTCACTTCCATTAATTCCGCCAATACTTCCGTATTTTGTGCATCCAATTCTAAACCATTTCTTCTGGTTTCCATAACTTCGGCCACCTGGGTATTCTCTCTTGTGGGAGAACTATTTGAAAAGAACGAATAAAAAAATAAAAATGTATGAATAAGATGCACATTAAAGAAATTTTCAGATGCTAAATTTAAAATTTAGAGCTAATGTAAGAGGGTAAATTTAAAACTACCAAAAAAGTCTGACAGTCTGAAGCGGATATATTTGAAATATGAATTTAATAATAATATGAATGAAAACTTACTTTTCTTCTGCTAAAATAGAAGCCGCAAAGCTGTTTTGTCTTTCACCATCTGTACATGGCACACAGATAAAACTTAGCGAAATTCTCCCTTTCTTGGCATCCTGGTATTGGGCAAAAGTAATTCCAGTGTCGCATTTTCTATGTTGTCAAAGACCGCATTCGTCGCAAGAAACAGCATGTTGCATAGTCCTGACCTCCTCGCCGCATTTGATAAACGGAAACATATTGATTATGCGTCGTTTCGATGTGATGTGAATGAATGAAAAGTTTCTGCGCGCCAGAGGCGCACAGGGACGATGTGGGATTGAAATCCCTTGCGACCCTAACAACTTTGTTTGCTTTATAGCTTTATTTGCTTATAAATCCACGAGAGTCGGGAGCCAATAATCTTATTAAGTTTGAGTGTGCGACTGGCATTAGAATAGTGGGTTGAGAGCCTCGAGCTGGAAATGGCGAGGAATTTGCATAATTACAAGAGTTCTGCTCCGTGTTTGCTAAGAGAAGTGGGCAAATTTATGGTAATACTGAAACCGCAGTTTGGTGGTTATTTTAGAAAAAAGAAAAAGAAACCCAAACAGTCGCTCGTTTGGGAGCAGCCCCAGCATATTATCCTTAAAGGTTACAAAAAGGAAAAAATCTACCAATATGTGTTTTTGAAAGCTGGGAGTCATCCATCCGCCTATACGGGAGAGTGGATGCTGGGTATTGGCCATCTGGTCTGCCGTCGGGGGAACAGATGACGGGATGATTGGAGGGAAAAAATAAAAAACAAAAACAAAAACAAAACACACACACACCCTCTCACAGACACACACACGAAAGCGCTTAAAAGGGCTGTTAAATATTTATTCAAATGTTTATTTATATAAAAAATGTACACTCGTCCCCAGCCAGACAAGCTTGTTTCAATCCTTACCTGGTGTTTGTGGTTTCCTGTGTATGTTAACAGAAAGGTGAGTTGCACCAATTCCTCTAACGCTTTGTCTACCATTTCCATGCGTCTTCTCGGAGTATTGCAAGAAAATTTGAGAATGTTCAATTAGGAAAGTTATAGGTAGAGAGAAAGATAGGTATCCGCTATTGTATACTGTGACTGTTGTGTGATTGTTGCTATGAATTGGGTGTATGGGGCGCCATTTATTCCCTATTTAATGATATCATTAATTCCGTTCTATTTTGTGATATCACAAAATCCATTTAGTGATATCATAAAATGATTTAAGGATATCATACATCGAATTAGTGATATCACTAAATCATTTCGTGATATCAATAATTCGTGTGGAAGTTACTATTTCGTGATATCAACAAATAATTTGTGATATCATAAAATATTTTTTGATATCATAAAATCGAATAATTGATACGTATAATCACTTGGATTTAATCATATCACTAAATGAATTTAGTGATATCACAAAATACTTTAGTGATATCACTAAATCGATTTAGTGATATCACTAATTGATTTTATGATATCATTTAATTCCGTCTATTTTATGATATCACAAAATTGATTTTGTGATATGTACAGCGTTGGCCGTGTCGTAGCCACTGCATGGAATCGGATGATTTAGTGATATCATTAAATCGAATTTGTGATATCACTAATTCACTCAATTTGGTGATATCACAAAATGATTTAGTGATATCACTACGTCGATTTTGTGATATCACAAAATGATTTTATGATATCAATAATTCGATTTAATGATATCACTAAATGTTGTCGATTTGGTGATATCACTTATTCGATTTAGTGATATCACTAAATCAGGTCATGAAATGGGCTGATATGCCGTTTTCATATTTAGTGATATCACAAAATGATTTAGTGATATCACGAAATCGACAACATTAAGTGATATCATTAAATCGAATTATTGATATCATAAAATCATTTTGTGATATCAGAAAATCGAATTAGTGATATCACTAAATCATTTTGTGATGTCACTAAATAATTTGTGATATCATTAAATGAAATAGTGATATGACTAACTCATTTAATGATATCATTAAATAAGGAATAAATAAAGGGATGGTGCCCCATAGGGGTGAGGGGTGGGGTTTTTCGGAGCCCACTCCCACACGCAGAGTTGCGAGGCAGTCCTCACAGACTCAATCCTAAAGATCTCAATGAGTAAAGGGCAGTCCTCAACGATTCCACGCAGTTTAATTCTGTTGAGTAATTTTAATTTACTGTGGCTTATCGATGTGATGTTCCGTTTTTTAAACCCATTATACTTTTTGCATAAAAAACAAGTTCAGTGGAGGTGGTTAACTAATAGTTGAAGATAATCACATGCAAAAACAGCGTCATCGCGTCCTTTGATGTGTTAGGAAAAGTCAAAAAGCTGCTGTAATAACAAGTGTGATTAGCTTATATCCGAACTTTCATATCGATGCTTTAATCTTAACCCGTAAAATTTCAATTTTAATGTATAGCTCGACTTCAGATTTGCGGTCTCAAATTTCACAATCAGGGACAAAGAGACCACAAGTAAACTACTACTCGTAAAAATACCAAATAAACGCTATCTGGTGAATTTGGGTATAGTCAATACATATCCGAACTAACATATCGATACTTCAATTTTTACCCCTTAAATTTCACTTTAAATGTTTTGTGCGCTGGCGGTCTAAATTTTCAGAAGAGGGGACAAAAGAAAGAGACCGCAACTGGACTACCGGTCTTAACCTCCTACACAGTGATGTCGAAATATCTAAAGTTCAAGGTGCAAATATTTCCCACAATGCAACTAGACATTTAACCAATTCAATCTTGTTTGACAGAGCTCATTGAGCTCTGTCAAACAAGATTCAATTGGTTAAATTCCCAGTTGCATTATGGGAAAATGGCTACTTGAAATTTGGATATTTTGACATCAGAGTGAAGGGAGTTAAAAACACCAAATAAAAGCGAAAGTATACGCTGTATCATATATAAAGCATATTCCAAAGATGGTTGTAATACCTTGATTTTAACCCATATTATTTTATCTTCAATGCCTGATAGAAAATTACATTTGCGGTAAACATAGCTTCATTTATTGGAAGTGGTATTCACCGTGGATCAATTTTGTGTTTAATAAGGTTGTTAAAAAACCAAGCGTTATCTCGTCTTGGGCTGGTTAAACTGCAATACCCCTCAAAAGCTTAAACATTCATGTTTTCCGTGGATTTCTCTAAACGAGTCCTGTAGATTTTCAAGAAAAAATGGCCACGCGCCGGTCTTGGTGTGACATTACAAGTTGCATGGACAAAATACGCCGGTGAGTCAACCCTCCATGGGCTGCTAAAAGTCAAAATTGTGATAAAATGGGCCGTTCAGCTGGACATTCTGCTAGGTTTTTACCTAAACAATTTTTTTTTATCAAATTGAGTCATTTCAGACTACTATACTCACCTTTCTCATAACATCAACGAAGGAACTTTAGTGAGACAGTAAAAAACAATTCATCAGACACTGTGGGGGGCATGAAAAATCATGGAATCTCATCGGGAAAATCATAAAGTCTAGTTCATATTTCATATTTAATTTTGCCAACTAGACTACAATAAAAATAGGCAGATTAAATCGTCAGATAATAATAATAACTCTTTGGCCAGCCGCTGATTTGTCGCGGTCCTCATAAGAGAAGGCCATCATTCCCCCTGCACCCCACCCCCTCTTCCCCTCCTCTCCTCCCAGCATTCAGATATAAACTGCTTAATAATGTCCCTCACTTCCTCTTTTTCAATTTCTTCAATAAGCATTCCTACCCTCTCCCTCGTGTCCCCCTTCAGCCATCTATCCACTGTTTCTTCACCCCACTTCTGCATTATTCTTCCAGTAAATTTTATTCTATGAGGTATATACTGTGGGCATTCCAAGAGAAAATGTTCCAGGGTCTCCACTACTCCAGAGTGGCACATTTGGCATCCCTTTTCCCCATCTCTCCCAATTTTTCCCCGAAGCTCCAGTGATCTTGATCTCAGTTTGAACAGCAGTGACTCTCCAAAGGTGCCATCTAGGTACTTCTCAAAAGCTGGCTTTTCTTTATATTGTAACCCCTGCAGTGATCTTTTCACGCTAACCCCTGCTCGCCAGTTTCGATTGCAATCTTCCATGACTCTCTCTTTGACAAACCTTTTGCCTTCTTTCATTCCTACTTCTATGTTTGTGACCTCTATAGAGTAATTGTCCATTAGTTCCCTCACATGTTTTGACCACCCCGTTTCTATATTAGAATTCCAAATGGTATCGAGCATCAATTTGCACCACCGGTTGTCAGGCAGGTTTCTCAAGTAGTTAAAGTAACACAGTTTTCCCAAATCTACCCTGTCCCTGATTTTCATCCACCCAAGCTCCACCCTTACTTCTTCCAAAGCTGCAGCATTACGCGACCCTGTTATCCATCTGCCGGCATCATTCTGAGTACTTTCCAACTTCTTAATAACGGTTTGGTTTAATGGAATCACGTCCGTGCCATACGTTATACTTGGTAAACCCACCCTCTCCCACAGTGTTTTCCCCACAAAGACCTTATTGAAACTATTTTTCCCTAAAAGTTTTAGTTGGTTCAGAATTCTTTTCCCCTTCAGAATCAGTTTGGCTGAGTAATTTCTGTACACCCCTCTTCCCGTTATATTTATGCTTACCCCTAGATACTCATACTCTCCCGTTTCTCCTACAGTTATTTGTTTGCTTTCCCCTTCGGGGATTGAGAACTCCCCCACTCTCCATCTCTTCGTCATATCTACCTTGCGTCCAACGGGTATTACCTTGCTTTATTTTCATTTAGTTCGAGCCGCCAAGTGTTCCCATATCTACCAGCAATTTCCAGCAGTTTCTCTAGCCCCTGTTCAGTTCTAGACATTAACACCATGTCGTCCGCAAAGAATAAGCCTGGTATCTTTATGTCTCCAACATTTACCCCCTCCGCACTCTGAATTAGTTCGTCCCCTAAATCTTTAACATACAATGCAAACAAAATCGGTGAAAAGATACACCCCTGCTTGAGGCCTATATCCATAGGGACTCGTTTTGTAGTGATACTCCCTAGACTGAGTTGGCTTTGCACATCTGTATACAGTGCTTTCATGATTCCCACAAAGTCACCCCCCAGTCCGATGCCCTCGAGCTTTCGCCACATACCTTCCCTCCACACTCGGTCGTACGCTTTTTTTCACATCTAGAAATGCCAGAAACACCTTTTTCTTTTCGGCCTTTGTTGATTCTATCAGTTGGGTGAGTGTAAATAGGTGATCAGTGACTCTTCGTCCTTTCCTGAAACCATTTTGAATTTCTCCTAAAAAACCTTTCTCTTCAATAACTTCCTCTAGTCTACCGTATATGACCTTACAGAATACTTTTCCGATGTTACTACTAACTGATATCCCCTATAGATGTGTACCCATACGCGCAACTAGTAGAAAGCTGTATGACGGAGGGCCACCCCGGATGCCGACATTATGTACACCATACATGGTATGGGTACAAAAAGAAATGGATTGGAGGAGTGTCTAATTTGATGGATAAAGGGTTAATATCTCCGGATCAAATTATTAGATTTACATAAAAAAAACTATGCAACACAGCCCACCAGTAACCTGAATACATATATAAAGTAACCTGATAATCGGATTAATATTTTTTGAGTTATCGTCGCATGCCGACGAAATGGATTGGAGGAGTTTTCAATTTGAAGAATAAAGGGTTAATATCACAGGATCAAATTATCAGATTTACACCAAAAACTATACAGCTCAGCACATCAGTAACCTGAACACATATATGAAGTAAACTGACAATCGGATTGATATTGTTTTAGTTATCTCATGCCACATCAGTAACCTGAACACAAATATAAAGTAACTTGACAATCCAAGCAATATTTTTCAAGTTATCGAATGCCAAAGAGATTGGAGGAATTTTCAATTTGAACGAAAGGGATAATATCTCAGGATCAAATTATCAGATTTAGACCAAAAACTATACAGCTCGGCACATCAGTAACCTGAACACAAATATAAAGTAACTTGACAATCCAAGCAATATTTTTCAAGTTATCAAATGCCAAAGGGATTGGAGGAATTTTCAATTTGAAGGATAAAGGGTTAATATCTCAGGATCAAAATAACAGATTTACACCAAAAACTATACAACTCGGAACATCAGTAACCTGAGATATATATAAAGTAACATGACAATTGGATAGATATTTTTTGAGTTATCTCATGCAAATTGATTGGAAGAATTCTCAATTTGAAGGATAAAGAGTTAATATCTCAAGATCAAATTATCAGATTTACACCAAAAACTATACAGCTCGTAACCTGAACACAAATATAAAGTAACTTGACAATCCAAGTAATAGTTTTCAAGTTATGGAATGGATGCCGGTGTAAAAGGAATGAAAGTCCGTAGGAATGTTAGTCCCTCTGGACTATTATTCCGCGGAATTATAGTCCTAGGTCTAACATTTCTAGGAATAGTAGTCCGGCGGACAACTATTCCTAGAAATGTTAGACCTAGGACTATAATTCCGCGGAATAATAGTCCAGAGGGACTAATTTTCCTACGGACTTCCATTCCTGTTACACCGGCATTATGTGTACCATACATAGTATGGGTACACATAAAAATAACTACAGTTAATTGGGGCCGGATTGACTACGGTACATGGGGACGGATCGTCTGGGGACGGATCGACTCGAAAACATGCAACTGACTACTGTTCACAATAGATATTCTCGTTATTGCATCTATCCATCTCTAGTTCCAACATCAAATAGACGCCGCTAAGGATGTGTCCAATCTTAGCAAGTGTTATAATTAACTGTACTGGTAGCCTGTTTGATCAGTGATCAAAACTATAGTTACTTTTGCATTTTATGAATCATGCCATTCCAAAACACAAATCATATCTATAAGTTCTTCGTATACTGATGCATTAATAGCTTGTTCAAAGTCTGGAGGAAGAGAATCATATTCATCAGCATGGACTACACATCGTCCCCTGAGTTCCAATGTGTTCTATGTGCCTACTGGCACATAGAACACATTGGAACTCAGGGGACATGTCGTCAGTACAGTCATCTCAGGACCGAATTGACCAACTGCATGCAATTGAAAGAGACCAACTGATGGACATACGAGGAGCTTTACACGGTTTAGGTTATTACTCACTTTCAAAACAAGCGACTAGACTGCAAGTTAGACATGACACATGGATTAACAAGACGACAGAACAGAGGACTCGACAACTGAACAGACTCTTGACTTTTGTAGTAGAAGACCCAAACCAAATGACATCGACAGACGGATCCCTGACATTTCCAAGGGTAGGACAGACAGCCAAAAAGCCAGGACAGACAAAAAGAATAAAGACTTGTAAAACTAAAACAGCTGGACATTCTGCTAAGCGACCCCCAAGAATGACTACTGACGACTTTAGAAACAGGAAGTTGTGTAAATGTTCATAAAAAAAAAACAAAAAAAAAAACAGCAGCCAAAGAGGCTCAGCAAAAAACCCTCTAAATCTACCAAGTTTTATACTTGCCGGCCCCAAGCTCAGGTAAAAGATGAGGGGAGTTGACAGATCTATGTAGAAAAAACTTTAAATCTGCCATACTACCCGATCTTGATAAAATGTGAGAAGTGAATGAATGAATGAAAGGTGAAAAGTGTTGATAAATTATAAACTATTTATTTCAAATCAACCTCGAAATCTTCACACTTTCCATCCTGAAGCCCCCATGAAGGATAAATGGAGTTTTTATTGTTATTCACACCAAATAACAATAGGCAAATCCACTTAATTGGCTCACTGCAGCAGAGGTTTTCCCCATAATATCTGTGTTGTTGCCCGGTAGAACGTTGTGTAAACCTGTTCTCTGCTCTGAACAAAAATAAAAATAAAACTAGAGAAACAGAATTTAGTGCACCCAGTAAATTCAAGTCTGTGTGAAAAGGGTTAAAGTGTCAGGAATAAACTATACAGAAAGAGAATTTATGGAGGCTTATTTTCAGGAGTAAAATATTTTTAAACAAATCAGAAATGGGTTTTCGTTAACAGTATTTACAGATATTCATATTGGAATAAGAACAATTATTTATAAGAAACCAGAAAAGGCATACATGTGACCAGCATTCAAAGGGTTCGATACTCGAATCAGAAATGGACATTTTTGGCTCTGCCCACTAATTTGAGTGATGAAATACGTTCATAAACTTTAGAAATTCATTAAGCTGTAATAAAATTCATTTCCCAGTATTTCTGAATAATACGCACTTGATGACTTTGGTGACCTCTTTCAGGCAGACCCCTAGGTGACCTCCGTGACCTTGACCCATATTTTGAATTTCCATCAAGTGTCGACTCATTTGGTGTTAGTTCCAGGTCCATTCATCACACCACGATTGAGGTATGAGCATGACCCACTTTCAAAAATGTTGGCTACGCCCACTTTCTAACATAAAAATGCATGTATGGACCTCAGGAATGCTTTTTTTTTTTGGGGGGGGGGGGGGTCCAAAAATGTGATTTCCAGCAATTATGAAAAAATGCACTTAATGACCCCTAGGTGATCTCCTTGACCCTGACCCATATTTTGAATCTTCATCAAGTGTCAACTCATTTGGTGTTAGTCCCAGGTCCATTCATCATACCATGCTTGAGATATGAGAGTGACCCACTTTCAAATTTTTTGGCCACGCCCACTTTTTTAACGTAAAAATGCATGTATGAATCTCAGGAATGCTTGGGGGGGGGGGGGGGGCAAAAAATGTGATTTCCAGCAATTATGAAAAATGCACTCAATGACCCATAGTTGACCTCCGTGACCTTGACCCATATTTTGAACCTCCATCGAGTGTCGACTCATTTGGTGTTGATCCCAGGTCCGTAGGTCATACCATGCTTGAGATATGGGCGTGACCCACTTTCAAAAATTTTGGCCACGCCCACTTTTTTACGTCAAAATGCATGTGTGTACGTCAGGAATACTTTTGGGGATCAAAAAATGTGATTTCCAGCAATTCTGAAAAAATGCACTCAATGACCCCTACGTGTCCTCCGTGACCTTGACCAATATTTTGAGTCTCCCTCAAGTGTCGACTGATTTGATGTTGGTCCCAGGTCCATACATCATACCATGCCTGAGATATGGGCGTGACCCACTTACAAAAATTTTGGCCACGCCCACTTTTTTACGTCAATATGCATGTGTGTACGTCAGGAATACCTTAGGGGATCAAAAAATGTGATTTCCAGCAATTCTGAAAAATGCATTCAATGACCCCTAGTTGACCCCCGTGACCTTGACCAATATTTTGAACCTCCATCGAGTATCGACTCGTTTGGTGTTGGTCCCAGGTCTGTAGGTCATACCACGCCTGAGATATGGGCGTGACCCACTTTCAAAAATTTTGACCACGCCCACTTTTTTTATGTAAAAATGCATGTGTGTACGTCAGGAATATTTTAGGGGATCAAAAAATGTGATTCCAGCAATTCTGAAAAATGCACTCAATGACCCCTAGGTGACCTCTGTGACCTTGACCCATATTTTGAACCTCCATCAAGTGTCGACTCATTTGGTGTTGGTCCCAGGTCTATACGTCATACCACGCCTGAGATATGGGCGTGACCCAGTTTCAAAAATTTTGACCACGCCCACTTTTTTATGTCAAAATGCATGTGTGTACATCAGGTATACTTTAGGAGGCCAAAAGATGTGATTTCCAGCAATTCTGAAAAATGCACTCAATGACCCCTAGGTGACCTCCGTGACCTTGACCCATATTTTGAATCTCCATCAAGTGTCGACTCATTTGGTGTTGGTCCCAGGTCCATACGTCATACCACGCCTGAGGTATGGGCGTGACCCACTTTCAAAAAATTTTGGCCACGCCCACTTTTTTATGTCAAAATGCATGTGTGTATGTCAGGAAAACTTTAGGGGGTCAAAAATGTGATTTCCAGCAATTCTGCAAAAATACACTCAATGACCCCTAGGTGACCTCTGTGACCTTGACCCATATTTTGAATCTCCATCAAGTGTCGACTCATTTGGTGTTGGTCCCAGGTCCATACGTCATACCACGCCTGAGGTATGGGCGTGACCCGCTTTAAAAAAATTTTGGCCACGCCCACTTTTTTATGTCAAAATGCATGTGTGTATGTCAGGAATACTTTAGGGGTCAAAAAATGTGATTTCCATCAATTCTGAAAAAATGCACTCAATGACCCCTAGGTGACCTTTGTGACCTTGACCCATATTTTGAATCTTCATCAAGTGTGGACTCATTTGGTGTTGGTCCCAGGTCCATACGTCATTCCACGTCTGAGATATGGGCGTGACCCACTTTAAAAAATTTTGGCCACGCCCACTTTTTTACGTCAAAATGCATGTGTGTACGTCGGAACTAGTGTAGGGGTAAAAAAATGTGATTTCCAGCAATTCTGAAAAATGCGCTCAATGACCCCTAGTTGACCTCCGTGACCTTGACCCATATTTTGAACCTCCATCGGGTGTCGACTCATTTGGTGTTGGTCCCAGGTCCGTAGGTCATACCACACTTGAGATATGAGCGTGAACCACTTTCAAAAAAGTGGCCACGCCCACTTTTTTAACGTCAAAATGCATGTATGTACGTCAGGAATACTTTAGGGGATCAAAAATGTGATTTCCAGCAATTCTGAAAAATGCACTCAATGACCCCTAGGTGACCTCCGTGACCTTGACCCATATTTTGAATCTCCAAGTGTCGACTCATTTCGTGTTGGTCCCAGGTCCATACATCATACCACGCCTGAGATATGGGCGTGACCCACTTTCAAAAATTTTGGCCATGCCCTCTTTTTTACGTCAAAATGCATGTGTGTACGTCAGGAATACTATAGGGGGTCAAAAAATGTGATTTCCAGCAATTCTGAAAAATGCACTCAATGACCCCTAGATGACCTCCGTGACCTTGACCCATATTTTGAACCTCCATCGAGTGTCGACTCATTTGGTGTTGGTCTCAGGTCTGTAGGTCATACCACGCCTGAGATATGGGCGTGACCCACTTTCAAAACACCCCTACAGACACCCCTGGTACCTCAGAAATCTGAAAAACATAGGTGGCCGAGAACTTGTGGCTGTCTATCAGAATGCCAAAAATCAACGAGATAGGGCAATTGGTTTTCGAGTCATCTTGCGGACAAAAAAGTGATGAGAAGATAGAAGAAGAAGAAGAAGAAGAAGAAGAAGAAAAAAAAGAAAAAAAAAGAAAGAAAAAGAATACGTGCAAAAACAATAGTCTGTGTGTTTCACACAGACTAATAACGACAACCCCGGAGGGGTCTTAAGTGCGCTGGTAGCCGTTACCAGCCCCACTGGTGCCAACAGTACGAGCGCATTTATGTGTGATAGCAGACAAAAACCAATTTTGTCTGCTGTCGCATGTAAATGTGCTCGGCGCTGGTAGCCGTCACCATTCTTACTGGTATAAACAGTCCGAGCATACATATAAGCCCGATCTCTGCCTCCCTCAAATAACCTTAAATTAACCTAAACAAGATCGCAAATAGCGAAGGGTACAACAGGAAAGTAACACCCTCGGGTGTGGTTTAGTGTGTTAACCTGTTACTCTCCCGCCTCCTCCAAATAACCACAAATTAACCTAAACAAGATCGCAAACAGCGAAGGGTACAACAGGAAAGTAACACCCTCGGGTGGGGTTTGGTGTGTTAACTTGTTACCACCACCCCCCCCCCCCCCCCGCCCCCGCAGCAACGAACTCTGATCATCTCTAATTTCAGAAATACCCAAACACACATCACTGACAACTAATCGAGAACCAACACACCAACAGAATCAGACATCCGACCGACCAACATCACTCGGGACCACCCATTGATCACCAACAGAAGAGCTTGAGACAGACTATACTTGCCAATGATAGCTCCAACACACTTACCTAGTTTAATTTCAGCCCCAACACAGACATATGACATAGCACCTCTAACGTACCAAACCAGACACCATAGAAAGAAAGACTCCCCGACCGCCAAGAAAGCAATATCACAACAGCCAAAACGACCAACAACAGAAGAGCTAGAGGCAGGCTATACTTGCCAGTGATAGCTCCAACACTCACTTAAGCGGCAGACTATACTTGCCTGAAAAACACACTTAACAGAAATACATCCAGAAATGACTTTATAAATGCACATACTCCCTTACTCTACTCTATCTTTTTGCCGCTTTAACTCTGTTTTTTTTTTGACAATCTTTCAGACTCTATCTTTCTCCCCAATAACCGCTATGGTTATCAATAACCGCTATGGCAATTGAATAACCGTTATGGCTTCAGCACATCCTTCACTCCATCCTCGGAGGTGGGCATCCACCCCAGGCACAGGCACTCGACGTAGTATCGGATTTTATCAATTTTAATAAAATATATATTATATTATCAATACTAAAAAAAACTTTTTTTTAGTATTGATAATATAATATATATTTTATTAAAATTGATAAAATCCGATAATACGTCGAGTGCCTGTGCCCCCAGGGAGGCGAGCGTTGGTCCTGCGCCCCGCTTTCTTGGCCATTTTTTTGTAAAGCGCTTCTTTAGCGCACAGCATGTCCCGACCAAATGAAAATAGCAGGCCTGTTACCTGAACCAGGAATGTTCAGGTTGGGTGGCACCTTGTTAAGGTCCGTTGGTTTCTTTCGCTTGTCAAGTCGCCTCAATCGTACACGCCAGCAAAGAGCCCAAGGCAGACTATACTTGCCGATGAAGGCCTATCGTGTCTACAAAACCACAAGCGGCACACTATACTTGCCTGAAGAATAACAAGAGACATCAACTCCCAGCCTCTTCCACCTTTTCACCGCTCAGACATGATGCTGATGACGCTGTCTCAAATTAACGGAATTATATCATTCTGTAAACGAGGGTTGAAAGGGGCTTGCCCCAAAACGGCGCGCTAAAACCATTCTTTAGCGTAGTTAGTGGTAGAACGTTGTCAGGAAAGTAACACCCCGGGTGTAGCTCTGTGTTCTTCGCTTTCTTGGCCATATTTTGGCCATTTTTTGTAAAGGGCTCCTTTAGCGCACTGGATATCCCGACCCAATAAGAAATAGCAGGCCTGTTACCTGAACCAGGGATGATCAAGTTGGTGGTATCTTGTGAAGGTCCGTTCGAGCTTTCGATGTAAGTCAATAACCGTTCACGCCAGCAACAGAGCCCAAATACAGACTTTACTTGCCGATGAAGGCCTATCTACCTTACCTATAATACTACAAGCGGCAGACTATACTTGCCTGAAGAAGAAGAACAAGGAACATCAACTCCCATCCTCCTCCGTCTAGAACCTAAATGCCAGGACCCGGACAAACAGCTGGAGAGGGTAGTCTTCGATAGCCAGAAATATGAGGAAGAACGGGATCGCCACAGAAAGGCAATGGATGAGAAACATGAAATGTTAACCCGGCAAATTGAAGAAGTCACCAGCCTGGCTGAGGCAAGATTTCAACCACAGCTTCAGACACCTCCGATCACAACACCAGACTCAACCAGGACCAGAGCATACGACCCAAGCCAGTCACCCACAAACGGTCCTCCAACAACTCCTACAGCCACGGTCTCCCCATCTGGACCACCTCATCAGATGAAAAAACACAACAGACACAAGCGCCGCTAAGTACCTTCAGCCTTTTCTCCTTCACCACTTCCAGACATGACACTATCAAACAGTTAGAGAGGGTCGAAAGGGGCTTGCCCCACACCGTTCCTGAGTTCCTTCGGCGCGCAAAAACCATTTGATTTGTTTTTCTATCAGACATAAAACATAAAATAATTGACGGTAAAATCAAGATATTACAATCATGTAATATGTTTTATATGTGATATTGCGTGCACTACCTTTTCGTTCATTTGGAGTTTCTGGGCTTAGTAGCTTACTTGTGGTCTCTTTATCCCTGCCTCTGAAAATTGTGAAAATTGAGACCGCAAATCAGAAGTCGCGCTATACATTAACCCTTTACCTAACGTAACGGCCAAAACCGGCCAGCGCTATTCTCAAAAATCGACAATTAATTTTCATTATTTTTTCATTTTTGTCTCAAAAACAAAGTTATTCAAGAATTATTTTTGCAAGTGTCGTCTGCTTTTCAGGTTAGGTAAAGGGTTCAAAGTGAAATTTTAGGGGTCAAGATAAAAATATCGATATAAAAGTTCGGATTTGAATTGCCTACATACCCAAATTAACCAAAGAACGTTTATTTGGTGTTTTTAGGACAAGTAGGTTACTTGCGGTCTCTTTGTCCCCAGTTGCGGAAAAGTGAGACCGCAAGTCAGATTAAAAGTGGAATTTTATGGGTTAACGTTAAAATATCGATGCCAGACTTTATATATGTATTGAATATACCACAACTTATCAGATAGCGCTTATTGGGAGCTTTTACGATCAGTAGTTCATTTTCGGTCTCTTTGTCCCTGAGTGTGAAAATTGAGACCGTAAATCAGAAGTCGAGATATACATTAAAAGTGAAATTTTAGGGGTTAAAATTGAAGTATCGATATGAAAGTTCGGATATGTATTGAATATACCCAAATTCACCAGATAGCGTTTATTTGGTGTTTTTAGGATCAGTATATTACTTGCGGTCTCTTTGTCTCAAGTTGCGGAAAAGTGAGAAGTCTGATACATCTCTATACATTAAAAGTGGAATTTTATGGGTTAACGTTAAAATATCAGTACCAAACTTCGAATATATATTGTGCACAGGGTATGTGATCAGATAGCGTTTATTTTGAGGCTCTATCCCCCGTACTTTGCCTGCGGTCTCTTGCGGTCTCATTTTCTACCTGCGGTCTCATTTTAGTACTACCGCGAACTGGAAGGTGACTAGGAATTGTACACAACTTCAAGAATTCTGCTTGTTAATGTTAAAATAAAAAAATATATTTATTGTGGGGGGGGGGGGGGGGCAAAATGACTCGGTATATTGGGGCCGAAGTGACTTGGGACCGAAATGACCGAGACCTGAATGACTATGGCTGAAATGCCTTGGGGCCAAATTTAGTGACTCCATGGAATTCGCTGGTTCCAGTCTATTACTGTTTACGAAGCAAGAGTTTCTTAATTGTTCAGTCTTACTCGGAGGAACATTAAAACATTTGGTTTTGTTTCTGGCACTTTTCTCAATTATATTTTTGGTCTCAAAGTCGATGTAGCTTTTGGCTGTAATTCTTCTTTTGGGCTTACTTTCTGAAGGTACGTGACAACAGTTACTTATTCAACATTCGACTTTTATATTTTTATCGATTTGGATCAAACAAACAGCACCACAGGGTGGCCATGGACGATTAATGAGCATACCAGCCCCAAAAACCTGGACCAATAGTATTCAATTATCCGAAATTTGGCCCCAAAGTAGCGTGTCCTCCGGAAATGGTATTTCTGGTCCAATTTGGATCAAATAAACGGCACCACAGGGTGGCCATGGACGATTAATGAATATGCCAACCCCTAAAATCCGGACCAATAGTATTCAATTATCCGAAATTTGGCCCCAAAGTAGATAATTGAATACCATTGGTCCGGGTTTTCCCACACGTTCATACTCCAATAAAGATTATAAAAATTGCATTCAATTCTTAAATGAATCCACAAGAGTCGGACAGGAGAGCCCAACATCTTATTATGTTGGATGATAAATGCAAAGTTTCAGCGCGACGAAGGCGCACAGGGACGATGGGGATTGAAATCCCTTGCTACTCGAATAACTTTATGTGCTTTATAGCTTTAGTTGCTTATAAATTCACGAGAGTCGGAAGTGAGAGCCAATAATTTTATTTAGTTTGAGCGCGCGCATTGGCAGTGGGGTAGTGGGTTGAGATCCCCGAGAACCTCGAACTGAAAGAGGACTAGGAATTCTGTGTAACTTCAAGAATTCTGCTCCGTGTTTGCTTAGAGAGTGGACATATTTATGGTAATACTGAAACCGTAATTTGGTGGTTATTTTAGAAAAAGAAAAAGAAACCCAAACAGTCGCTGGTTTGGGAGCAGCACCAGCATATTATCCTTAACGGTTGCAAAAGGCAAAAAATCGACCAATATGTGTTTTTGAAAGCTGGGAGTCATTCATCATCCTCTAAGGGAGTGTGGATGCTGAGTTTTGGCCATCTGGTCTGCCTTCAGGGGGAACAGATGACGGAAGGAATAATGTAATATAAACTACACTTTATTAAATAACAGAAATACAATATATGTGCCCCAATGCCGACATGCAAACCCGAAATAATATACTGCTTCTCGGATGTAGAGGTATATCTTACAGACCAGGGACCAGGGCGCGGGGGCTAGAAAAGATTCCTCTACACAGGGTTGAAAAAAACTTTTTTCCGCCTCGAGACCACCCACCCCTTCAACTCAGTTCAACCCCCTAAAACGAATCCTCAGTACAAACTGTCCGGTTTTCAGCCAGACAATGGCATAATGCAGTATGTTTACATAGGCATGTAAAAAGAATACCCGTAATTGTGGTAAAAAAAGAATACACCGCAGAAAACACTGTCATTTCCCACATTTCTCAAACACTAGATGGGGAAAGCATAAACAAGAGGCCCAAAGTAGCTTTGCAGAGTGTTGATCAAATTACCCTAAAGTGTATCCATAAGAGAGACTGCTTAATGTGATCACAGGGAGACAATTTGGGTATTAGATCCATTATCAATCATTCCAAGTTAAACCAGTGCTGCAAGTCTGGTGACTCTTGTCCTCGCCCCACACCAAGACAATTTAGTTACAAAGATTTTCTCACCTTTGCAGCTAACCACGATGTGGGTGCACAGTAGGCACAGCGTCGCCTTCTCCTTAATAACTCAGAATTAACCCAGATATCAAATAGATCGGACACGAAGACAATAAAATTCTTAGGAGTATGTTTTGATGAAAATCTCAAATTCGATAGCCATGTTTCAAATATAGCATCGAAGATTTCCAGAACGATATACACAATAAATAGGGCAAAAAGAATTCTCCCTCATCAAGCCCTTAAAACACTCTACTTCACTTTGGTTCAGAGTCACTTGCTGTATGCAATTCAAGTCTGGGGTCATGCATCAGCCACAAAAAAGCTCTTTACATTACAAAAGAGAGCTCTGCGTGTAATAAATATAAAAAAATACAATTCCCACACGAACCCCTTATTCCTCAAAGATGAAATTCTCAAGTTTGATGATCTTTACAGGCTACACACTTTACTGTTCATTCGTGATTGGCACTCTGGAAACTTGCCAAAAAGTTTTGAAAATTTCCTCCAAATCTATAATCACCCAACCGGAATGCTAACCAGACATAGTGGACAATTAAAGAGAAATACACCTCGAACATGCTTCTCTGCAAATTTACCAAAACACTCATTCCCTAAACTATGGAATGACCTAAGCAATGACATTCAATCTGAACAGAGTCGCTCTATATTCAAACGCTCCATAATGTTACACGCCTTGGGAACTTATAATACACCCCCGACATGTTTCAATCCACAGTGTCCCGATTGTAACACTAGAGTCGGTGATCTCTTGCGTGACTAGGCCATTACTAGCAGCAGCTCAGATAAACATAGTAAGATAAGAACACGGTGTAGACCTCCTTTAAGGCGTGACCAGATCTATAATGCTTTCCTTGTCTGAATCTCCCCCAAACATTTAATAAAGAATATCGGTCTTTGTTATGTATTGCATCTTTTGAAAAGAAATTGAAACTTATTTACCACCTGTACTGCCCCATCCTCGCACTTCCAAATAGGAGATGGCAGGAAGACAGCCATTGGGCTATGCCGTCTCCTTACAATATGCATGTTTTTTTACAACTTGTCACTGTTCTAGTTACACAATATTCTTTTTTTTTTTGGAAAACATCTAAATACATTTATATTTGTAACTACACTATATGTACATGTATATTGTGAATAAAATATTGTATTGTATTGTATTGTATTGTATTGTAAAGCAATTTGGCAAGTTGGCGCACTGCTGTGCAAAACTGCACCAAAGGTGTTTGGTGATCCAAAGCCAAAGGCGGTTACAGTTCTGATCCGGAGATATTTACCCACATGAAAGGAAAATAAAGTAGGCTGGTTTTGAACTGACACATTCTCAACCAAGATGCAGTCGCACAAGATGTGCGGTATCTCTTCAAACTGGGGCATCACGACGGTGACCGATGATTCGGTTGAAACGACAGTTGGTCCCAAAGAAATGCTTTGATTACGTAGTTGGAATATTGGTCAGTCGAGATTGTAGTAAAAAAAAAAACCCTCCGGAAATGTGTTTACGGATAAATACATACAGTAATTGTGACGCATGGACAATCCAACTTATTTAATTAGCATGTACCGCGGATTCAAAAATGGCCATGCTAGGACCGAATCGGTCACAGTTGCCCATTTGCATGAGACCGCCTGTACATGAGAGGCAAATCCAAGAAGCATATCTAGTCTCCTGAAAAGTGAAAGACGCCAATTCAGGTGAAAATGTAGCAACTGGAAAATTATTGGGTGGAGGAGGGAGTCACTCCTACCCCACCCCATAGTAGTATATCGTGCACACTTTTTGCCCCATTATTTATGAATTTATTGGGGTTTAATGGCACTTTCGAAAGCCAGGGTCACCTCGTGTCGGACAGTTTTACGGCTGAAGGAAGCCGGAGTACCCAGGGAAACCACCGAGCAACTGCCCAACATACGCATGTCTCATTGGCAGGACCCCGGAAGTGACGTCATGTCACGGAATCTAGTTGTCATGTGGGATTGTTATGGTAGCCTGTAACATCATTACCACAATGATGTATGGTATTATTGCGCATGCGCCACGCGTGTTGTCAAGGAGACACATTTTTCCGTCCATTTTGTAAACTGGGGGCTTCAACTTGAAGTCGTTGGTGGCACGTGCTCGCTGTGTCGATTGAACAGGAGTATATATAATTCTCCAAATGGTCCGGACAATCACTCGAAATCACCAAAAAACACCCCAAATCTCCGAAACGAACTTTATTTGGGTCGGATACCTGCAAAATCTTTTTTATTAGAGTAGCACGTAGTGCTATACGACCGTGTGGGTCTCAATTTACAAACGAACTTTGCTTCAGTACATCCATTACATGCATTTATTCCATTATATCTTGTTGAGCTCTGTTAAACAAGATATAACAGAATAAATGCTCATCTTATCTTTAAACTACCTGGAATTGACAAAATCCCCGATAATTGAATACTCCTGTTTACTCAATATTTTTACTGGAAAAGTTTCTATTCAATTAACAGGGTTCATAGTATTACCATAGTGTTTGAGTTCACCTCCAAGTAATGATTTGGAAAAGTCAGAAAAATTACGCCCTGGATGCTGAAATATGAGGTGAGAAATCCACAGCTCGTCCCAGCCATGACTGATCAGAATACATCACCTGGAGAACTTCTCAAGTTTATAAGGTGTAAATGCAAACTGGTATCACAGGGTTGTTATTTTAAGTTTATTCTAAATTTTTAAAATAAGTAAACAATTCGAGTTATTTAGAATGAATGAAAGAAAGGAACTTTTTAATAATCAGTGTGAGTAAACTGGGTAAGCTCATTAATTTAATTAAGTTCGTATTCGGAAAGTGTTCTTTGTTCAGTCGCTGTCATGCAGGGACTGTGTAAACAATGCATTCCAAATTAGAACTTATTGAAAAGTCAGTTCATGTCACTGCAAGTCATCAAAGCCGTCTTTTGTAAATTAGCACCTTTGCCCAAATCAAGTCTTTGATAGGTGATGCGCGCGTCTATATAAGACCCCTCGAGTTTACCTCAGGACAGACTCGCTAGGATGGGATAATCGTTAGTTCACGCGGTGTAGTAAAGAGTTAATGTATTTGTGTGGTTCCGGTAAGCCGTCATTTGGACGACAGGATTCCCGATCTGATGATTTGCATCGAAGGGAGACGCCGAAGAAGAATCGATGAGTATATGTAGTATTTAGTTTATAGTATTTAGTTGTGATAACACGTCGTAGTTACATAGTTATTAGTTAACAGTTTTAAGTGTATTAGTGAATCTGTGTTATTAGATGATCAGTTGTTATTATTGCGAGTTAGAAGCACTATTAGCAGGAATTGTAGGTGATAAGATATTCTAAAGGGTGAAATTTAGTATTAAAGGTAATTCCCCATAATGTGGTAGGCGCAACAGGATAAATGCGCGCATGAGCGATTGAGTGAAAGATTTCGTGATTTCTTGCCAGTAGTCGCAGCTTCGACCTTTCTCTACGAATATAAATTTGGGAAACAATTTAATTTTAGATGATATTTTAGTACTTGTTTTCGGTGGGATTCAGTGACTAGTCACAAAACTCATTTCAGTAGTGTTGAGATTATTTATTTAGGATTTGTTGGCTATTTGTAAATAAGAGTATAGAAGATTTATATATAAAAATTGTTGGTTTGTTAATAGTCTTTATCTTATTAATGAAGAAGCCCTGAGTACCCTAGGAATTGATGGAACCTCAGCCCCGCCAAGAAATTAGCCCATGCTAGTTCATTACCGTTGAAAGCAATTGACTAAAGCGCGGCGCTACTCTGTGGTTTGTGAATAAGCAATTGCGATTTACAAAAGTGAGCTAGTGAAAATCCCCTGTCCCCGGTAAAAGAGTATCTTAGGTCCCCGGCAAAGTTGATCAACCCCAGCCTTGGCCCTCCGTTGACAGGCGCCCTCTGGCAAATAAATATTCACTCTCTCCGAGACGTTGCCATGGCGGCGTTCCAGGGGACGGTAATTTCTATTTATCAGAAAGTGCTAACACCTGTGTAGACACCTGAGTGAGCGATTCCCCAGCGGAAGTAACGTGTGGTTCCATTATCAACATCAACATAGTATCACAAACGCGCTCGGACACTTTCAACCTCAATATATTCAATTACAAGGAAGAAAAGATCACAGAAGAAGAAACAAATAGACACTCCATTAGTTTTCAAAATTATTGTATTTTATCTTTCATGCATTCATTTCATTTTATCATGTTTTACCTTTTTCAAGTTTGCCAAATGAGATATTCGTCGAAAAAGCGGAGCTTTTTAATTTAGAGGGAGGCATATATCACAGGGTTGTTATTTTAAGTTTATTCTAAATTTTTAAAATAAGTAAACAATTCGAGTTATTTAGAATGAATGAAAGAAAGGAACTTTTTAATAATCAGTGTGAGTAAACTGGGTAAGCTCATTAATTTAATTAAGTTCGTATTCGGAAAGTGTTCTTTGTTCAGTCGCTGTCATGCAGGGACTGTGTAAACAATGCATTCCAAATTAGAACTTATTGAAAAGTCAGTTCATGTCACTGCAAGTCATCAAAGCCGTCTTTTGTAAATTAGCACCTTTGCCCAAATCAAGTCTTTGATAGGTGATGCGTGCGTCTATATAAGACCCCTCGAGTTTACCTCAGGACAGACTCGCTAGGATGGGATAATCGTTAGTTCACGCGGTGTAGTAAAGAGTTAATGTATTTGTGTGGTTCCGGTAAGCCGTCATTTGGACGACAGGATTCCCGATCTGATGATTTGCATCGAAGGGAGACGCCGAAGAAGAATCGATGAGTATATGTAGTATTTAGTTTATAGTATTTAGTTGTGATAACACGTCGTAGTTACATAGTTATTAGTTAACAGTTTTAAGTGTATTAGTGAATCTGTGTTATTAGATGATCAGTTGTTATTATTGCGAGTTAGAAGCACTATTAGCAGGAATTGTAGGTGATAAGATATTCTAAAGGGTGAAATTTAGTATTAAAGGTAATTCCCCATAATGTGGTAGGCGCAACAGGATAAATGCGCGCATGAGCGGTTGAGTGAAAGATTTCGTGATTTCTTGTCAGTAGTCGCAGCTTCGACCTTTCTCTACGAATATAAATTTGGGAAACAATTTAATTTTAGATGATATTTTAGTACTTGTTTTCGGTGGGATTCAGTGACTAGTCACAAAACTCATTTCAGTAGTGTTGAGATTATTTATTTAGGATTTGTTGGCTATTTGTAAATAAGAGTATAGAAGATTTATATATAAAAATTGTTGGTTTGTTAATAGTCTTTATCTTATGAATGAAGAAGCCCTGAGTACCCTAGGAATTGATGGAACCTCAGCCCCACCAAGAAATTAGCCCATGCTAGTTCATTACCGTTGAAAGCAATTGACTAAAGCGCGGCGCTACTCTGTGGTTTGTGAATAAGCAATTGCGATTTACAAAAGTGAGCTAGTGAAAATCCCCTGTCCCCGGTAAAAGAGTATCTTAGGTCCCCGGCAAAGTTGATCAACCCCAGCCTTGGCCCTCCGTTGACAAGCGCCCTCTGGCAAATAAATATTCACTCTCTCCGAGACGTTGCCACGGCGGCGTTCCAGGGGACGGTAATTTCTATTTATCAGAAAGTGCTAACACCTGTGTAGACACCTGAGTGAGTGATTCCCCAGTGGAAGTAACGCGTGGTTCCACTTTGCAGGCGGACCGTTTGGTCATACTGGCATCTAGAACCCCCTGGGGAAATAACTAATGTTCATGTCGCATGAATAACCTCAAGTGTGTCACCGCTTGGGGCTTGTTGCAGAGAAGGTTGTAGAAAATCCCTAAGATATTGTTGTTGTAAAGGCAGTGGAATAGGACTATACCATTTGAGATAATTGAGGCCAGGAATATCAAAATTTTCAATCTTTGACTCATCAATTGTGATTCCCATATTTGTATTGAAGAAAACGATCGAATTTTTCATGTTGGAATGTCATTATTGGTGGCATCGTAGCAGTTATTTTACTCCACATCCCAAATTGCTACCATACAGCTATCTTTTGAGCCTGGGTAGTAGGAGATGAGGCAACCGGGCCGCATTGGCAGGATCTCATGTGAGGTCATAGTCACGTGACCTGGTGATATCATGTTTGGAGGTCTTGGTAACGCGCGCGCGCGGTTATCTTGTGACGTCATCCCCATAGTGATACGTGGAGCTAGTGCGCAGTGAATGTTGTTAGGGTGATACGTGTTTCCGTTCGCCATTTTGTATACTGGAGGCCACCATCTTGGTCACTGTGGTAGCAAGTGGTTGCTATGTTACCCAAAGGTTTATAATAGGGCAGGGGTATGTTCGGATGGTGTGTTCCTTTGTACAAGAGTAGTTTCCCGATTTGTAGAATTACCACAAACAATCCGACAATCGCTCCAAATCACCCAAAAGTACCGAAATGGACTTGTATTCTCCATTTTATCGGCTTAATACGTGGTGCTATAGTACCGAGGGTCCCCGGGGTAAGTTCGATTGGATAAGAGTAGTTTTTCTAGTCAGGATTCCCCCAGAATATCTTTTTAGGACAGCCATGCCATGGCTTATAATAGCAGAACTGAGGAACCCCTCAACCTCCATGAAAGCCTATATCATTCTTAATGCCAAGAATCTATCGACTAGTTACTGATAAGTCATTGCTCGATCGACTTGAAACCCGTCGAGCAAATGTGCTATAGAGCAATTGCTTGATTGAGTGACTCCACATACTTCTCGAACAACTCGAATCCCATCGAGCAAATGTGCCATCGAGCAATTGCTTGTTCGAGTGACTCGCACATACGACTCTTAGCCTCATTTCGATATTTGAGGATACCTACATGTATGACCTGGTATTGTATTATTTGAGGATACCTTCTGGAGAATCCCTTTTTTGTCATATGTGCTTATGTGAAAAGGCACAATGTGACACATTGTGCACTAGCACATGATGGATGTGCCGATATGTGCTTATGTGAAAAGGCACAATATGACACATTGTGCACCAGAACATAGGCACATACAGGTATTTGAGGATATCTATGACTTGGTATTGTATTATTTGAGGATACTTTCTGAAGAATCGTTTTTTGTTTTTGCCATATGCGCTTATGTGGCACAATGTGACACCTCGTACACCAGCACATAGGCACATGCTGGCTGTGCTGATATGTGCTTATGTGAAAATGCACACATTGTGCACTAGCACATAGGTACATACGAGTATTTGAGGATACCTATTATCCTAGCTCCTATATGGCTCCTATACAGGTAGTCTTACCAACGGCTTCCATCTTATCTCCAAAGATCCAAAACGCATAAAAAATGAAAGTGTCAATGACACTGTAGCTCAACTTGTCAAGACAAAGACATGTACATGTATAGTATGTGACACAGCAATGACAAACATCTAGGTAATGACCTGATAACAAAGGTACATATAAAGTATTGTAACGGTCTGTACATAAATACTGACCGTTGCCTGTAACAAATGTATAGGTAAAGTATTGTAAAGGTGGGTGACAGTCAGATGCTGAACTAGAAAAAATCTTTGAGTCCCAGAGTGGGTCTGACTGAACCCCAAAATATTTGTTCTCATAGCACAATGATAACAAAGGCACCCCAAAACACACTCGTTCCTGTCCCAAGGTGAAAACAAAAGTACTCAAGAAGTTTTGTGAAGATCAGTTCATAAATACGAGCTGTATAGAACTTGTGACAAAAAACTGATTGGACCTAATTTCGGTACAAAATGGCCACTGGCAGCCATCTTGAATTTTGGACCGTACCCAGAAACACTCATTCTCATCCCAAGGAGATAACAAAGGTACCCAAGAAGTTTTGTGAAGATCGGTTCATAAATACAGCCTCTACCCTGAGCCGTATTGACATGTGTGCTTACATTGTGTAAGTAGCACTGAAAAAATCAAAGTTCATCTAATTTGCATAATTTCTGCACGAAAAAAAACCCCTTACAATATGTGATGTATTCCATGTTACTAAACATTCATACAAAAATTTATTAAAATCAGAACTTTCATACAGAAGTTCTATACAAAAGACTGATTGCACTAATTTTGGTACAAAATGGCTGCTGGTGGCCATCTTGAATTTCGGACCACACCCAAAAACATTCGCTCTCATCCCACGGTGATAACAAAGGTACCCAAGAAGTTTCGTAAAGATTGGTTCATAAATATGGCCTCTAGTCTGAGCTGTATAGAAGTTGTGTACAAAAAACTGATTAGACCTAATTTCGGTACAAAATGGCCACTAGCAGCCATCTTGAATTTTAGACCGCACCCAGAAACACTCGTTCTCGTCCCAAGGTGATAACAAAGGTACCCAAGACATTTCGTGAAGATCAGTTCATAAATACAGACTCTAGTCTGAGCCGTATTGACATGTGTACTTACTGTGTGTAAGTCGCACTGAAAAAATCAAAGTTCATCTAATTTGCATAATTTCTGTACGAGAAAAAAACCCGTATTATATGTGATGCATCCCATGGTACTAAACATTCACACAAAAAAATTATTCAAATCAGGGTTTTCATATGGAAGTTCTGTGCAAAAATCTGATTGCACCTAATTTTGTACAAAATGGCTGCCATCGGCCATCTTGAATTTCGGACCGGACCCAAAAACACTCGTTCTCGTCCCACGGTGATACCAAAGGTACCCAAGAAGTTTCGTAAAGATCGGTTCATAAATACGGCCTCTAGCCCGAGCCGTATTGGCATTTGCACTTACAGTGCTGAAAGTAACCCCAAAAAACATCAAAATTAGTCTAATTTGCACAATTTACGTACGAGAAAAAAACCCGTATTATATGTGATGTATCCCATGGTACTAAACATTCATACAAAAAATTATTCAAATCAGAGCTTTCATATGGAAGTTCTGTACAAAAAACAGATTTCTGCATCGTTGGTACAAAATGGCAGCTGGCAGCCATCTTGAATTTCGGACCGCACCCAAAAACACTCGTTCTCGTCCCACGGTCATAACAAAGGTACCCAAGAAGTTTCGTAAAGATCGGTTCATAAATACGGCCTCTAGCCCGAGCCATAGCAGCTTGGCACTTACAGCTCTGAAAGTAACACTAAATAAATCAAAGCAGTCTAATTTGCATAATTTACGGACGAGAAAAAAACCCGTATTATATGTGATGTATCCCATGGTACTAAACATTTATACAAAACTTTATTCAAATCAGAACTTTCATACAGAAGTTCTGTACAAAAAACTGATTTTTGCATCATCGGTACAAAATGGCCACTGGCAGCCATCTTGAATTTCGGACCACACCTAAAAACACTCGTTCCCGTCCCAGGGTCATAACAAAGGTACACAAGAAGTTTCGTAAAGATCGGTTCATAAATACGACCTCTAGCCCGAGCCATAGCCAATTGTTGACGTACGGACAGACGGACAGACGGACAGACGGACGGACGACGGACGACGGGCCATGACAATAGCTCAAATTTGACTTCGTCAAAGTTGAGCTAATGAAAAAGACTTTTTCAAATTTTGGTCCAAAATTTCTAAGTCCGAACCAGACCCAAAGTTTTCAACCCAGGGACCTGATTTGAACAAACTTGAATCTGACCACCCTAGAGATGATGTATACCAAATGTTAAAGGATTCTGACCGGTGGATCTGAAGAAGATTTTTTAAGAAATTTCCTCATATTGCACTAAGTTAAAATTCGGGCTCCTATATTTAGCCCAAATATTAACCGAGGAACTAGATTTGAACAAACTGGAATCTCCCCCATCCACCCCCACCCCCCTAGAGATGATTATACCAAATATGAGTGGATTGTGACTGGTGGATCTGAAGAAGAAGATTTTTGAAGAACTTTTTTCATATTGTACAAAGTTAAAATTTGGGCTCCTATAGGGAGCCCAATATAAACTGAGGAACTCTATTTGAACAAACTTGAATCTGCCCCCCTAGAGATGATGCATACCAAATATGAGAGGATTCTGACTTGTGGATCTGAAGAAGATTTTTAAAGAAATTTCCTTATATTTCACTAAGATAAAATTTGGGCTCCTATCGGGAGATCAAATATTAACTAAGGAACTTGATTTGAACAAACTTGAATCTGCACCCCCCCTCCCCCCCCCCCCCCCCCAGAGATAATATATACTAAACATGAGAGGATTCTGACTGGTGGATCTGAAGAAGATTTTTAAAGAAATGTCCTCATATTGCACTAAGTTAAAATTCGGACTCCCATAGGGAGCCCAAATATTAACCGAGGAACTCGATTTGAACAAATTTGAATATGGCCCCCTCAGAGGTGATGTATACCAAATATGAGAGGATTATGACTGGTGGATCTGAAGAAGAAGGTTTTTAAAGAAATTTACTCATATTGCACTAAGTTAAAATTTGAGCTCCAATAGGGAGCCCAAATATTAACCTAGGGACTCGATTTGAATAAACCTGAATCTGACCCCCTAGAGATGTTGTATATCAAATACGAAAAGATTCTGACTGGAGGATCTGAAGAAGAAGATTTTTAAAGAAATTTCCTCATATTGCACTAAGTTAAAATTGGGGTTCCCAGAGGGAGCGCCAAATATTATCCCAGCGACTCGATTTGAACAAACCTGAATCTGACCCCACTGGAGATGTTGTATACCAAATATGAAAAGATTCTGACCACTGGATCTGAAGAAGAAGATTTTTTTGTATTTTATGTGTGCTATCAGATTTATTCCCCTTGTGGTGCCCCTCGTAGGCAAGACAACTTTATTTGAACAAACTTGAACTGACATGTGATAGGGAAAACGCACACCAGATTTGGTTCAATTTGGTCAAGTAGTTTGTGAAGAGAAGTCGATAATATAAAGTTTATGCCGGATGGATGATGACAGATGATGACGGACGACGGACAGAAAGTGATTAGAAAAGCTCCCCTTGAGGTTCGCTCAGGTAAACTAAAAAACAAGTCTAAATAAAAGCCGTTGACACTGAGCTGAAATAGTTAAAAAAATATATACTGTATTTATACTTCTCATAGGGGCCGACTTCTCCTGTAGTTTGTGGGGCCGACTTCTCTCATGGGCCGACTTCTCCGAAATTGTCTGGGCCGACTTCTCCTAGGGGGCCGACTTCTCCTGTAGTTTGTGGGGCTGACTTCTCTCATGGGCCGACTTCTCCAAAATTGTCTGGGCCGACTTCTCCTAGGGGCCGACTTCTCCGGGGCCGAGTTCGCAATGGGCCGACTTCTCCTGCTCCCTGTATACATCTACTAAATACAAGCTGCAGGTTTGAGTGTATCGGACATAGCCAAACAATACTTATAACAGTACGCCACAAAACCCTAATAACGGCTAAAAGCCAACAGTGGCAATTGCCGAAAGTTCTGCCTATCCAAAACTGAGATAAAAGTTGATGGAAGTTTTACTTTTATCAAATATTACAGTGATCTGTCTTGTGATACCCAATTAACACTTACTCACTTCATCCAGACACCAAGGTAGCCTATTAATTACAAAGCTACCTACTAAATACCGGGGGACAGTTTTAGGCGACAGCTTGGCCTGTACATCTTGCATTTACTGGAATAAATCAATGGTCATATCACATAGTTTGCTTCAATGGACTAAATTATATGTCGGCACATATATTTAAACCTTTTAAATAACTCTCACTTACTTATTTTCCTTCACCTCAGTATCCCTCGGGGGTACGGGACAAGTTGCCGTCGGGACAACTCGCCGTCGGACGGCGAGTTGTCCCGATTTTTACGGCGAGTTGTCCCGTTTTTTTTTCAAAAAATGTAATTTATAATATATCTAATAATAAGTACTTAATATTAGATATATTATATAATATATTTATTTTATGGTATTATAATCATAATAAGAACGTCCGACGCCTTGATTTTATCATTGACTTACCTGTAGAGTATTTTTACAAATAAATCCAACCTCTCTGAATTGAAAAAAAGGAATTAAATCCATGTTTTATGAAAGTACTTGCTTTTGCGCGCGCGCTGCATGAATAATTTAACGTTTATTTTCAAATAATTGTCGGAGCGACGTTTATAAATATTATTTTACTTCCAGATGTTGAACATTTGGGAACAAGATGATATTTATGAACTAACGCTAGGTCAGATGGGAATAATTTTAAATAAATAAATTCTTGGCGGGGCGATGTTTTTTTGGATCTTGGATATGAATAATTTTAAATAAATTCTTGTCGGAGCGATATTTATTTTAGAAAGAGGGAAAGTAGAAACAGTTTCCAATGGTGTATGTGAATTCACATATATAAAAATAATTTCCAACAAACAGGTGCATGCTGTACCCCTTTGTCTAAGCACGATCTGTAAAAGAGTAAATTTGCTTGAAAATGTATTAATTAATTAATTAATTAATTAATTAATTAATTAATTTCAACGAATCGTCTGTCACTCTTGATTAATCTTGTTTTGTAGTAACTATTATTTTATATGTTATATTATTATATGTTATATTGAACCTGTCTTGTTATATAAATCATGAGTAAGCCTATTAATATAACAATAACATGATTTTGGAGGGCATTATGGTTCGTGAGCGGCCCTGCATCGATGTTGAACAGCCCGAGGGTTTATTAAAGGCCCGAGACGAAGTCGAGGGCCGTTAATAAGCCCAAGGGCTGTTCAACATCGATGCAGGGCCGCTCACGAACCATTATGCCCGACAACAATCATGTTATTACTATTATTACCACTACGTAATTTGTAATTTTACACATTTCCAAAATGATATCCCAGCAATCAAAAGACACAAAATTTAATAAAACAGAAACATTTTATTTGGGACCACGTTTAAAAAAATTCCGTCTTCCACTTCCAGCGAGGGAGGTAATGCACGCAATAAAGGTGACGAATCAGTTGCCATGGAAAATGGCTACAACTGACAACATGGCCACGTGTCATTTGTTTCTGTTGCTGTCGATCAACAAGACCGCAACATGGCGAAAGCATCAACTTTTCCTTGCGAGTTCTCGCCTCATTTCTAAATTTTCAATTCTGAAAGACGTCACGTGACAAGAGGGCCGATAATGAATTTTGTTTTCCATTAGCGGCCCTCCTATCACGTGACTATCGAGCAATAGAGGATATGATTGCCCGTTAAATCGACATTAATGCAGCAGGAAACGCCCTGCAAAGTGGTAATAATAAAGATTATTTAATCCTATGCCTTGTGTTACTTATCAATTACTACTCCACGGCGACTTGTCCTGACGGCGACTTGTCCCGACGGCGACTCGTCCCACCTCGGGTACGACGAGTTGTCCCGACGGCGACTTGTCCCGTTCCCATCCCTCGGTATACTTCGGTATTCCTTCGTATTTAGTAGGACCCTCAATTGTTGCACATGTACTAATCACTAAATTTCTGTGGTTGTATATCTCTTCAGAGGATGTCAAATATAATACAAGAGATTGCACCAGAGGTCTTGGCATACCCCCACCAGTGTCATGTCAAGGGATGGGGCAGCATAACTTTATGAGCGTTTGAAAGAGCATGTCATGCTGGATATCCATGGGAGATTTCATTAGAACTTTACCACTATTAGATTCAGGGAGCAGGTGGATCAGTGGTTACGGTATTGAACTTCAAACCAAACAGTCCGTGGTACGATCCCAGCCAGAGATAACTGTGTTGTGTCCTTGGGCAAAGCACTTCATTCTGATTGCTCACGTGGTGGTATGGTGACACTGTGTACTAATGCGTACTGCATGTCAATTGATTTATTTTCTAACTTATTTCCATTTTCATGGAGTCAAGTTACAGTGGTACAAAGAAAAAAAAACAGTCATATTATTGTACAGCACATGTCCGTGACAAAATAGCCTGGTAAATAATGATTCCATACTCTCTCTCTCTCTCTCTCTCGCTCCCTCCCCGTACCTCCCCACCCCTCCCCCTCCCTCTCTCTCATTTATGTCCCCTTGGTTCAGAGTCAACTTGACTGAGTTTTGGTGATGTCATGACACTCCCCAACATGCACAGCGGAGATATTCGGGCGGGATTGAATTATACAGCACATTCATACACATTACACACACATACCTACATGCACAAGCACAAACACATGTGCATATATATACATATACACATGCATATATATATCTATATACCTTTGTAAACAGCCCCTAACCCAGACATCGTCACGGTGAGGAGTTGGGGAAAGATAAGATAGATGAACTGGCCTAGAATTGCAAGAAATATAATTATTTCCACGTTTTTTTCTTTTGAAATTTCATCATTAAGTAACAACTTGGAATATATGCCTACAATCAACGGGTGCTGGACGTTTCGTATACGGCCAATTTAGGACGTTTCGTACACAAAACGCCTGGACGTTTCGAACACAGATTTTAATTTCCCATTTTCTCTTTATATCTCACTTTTTTCCTTCTAATTTCAGATTTTGGGTTTAAAAGCAAGAAAGTTCTTTTTCTTGCATGAAATAATTTTATTTTCCAATAAATACGTGGTGATTTTAGTTGAAATCTCATACATACTAAATTAAAATAAATTCATTACACAAAAATAACATGTTTTGTTTTTATGTGTTTGATGTATTCTGCATGTGATTTTATTATATTACATCAATATAAAATATATTGCTATCTTTGATAGTGATAAAATTTTATTCCGTTTTTATGACAATTTATCTCCAGCGATACTGTACATTTTCGGCGAATCACCTCATTGCATTATGCTAAACTGATTTTATTTTATCGATATTTGCCCTTTATTGATAGCAACAGTATTTGGTGTCATTTAACACCACCAGTATGTTGTAGATTCTGAGCTCCTCCTCATCATGTACGAATACGCCCAAACCGGCCTCCAGCCAAACCGACCTCCGACATTTTGGCCCAAACCGACACGTAGCAATAACCCGGTGTGACTCTTCCTTGCAAGGAAACGTTATAACGAAAGGTAGAACGGGCTTTTGCATTTTAAGTCGAAAGATTTTGTATGCGAAAAAATGCGAGGAAAAGGACCAGGAATGCCAGATGTTCAAACGTAATGACTTTTCCTTGCGTTGATTGACTTTTAGTTTTCCTACACGCGCGCCAGTTTTAGTGTCAGTTTACGCACAGGCATACACATAAGCGTGTGCTAAACTAGATATACACAGGGACGCAAGCATGTGTGTGTAAACTGATCACCCCCCCCCCCCCCCCCCTTTCACATGTAAGCACGCACACGCGACATAGATGACATTTTGGTCATGCGGAAGCATCATGTCGCATTTTCTGATCTGGTTACTAAATCTGAAATACTGAGAAGAGGCCGAGGTAAATGCAACTTCTATAAATTGGATTGGGTGGCACACTTGTTTTCAATCAATGCTAACCCTGCTTGACTGGAGTTAGTACATTGGAGAGTCTGGCAGCTGCTCGCCATTGCTCTCTCCAGGTACTCCACAAATAAAAATGCCCGAGACGAGGTGACCCTGGCTGTCGAAAGTGTCATTAAATAAATAAATACCACTATCAGCTACAGATTCATATGAACAAAAAACTGTCTTTTTCTCAATGGAAAAAGAAGAATAACTCCCAGATTGAAAGTGCTTACAGCATAAGTGACCTGACCACTATCAGCTGGATTACAGACTTTCTGAAAGAGAGCTTTCCAATTAATAATAACAGGTTGGTAAAGCTAATATAACTGGACCTGTTTTCTTTATGTTTTGATGTAATGTGGTGTTTTGAAATGCATGTTCATTATGAATTAATGATTCTTTAATTTGGAAAAAATGGGATGGTCATTATGTCAAACACAAGCAAACTGGTGTCTGTAAAACATGGAAATTGTGCATGTTAACGACCATAACAAACTGTTCATTTTCAGGCCTACCCACTCATAACATTTTATCACATACATAGATGCTTATTCAGTTAATAAAAGCTGGGGATAAGTTTTTCCTTCATTAAGACAATAAATTTTCTACATAGGTTTTTGAGACTTCTTATAGTAGTTATGACGTCACTATGTCACTACATCTGAACAAAGATGTCACAACGCAATGCACTTATTTTAGTGAGAAAAAATATTTCTTAAATTTAATCGAAAATATACATCATTTTGAACCAGAGACAACAGACATAAGCATTATGGGATAAAGAGAATAACTATACAGTGTGTCAAAATATATTTTTTATCCCATTCACAGCATTACTCATTTAACCAGAGCACCATGACTCGCAGGTTGAGTAATTAAAATTTGATTTTGGATACACTGGAAAGTGGAACATTTAAATGAATAGTCACCATGCCTGTAAAAAATATATGATTAAAAGGCATACAATGGAGCCCACTTACTTGGGTATCTCTTAACTGAACAAGGGACCCCAGGGGGCCTGAGGGCACTCATCTGACAAGGTAGACTAAATATCAACCCAGGGAATTGATTTCAACAAGTTGCATCTGCCCCTCCTAAGAAAAACTTATACCAAATATCCAAAGATTCTGACCAGTGGATCTAAAAACAAGAGGCCCCAGGGGGCCTGAGGGCGCTCACCTGACATGGTAGCCTAAATACCAACCCAGAGAATTGATTTCCACAAGTTGCATCTGCTCCTCCTAATAAAAGCTGAAACCAAATATCCAAATATTCTGACCAGTGGATCTAAAAAAAGATTTTTAAAGAATATACCTCATATTGAACTAAGTCATAATTCGGGCTCCCACAGGGAGCCCATATATGAACCCAGGGACTTGGCTTTAACAAATCTGAAACTCACACCCCTAAGGATTCTGCACACCAATTATCAAAACATTCCGACTGCTGGATCTGAAGAAGAAGATTTTTAAAGAAAATTCCTCATTTTGAACCAAGTTACAATTCAAGCTCCCACAATCAGCCCAAATATGGACCTAGGGACATGGCTTGAACAAACTTGAATCTTACCCCCCTAAGGATGCTGCAAAAAAATATCAAAAGCATTCATCTGCTGGATCTGAAGATTTTTAAAGAAAATTCCTCATTTTGAACTAAGTTGTCATTCAGGCTCCCATAGTGAGCCCAAATATGAACCAAGGGACTTTGCTTGAACAAACTTGAATCTCAGCCCCCTGAGGTTGCTCCATGCCAAATATCAAAACATTCCAACTGCTGAATCTGAAGAAGAAGATTTTTAAAGAAAAATTCCTCATATTGACTACGTTATAATTTGGGCTCCCACAGGGAGCCCAAATATAGGCCCATGGACTTGGCTTTAACACACTTGAATCCCCCCCCCCCCCCCCCCCCCCCAAGGATGCTACTCACCACATATCAAACCATTCCGACTGCTGGATCTGAAGAAGAAGATTTTTTAAGAAAATTCCTTATTTCGAACAAAGTTACAATTCAAGCTCCCACAGTGAGCCCAAATATGGACCTAGGGACATGGCTTGAACAAACTTGCATCTCCCCCCCCCCCCCCCCCCCCCCCTAAGGATGCTGCATACCAAATATCACAAGATTCTGCCTGCTGGATCTTGAGAAGAAGATTTTCAAAGAAATTTGCCTGAAATGCACTAAGTTCAAATTTGGGCTCCTATACTGAGCCCAAATATAAACCCAGGGGGCCGATTTGAACAAACTTGAATCAGATCCACCCCACAATGTTGCATACCAAATATCACAAGATTCTGCCTGCTGGATCTGGAGAAGATTTTTGAAGAAATGTGCCTGAAATGCACTAAGTTTGAATTTGGGCTTCTATAGTGAGACCAAATATGAATCCAGGTGGCCGATTTGAACAAATTGGAATCAGATCCACCCCAATGTTGCATACCAAATATCAAAAGATTCTGACTGCAGGATCTGGAGAAGAAGATTTTTGAAGAAATTTGCCTGAAATGCACTAAGTTCGAATTCGAGCTTCTATAGTGAGCCCAAATATGAATCTAGGGAGCCGATTTGAACAAAATAGAATCAGATCCACCCCACATTGTTGCATACCAAATATCAAAAGATTCTGCCTGCTGGATCTGGAGAAGAAGATTTTTTAAGAAATTTGCCTGAAAAGCACTAAGTTCAAATTTGGGCTCCTATACTGAGCCCAAATATAAACCCAGGGAGCCGATTTGAACAAACTTGAATCAGATCTACACCACAATGTTGCATACCCAATATCAAAAGATTCTGCCTGCTGGATCTTGAGAAGAAGATTTTCAAAGAAATTTGCCTGAAATGCACTAAGTTCAAATTTGGACTCCTATACTGAGCCCAAATATAAACCCAGGGGGCCGATTTGAACAAACCTGAATCAGATCCACCCCACAATGTTGCATGCCAAATATCAAAAGATTCTGCCTGCTGGATCTGGAGAAGAAGATTTTTTAAGAAATTTGTCTGAAATGCACTAAGTTTGAAATCGGGCTCCTATACTGAGCCCAAATATGAACCCAGGGGGCCGATTTGAACAAACTTGAATCAGATCCACCCTACAATGTTGCATACCAAATATCAAAAGATTCTGCCTGCTGGATCTGGAGAAGAAGATTTTTTAATGTTTTTCCCATTGCCTACAGTGTTAAAAAGTGCTGACTCAGCACTTTTTCAAAGTCCCGAAACTGTACCCTATGATAAAACCGATGGCAATTTTTTTTTACCAATTTTTTCTGTTGGTCCTAAGGAATCTTCACACCAAATAAAAATTCTCGGTGCCATGCAGTTTTGGAGATATGGGCGTTTTAATTTTTTTCTATTTTTAGCTCCTGTGGTTCCCATGGGGCTACCGGGAAAAAAAAATCAGCATAAATTAGGTACTTATGACCCAATAAGCCCTCACATAAAATTTGGTTCAAATCAGCCTCTCTGTTTGGAAAATAGAAATTTTGGGCGGGGCAAAATATTTTGCCCCTCCCATAACGACGCCAAGTATAGCCCCACAAACTTCTCTGGAACAAATCTGAGTCTATACCTCAAAAGGAAGCTGCACACCAAATATCAAGTCTCTGCTACTGCTGGTTCATGAGAAGATTTTTTAAGATTTCAGCACACTTTTTGGGTGTGGCCCTACCCACTGGCGAGGCAACTTGATTTGAACAAAATCAAATTGCGATGTCATAACAAACTATTATCTCAAATATCAATTAAATTGGTTCAGCGGTTTGGGAGGAGAAGACGCAAACACCATGTTCACGGACGCCGGACGACAGACGGTGAGTGATCACTATAGCTCTCTTGACTGAAAGTCAGGTGAGCTACAAATGATTTTTAAAGAATATTCTCCATATTGAACTAAGTTATAATTCAGGCTCTCACAGGGAGCCGAAATATGAACCCAGGGTCTTGGCTTTAACAAACTTCAATCTCGCCACCCTGAGGATGCAACACACCAAATATCAAAACATTCCGACTGCTGGATCTGAAGAAGAAGATTTTTTAAGAAAATAGCTCATTTTGAACTAAGTTACAATTCGAGCTCCCACAGTGAGCCCAAATATGAACCCAGGGATTTGGCTGGAACAAACTAGAATCTCAGCCCCTAAGCATGCTGTATACCCAATATCAAAGGATTCTGATTGGTAGATCTGAAGAAGGTTTTTAAAGAATATTCCTCATACTGCACTAACTGAAACATTTGGGCTCCCATAGAGAGACCAAATATGGACCCAGGGATTTGATTTCAATAAATATGTGAAACAATCTTCCAAAGATGTTATATGTGAAATTTGAAAAATTTTGGAGCAGTGGCTTAGGAGAAAATTAGTCTTATTTTTCCCATTACCCACAGTGTTAAATGAAAGTGTCAATGACACTGTAGCTTAACTTGTGTGTTGAGTTTGATGAAAAGGATAATGTTCAATGTTTATGAAAGGATTATGAAATAAGACAAGAATTGTGATAATTGGGAATATGTTCATTTCTGTTCCCTGTATGCTACGTTTATGATAAAAATAATATGAGGTGTACACTGTACTAAAGATATGAGGGGTGGGTTAATATGACCTCACAGTTAATATATGTGGCCCTCACAGTTAACGTATATCAACAAAAGTTACCAAATTTCAGTGAAATTATTCCAAAATGAGTCATCCTATCAAGTTACATTAAAATCCCTTCATAAATATGCACTGTAGACTGTGCTAAAGGTTTTGGGCTTTGGGCCCCCTGTAGCCGTCAATTTCCCAATTGCGTCCAAAGGGGACATTCTCATCTAGACATTATATGAAGTCAACCTACCAAGTTACAATGAAATCCCTCCATAAATACGACCTGTAGACTGTGCTAAAGGTTTTTGGGCTTTGGGCTCTGGCAGCCATCATGGTTGAATGATCGCAACCAAAAGGGGACAATCTCATCTGGGCATCATCTGGAGTGATCTTACAAAGTTACAATGAAATCCCTTCATAAATATGACCTGTAGACTGTGCTCAAGGTTTTTGGGCTTCGGGCCCCTGAAGCCGTCACAGTTGACCAATCACAACCAAAAGGGGATATCATCATCAAGGCATTATATGGAGTCAAACTTATGGGTTACAATGAAGTCCTTCCATAAATATGACCAATAGACTATGCTAAAGGTTTTGGGGTTTTGGGTTCGGGCAGCCATCAAGGCTGAATGATCGCGACCAAAAGGGGACGTTCTCATCTAGACATTATTTAGAGTCATTCTACCAAGGTACAATGAAATCCCTTCATAAATATCACCTGTAGACTGATTTTCAGGCTTTGGGCCCCTGTAGCCAACACAGTTGCCTAATGGTGTCCAAAAGGGGCTGTTCTCATCTAGACATTGCATGAAGTCAACCTACCAAGTTACAATGAAATCCCTTCATAAATATGATCTGAAGACTGTGCTAAAGGTTTTCGGGCTTTAAGCTGGGGCAGCCATCATAGTTGAATGATCGCAACCAAAAGGGAACATTCTCATCTGGACATCATCTGGAGTGATCCTATGAAGTTACAATGAAATCCCTTTATAAATATGACCTGTAGACTGTGCTCAAGATTTTCGGGCTTCAGGCACCTGTTGACATCACAGTTGACCAACCACGACCAAAAGGGAATGTCATCATCTAGGCATTATATGGAGTCAACCTAACAAGTTACAATGAAATCCTTCCATAAATACGACCTACGACATGCTAAAGGTTTTTGGGCTTGGGCAGCCATCAAGGCTGAATGATCATGACCAAAAGGGGACCTTCTCATCTGGACACTATTTGGAGTCATCCTACCAAGCTACAATAAAATCCCTTCATAATTATGATCTGTAGACTGTTCTAAAGGTTTTCAGGCTTTGGGCCCCTGAAGCCGTCACAGTTGCCCAATCGTGTCCAAAAGGGGACATTCTCATCTAGACATTATATGAAGTCAACCTACCAAGTTACAATGAAATCCCTTCATAAATATGACTTGTAGACTGTGCTTAAGGTTTTCGGGCTTTGGGCTCGGCAGCCATCATGGTTGAATGATCGCAACCAAAGGGGACAATCTCATCTGGGCATCATCTGGAGTGATCCTATGAAGTTACAATGAAATCCCTTCATAAATATGACCTGTAGACTGTGCTCAAGGTTTTTGGGCTTCGGGCACCTTTAGCTGTCTCAGTTGCCCAATCATGTCCAAAAGGGGACGTTCTCATCTAGACATTATATGAAGTTAACCTACCAGGTTATCAGGCACTTGTAGCCATCACAGCTGACCAATCACGACCAAAAGGGGATGTCATCATCTAGGCATTAAATGGAGTCAACCTAATAGGTTACAATGAAATCCTTCCATAAATATGACCTTTTACCTATGCTAAAGGTTTTTGGGCTCGGGCACCCATCAAGGCTGAATGATCGCGATCAAAAGGGGACGTTCTCATCTAGACATTATTTGGAGTCATCCTACCAAGTTACAATGAAATCCCCTCATAAATATGACCTGTAGACTGTGCTAAAGGTTTTCGGGCTTCGGGCACCTTTATCTGTCTCAGCTGCCCAATCATGTCCAAAAGGGGACGTTCTCATCTAGACATTATATGAAGTTAACCTACCAGGTTACAATGAAATCCCTTCATAAATATGACCTGTAGACTGTGCTAAAGGTTTTTGGGCTCGGGCAGCCATCATGGGTGAATGATCGCGCGTTCTCATCTAGACATTATATGAAGTTAACCTACCAAGTTACAATGAAATCCCTTCATAAATATGACCTGTAGACTGTGCTAAAGGTTTTCGGGCTTCGAGCTCGGGCAGCCATCATGGGTGAATGATCCCGCGTTCTCATCTAGACATTATATGAAGTTAACCTACCAAGTTACAATGAAATCCCTTCATAAATATGACCTGTAGACTGTGCTAAAGGTTTTCGGGCTTCAGGCTCGGGCAGCCATCATGGGTGAATGATCGCGTGTTCTCATCTAGACATTATTTGGAGTCATCCTGCCAAGTTACAATGAAATCGCTTCATAAATATGACCTCTAGACTGTGCTAAAGGTTTTCGGGCTTCAGGCTCCTGTAGCCGTCACAGTTGCCCAATCACGTCCAAAGTAGGACTTTCTCATCTAGACATTGTATGAAGTCAACCCACCAAGTTACAATGAAATTCCTCAATAAATATGACCTGTAGACTGTGCTAAAGATTTTCGGGTTTTGGGCTCGGGCAGTCGTCACAGTTGGCAGATCATGCCCAAATGGGGAAATTCTCATCTAGACATCATAAGGAGTCATCCTACCAAGTAACAATGAAATCCCGCCACATTAAACATGACCTGCAGACTGTGCTAAAAGTTTTTGGGTTTCGGGCTTGGGCAGCCATCACGGTTGATAGATCATGCCCAAAAGGGGACGTTCTCATCTAGGCACTATACAGAGACATCCTACCAAGTTACAATGAAATCTCTTCATAAATACGACCTGCAGACTGTGCTAATGGTTTTCATGTTTTGGGCTCGGGCAGCCATACCGGTTGCCCGATCGCGCCCAAAAGGGGATATTCTCATCTAGACATGACCCCAAACCTGCATGTGAAATTTCGTGATGATCAGACAAGAACTGCGGGGTGTAGCCCGCGCTAAAGGAAAATGTGAACAGACGTCACAGACTCACAGACTAACAGACTCACAGACTTCCGCACGCGTGATGGCAATAGCTTATCTTGACTATGTCAAGTTAAGCTAAAAATGTTGACACAGCACTTTTTTAAAGTCCCCCAAAAAGTACCCAATGATAAAATGGTAAAAAAAACATTGCTATCGCTTTTATCATTGGGTACTTTTTGGGGGACTTTAAAAAAGTGCTGTGTCAACATTTTTAGCTTAACTTGACATAGTCAACCCAAAAGGGGACGTTCTCATCTAGGCACTATACAGAGACATCCTACCAAGTTACAATGAAATCTCTTCATAAATACGACCTGCAGACTGTGCTAATGGTTTTCATGTTTTGGACTCAGGCAGCCATACCGGTTGCCCGATCGCGACCAAAAGGGGATATTCTCATCTAGACATGACCCCAAACCTGCATGTGAAATTTCGTGACGATCAGACAAGAACTGCGGGGTGTAGCCCGTGCTAAAGGAAAATGTGAACAGACGTCACAGACTCACAGACTAACAGACTCACAGACTTCCGCACGCGTGATGGCAATAGCTTATCTTGACTATGTCAAGTTAAGCTAAAAATGTTGACACAGCACTTTTTTAAAATCCCCCAAAAAGTACCCAATGATAAAAGCGATAGCAATATTTTTTTTACCATTCCATTCTGTTGGTCCTAAGGAAGCTTCACACCAAATAAGAATTCTCAATGCCATGTAGTTTTGGAGATGTGGGCATTTTAATTTTTTTCTATTTTTAGCTCCTGCGGTTCCCATGGGGCGACAGGAAAAATAATTTGGGCATAAATTTAAGTTCTTATGACCCAATAAGCCCTCATATCAAATTTGGTTAAAATCAACCTCTCGGTTTGGAAAATAGAGATTTTGGGCGGGACAAAAATTCTTGCCCCTCCCATAACGAAGGCAAATATAGCTCCTTGAACTTCTCGTGAACAAATCTGAGTCTATACCTCAAAAGGAAGCTGCATACCAAATATCCAGTTTCTGCTACTGCTGGTTCATGAGAGAAAGATTTTTTACGATTTAAGCACACTTTTTGGGTGTGACCCTACCGAGGGGAGAGGCAATTTGATTTGAACAAAATCAAATTGCGATGTCATAACAAACTATTATCTCAAATATCAATTAAATTGGTTCAGCGGTTTGGGAGGAGAAGACACAAACACCATGTTCACGGATGACGGATGGTGAGTGATCACGATAGCTCTCCTGACTGAAAGTCAAGTGAGCTAAAAATGCTGACTCAGCACTTTTTCAAAGTCCCTAGAAAAGTACTCTATGATAAAACCGATAGCAATTTTTTTTTACCATTCCATTCTGTCGGTCCTAAGGAATCTTCACACCAAATAAGAATTCTCAGTGCCATGTAGTTTTGGAGATACAGGCGTTTTAATTTTTTTCTATTTTTAGCTCCTGTGGTTCTCGAGGGGCGACAGGGAAAAAAATTTGGGCATAAATTAAGTACTTATGACCCAATAACCCCTCATATCAAATTTGGTTCAAATCTGCCTCTCGGTTTGGAAAATAGAAATTTTGGGCGGGGCGAAAATTCTTGCCCCTCCCATAACGAATGCAAATATACCTCCTTAAACTTCTCTTGAAAAAAATCTGAGTCTACACCTTACAAGGAAGCAACACACCAAATATCAAGTCTCTGCTACAGCTGGTTCATGAAAAGAAGATTTTTTAAGATTTAAGCACACTTTTTGGGCGTGGCCCTACCGAGGGGCAAGGCAACTTGATTGAACAAAATCAAATTGCGATGTCATAACAAACTATTATCTCAAATATCAATTAAATTGGTTCAGCGGTTTGGAATGAGGAGACGAAAACACCTTGTTCACGGACGACAGACGGTGAGTGATCACTGTAGCTCTCCTGACTGAAAGTCAATTGAGCTAACAATCCAATTAACTGAATATAACTTCCAGACACAAAACCATTTGTAATACCTTGTGTACAAATTTAACCTATTAAATGAATATAGTTTATAGAGTAAACTTCTGTTAAATGAATAAAAGAAATCTTGGAAGTATATCGAAAAAATTTACCCTGATGATCACCAAATTCTTGTTTATAGACCAATTTGGCCTTAGAACATCCAATACAACTGTTTAATCTATTACATCTTGTTTGACAGAGCTCTGTCAAACAAGATATGATAGAATAAATGCTTAGTTTATCTCTAGAATACAGGGGGTTGGTCTCGCTATGCCGGTCGGCAGAAATTAATTAACACCACTGACGCAATAAAATCAAAGTATAGTTATTATCAAATATGTGTGTGTTTTTTAGCTTGATTAGAAGTTTTCATCAGCGTTGTGATTGTGTTGTGATTTTCGCATCAACAATTTTGAGATGTGTTTTTGTATTTTTTGTCTTTTTTTAACATAATTTATTAAAAAAACACACACATCTTTGATGAAAACCGTGTATTTTTAGCTTGATTAGAAGTTTTCAACGGTGTTGTGATTGTGTTGTGATTTTTGCATCGACAATTTGGAGATGTGTTTCTTTTATTTTTTTTGTTGTCTTTTTTGTACTCGCCGAACTTCACGTGTATAAAGTGTATAAATATGCAGCATTATTTACTTACTCACATCATTTAGCATGGCTAACACTCAAGTGAATGTTACCTTTATTCCCAACAGACTTGGGGGCAGAAATCTAATATTCGAAGGGTTCAAATACAGAATAAAATCTAGAAACAACGACCGGATACATTGGACATGCTGCCAGACAGGTTGTAGAGGGACCATCAACACAATGAATGACATTGTAACAACACAAAACAACCAGCATAACCATGAAGCAGATATAGAGCAATTAGCAGTAGATGCATATTTGGCAAAGCTGAAACGTAAAATGATAGATGGATCCAACACTGCTTCCTCTATTTACCAAGAAGAAATTGCAAGTAAGTATCCCAAGTATTTATTTATTTTTGTTCAATCAAGAGTACCGTTTTGTTTCCGAGGCGTGTCACATTCATTCATTCATTCATTCATTTGAGGGATGGAGAGAGACAGAATAGAGATGGGAGAATAGGGCGAGACTGTGGTGGGTAGGGTGGGGTGAAGATAAACTATTAGCAATCATTCATTCATTCATTCATTCGAGAGATAGAGAGAGAGAATAAAGATGGGAGAATGGGGGAGACTAGGGGTGGGTGGGGTGGGGTGACGATAAACTATTAGCATTTTTTACATAACCTAGTTTCTTTTTTCCAGACCTACGTAGAGAAGATTTTGACCCAGGGTTTATCGCCAAGATACCCACATTCTACAGTGTGAGATCAGCACTCTACCGCTCCCGTTCAAAATCAAGACCACCATTACCACGTCAACGATCCGATATAGATCTTCCTGAAATATACACAAAGACAACTGCTGGAGAGGACTTTTTAATAGCATGTGATGGGGACAACAACAAGATGCTTATCTTTGGAACTGAAAACAACCTACAACATTTATCAAGTGCGGAAATTTATTTTTGTGATGGAACATTCAACAAGTGCCCTGATGTTTTTTTTATCAATTGTACACCATTCATGCTTTTGTGGAAAATAAGATGTGTCCATTAGTGTTTGGGCTACTGCCTAATAAAACTCAGCAAACTTATGAAAGATTTTTCCGACTTGTTGTAGAGAAAGCCAGTCAATTCGGCATCAACCTTACACCAAGACAAGTTTTTACGGACTATGAAACTGCAGCTCAAAACGCCATTCAAATAACTTTTCCAAACGTGACCCTCAAAGGATGTTTCTTTCATTATGGGCAGGCTGTGTGGAAACATGCCCAGAAAAGTGGTTTGAAAACATTGTTCCAGGATGACGAAGAAGTTCAGTGTGTGGTGCGGAGGGCTATTGCTCTTCCGCTAGTTCCTGTTGAGCATGTCAGCGATGCGTGGTTTTTAACCCTCGAGGAGGCTCCTGTAAATGCTAGTGTAGAACAGTTCACTGACTATGTGACAAGTTATTGGGTGGAAGGTGACCACGGACGGTTAATGTGGAACCATTTTGACACGGTTGGGCCACGCACGACGAACCATATCGAGGGTTGGCACCGGAAATTAAGTTTATTCATCGCCGGGTCACATCCCAACATTTTCAGAATAATAATAATAACTCTTTGGCCAGCCGCTGATTCGTCGCGGTCCTCATAAGAGAAGGCCATCATTCCCCCTGCACCCCACCCCCTCTTCCCCTCCTCTCCTCCCAGCATTCAGATATAAACTGCTTAATAGTGTCCCTCACTTCCTCTTTTTCAATTTCTTCAATAAGCATTCCTACCCTCTCCCTCGTGTCCCCCTTCAGCCATCTATCCTTTGTTTCTTCACCCCACTTCTGCATTATTCTTCCAGTAAATTTTATTCTATGAGGTATATACTGTGAGCATTCCAAGAGAAAATGTTCCAGGGTCTCCACTACTCCAGAGTGGCACATTTGGCATCCCTTTTCCCCATCTCTCCCAATTTTTCCCCGAAGCTCCAGTGATCTTGATCTCAGTTTGAACAGCAGTGACCCTCCAAAGGTGCCATCTAGGTACTTCTCAAAAGCTGGCTTTTCTTTATATTGTAACCCCTGCAGTGATCTTTTCACGCTAACCCCTGCTCGCCAGTTTCGATTGCAGTCTTCCATGACTCTCTCTTTGACAAACCTTTTGCCTTCTTTCATTCCTACTTCTATGTTTGTGACCTCTATAGAGTAATTGTCCATTAGTTCCCTCACATGTTTTGACCACCCCGTTTCTATATTAGAATTCCAAATGGTATCGAGCATCAATTTACACCTCCGGTTGTCAGGCAGGTTTCTCAAGTAGTTAAGGTAACACAGTTTTCCCAAATCTACCCTGTCCTTGATTTTCATCCACCCAAGCTCCCCCCTTACTGCTTCCAAAGCTGCAGCATTACTCGACCCTGTTATCCATCTGCCGGCATCATTCTGAGTAATCTGCCGGCATCATTCTGAGTAATCTGCCGGCATCATTCTGAGTAACAGAATGATAGACTTCCTCAAAAAAGAACAGTCATTCCAGGAATCAACAATAATTCAACTAAGTGCAGGAGGAAAACTGGCACCCAGGAAAAAAAAGTACAGAAAAATTGACAATTCTCTGGGACATTTTAAAAGAATATTTCAAGCTGGTGAAATTGGACTACTCCAGTACCTGAACTCTGTTTCGCACAGTACTGGATTTTAATTGAATATATAGTGTTGTGAATAATTATAAATTTTATTGTCTCAAAAGGTTCATTTTTTACAAAATTACATTCAACTTTTCCTCTCCAAAAATAGTTATCAAATGTCATTTTATTTGATAACTATTTTTTGAGGTTCATTTTTTACAAAATTACATTCAACTTTTCCTCTCAAAAAATAGTTATCAAATGTCATTTTACCGTGATTAAGTCCAGTCGCGTTAACCAACTTCATCATTAAATGAGTAAACGAATAAGAAATGGACTATAATCCTTCTCCCTTTGATGTACTTAATCTTCACACATTTTTACTAAACAATAGCAACCGGCATAGCGAGATGACCCCAATACAGGAAAGTAACATCAACTCTGTTAATTGGATACTCTTGTTAATTGAATGATATTCAATGACAAAGTGGCGATTCAATTAACAGGGTTACCACTGTATTAAATAAGCAGTAATTTCATCATTTTCCTATATTCTAGCAATAAACTGAGCTTTTATTCTAATATATCTTGTTTGATAGAGCTTGTGGAGCTTTGTTAAGATAAAATAGATTAAACACCTATATTGGATGTCCTGAGACCAAACATATCTCTGAGCACAGGGAAATCAGTGTTTGTCATAGTAATTATTTGAAAAGATATATATATATTTTGTTCAGTTAACTGAAGTTAACTATAAAGTTTACCTACATGCAATTAACAGGTCAAGTGTTTTGTGAAGGTATGGTAAATGGTTTGGTATTTGAAAATTATATCAATTAAAAGTGTTACTCAGTTGAGGAATACTCAATTAAGTGGGCTCCAAAGTATAGTTAGCCTGTGTCGGGTTATTCCTCTTCACTCAGCCCACTAGTTTTAATTAACACCTGGGTGAAGGTTATAGTCTGTATCAAAACAGAGAGCTTATGTTTCATCTCCGGACTTAATGGATGAGTTGATATATCTAAACAGAAAGCACCGGATTTCAATTTAAAAATTTGATTGAATTTTCTTTCAGTTATTAACACTTTGAAATCATAAGGCCAATTTTTCGGTCCAAGGCATAATTTCATCCCATTTTTGTGTTAACCCTTTACTTAACATGAAAAGTAGACAACAAAATTCTTGAATAACTAATTTTTTTCATTATTCCGTCAAAAACATAGGTTATGACCCCTCTTTGGAACGAGCTTGATGAGCTAATTCCAAAGAGGGTTTATAATCTATGTTTTTTAGACAAAAATAATAAAAAATTATTTGGGATTTTTGCGAATAGCCATTTTTTTTCTGTTATGTTGGGTAAAGGGTTAATATAAGAGATCTATACACAAGTCATTGGTGATAAAATCATAACTGCAGTCTGCAGCCAGATGGCTGCAAACTGCAGTTATTATTTGATCCTCCTTGTATATTTATATTGGACTGACCCATCTCACTCTAAATGTACAAAAAGGCAATAGCATTCCAAGAAAACAATTTTTTTTTGTTCGTTTTTGTCATTTTCCTACTCACCCAGCCCTCTGAATTTGCAGTTAGATTCCCAACTGAACAAGTCACTAATTTGAAAAAACAAAAGTCGGCATTTCTTTGATCAAGAAAAGTTTCACACTTCTAACAGGACAATAGCGGCTGGGTGGACAGGAAGACCCCGTCTATATCATCATCGGCAAAGGCAAAGATAAACTTAGCTACTATTTATTGTTAACTATTATATAAATGGGAAGTCTGTGATTCTGTAACTCGGCGATTCTGTCATTTTGTCCATTACAAATTCAAGCTTTGATTACGCCACTTAATATGCAGTGCATTACAATTTTCCATTGTGTAGATCGGGCTTCCCGTCTTGGGATGGGTGGGACCACTAGTTGAAAGATAAATCACAGTACAAAAACAGTACAATGCTGGTGGTATGTTTACATGTATTCACTGTTTGTGTCCAAATCGAAACATACTCCCTTGCATTTGGACTTGAACAAAAAACACAAGGTCCCATGGGGATGGAGGCTCCCACCTGACCAAAGTTGTTTAAAGAAGGATTTAATCAGCATTTATGGCTAGTTAACACTACAGAGGAATGAAGTTATTTAATTATTTATAACTCAGTTGTCCATGTCAGATGAATTTTTTTTTAGTATTGGGATGCTACAGCAAAAATAATGCCTATATTTCCAGTAATGGAAAACTAGGGAGTCTAAATATCAACCTAGGGACTCAACTTGAACAAACTTGAATCTGAGCCCCTTCCCTCCACCCCAGGATGCCAAATACCAAGTATCAATAGATTCTAATGCTGGTTCTGAAGAAGGACATTTTTTTTAAAAGATTATTTGTCATATTACACTTTGTTAAAATTTGGGCACCCACATGGAATTGAATCTGACCCCTCTAAAGGGGTGTATACCATGCATCAAAAGATTCAAACTGGGGGTTCGTGAAAAGAAGATTTTTTAGGAATATTCCCCATACTATATCAAGTAAAAATCTGGCCTCCAGTAGGGAGCCCAAATATTAATCAAAGAACTTGATTTGAAAAAAACTTGAATTTGCCCCCCATAAGGGTGCTTTATACCATATATCAAAGAATTCTGACTTGTGGAGAAGAAGATTTTTAAAGATTATTCCTCATTTTGGGCTAAGTAAACATTTGGGCTCCAATAGGGAGCACAAGTATTAATCCAGGGACTTGATTTTTCCAAACTTGAATCTTATTACCCTAAAAAGGTGAACACCATATATCAAAAGATTCTGATTGGGAGGGACAGGGAGCCCAAATATTATACAAATCACTTGATTTGAACAAACTTGAATCATAAGGATCCTGTATAATATATATCTAAAGATTCTGAATATGAAGAAGAAAATATTTAAAGATTAATCCCCATATTGCACTATGTTAAAATTTGTGCTTCCAAAGAGAGCATAAGTATAAACTGATGGGCTTGATGTGAAGAAACTTGAATTTGACCCCCATAAGGATGTTGTATACCACATATCAAAAGATTCTGACTTGAATTTCTGAAGAAACGTTTTAAAGATTATTCCTCATATTTGATTAAGTTAAAACCTCCATAAGGATGCTATACACTAAATATCAAAAGATTCTGACTGGAAGATCTGAAGAAGAAGACTTTTAAACATTATTCCCCATATTGCACTAAGTTAAAATTCAGGCCCTCATAGGAAGCCCATATATTAACTTGGGGACTTGATTTGAACAAACTTGAATCTGACCCTCGTAACAATGATGTACACGGAATATTAAAAGATTCTTAATGGTGGTTCTGAAGAAGAAGATTTTTCAATATTATTCCCCATATTGCCCCAAGTTAAAATTTGAGCTCCTGTATTAAGCCCAGATATGAGCAGAAGGGCGTAATTTTAACACATCTGTATCTGATCCCTCCATGGATGCTGTGTAACAAATATCAAAAGACTCTGATCAGTGGCTCTGGGGAAGAAATTATTTTCATTTTTGCAAGTATGCTGACTCAGCATTTTTTCGTTGCCTTCTACTGGTCCTAAAGATGCTTCATACCAAATGATAGTTCTCTGTTCCGTGTGGTTTGGGAAATATGGTCATTTGAAAATATATCTATTTTTAGCTCCTGAGGTTCCAAGGACACTGGAAATTTGTTTTTAAATAAATCAAGTACTTATGACTCAATAATATCACATATCAAATTTAGTTCCAATTGGCACAGCAGTTCAGAAAACATAAATTTTGGGCGGGCCAAAAATCCTGCCCCTCCCAAAATAAAGGCAAATATTGCTCCACGAACTTCGTTTGAACAAATTTGATTCTACACATAAAAACAAGCTCTATACCAAATATCAAGTCATTGCACCCACTGGTTTATGAGATGATTTTTGAAAAAAATGGAGCATTTTCCCCCATCCCCTCCCAATGGGGTTGGGAAAGTTGATTTGAATAAAAACAAAATGCAATGTCAGAGCAAGCAACACCTCAAATTTAACTGAAATTGGTTTCAGTGGTTTTGGAGGTGCAGATGCAAACACCATGTTCACAAATGACGGACGCCAGATGCTAGACGACGGATGGTGAGTTATCACAATAGTTCTCATCCTCACTTTCAGACAGGTGAACTAAAAACCCAACAATAATGAGCATGCAGAATAAAAAATAATATAAATTCCTGAAATATAATTGTTAATAATGGTCACAGAGTGTACATCATTATACAAAATCATAATTTATCCATAAATCAAAGGCTTATGGTCACAAAGGTGACATTCTCTGTGATCTGAAATGGGATTCATTGAGAATTATCACTGGGATGTGGCTTATATAGCGCAACAGTAATGCATTTTGAATTTCCTCGCAGTATTCAGAAATAGACATATGCAACAAGTAGATACCATCGCACTTTACCTCTTTACCTGCTACTGGTGGATATTCCTGCACTGGACAACAAATCTCTTGTGACTAGAATATGTAAAATTTGGGCATTTTTAATTAATTTTACCTCCTGTGAATTTGACCAATGAGTTCTTGAGTTAAATTTCTAAAAGATTTTCATTAAATCTAATCATGGCTGCTTCTAAGCTGCCCTGACTAGATTTGATAATAATAGTTATAAAAAATACTTGGCTGGTTAAGAGTTAACCCACTTTAGAGGATATATTACTGATTTTTAATTCTTAAATGACTACTGTTTTTCTCCTGAAAAATGGCTCATACACAATCATTTGAACATGAGTTCAGTTCAGTGGTTTGCTTATTGGGGTTTAACCCTTTACCTAACATGAAAAGCAGATGACACTTGCAAACAAAATTCTTGATTAACTAATTTTTTTTTCATTTTTTGTCTCAAAAACATAGGTTATGACCCTTCTTTGGAACGAGCTCGTTGAGCTCATTCCAAAGCAGATCATAACCTATGTTTTTGAGACAAAAAATGAAAATTAATTTGACGACTTGTGTCAATAGCGCTGGCCGGTTTTGGCCGTTATGTTGGGTAAAGAGTTAATAACCCTTTCAACAGCCAGGGCCATATCAAGTCAGGCGCTTAATTCAATGAAGAGCTGTCAACTATGAAATGCATGAAAAACCTTAAATATTTAGATTCAACATTTTGAATGTTTCGTGAGTAAAATCAACTTGTTTGTCTTTTAGTGTTTAAGGTCACTTTCAGCATCTATGACAATATTGTGACAGCAGCACAATATAAACTTCAATCTAGCCAGTCGTTTCAACTTATCTTGCTCTCTTTAAGACATGAATCACAGACATAAATATTTAATTTCAAACATTTTGCTAGGCAAAGTATTCATTATACATTTCAAATGCATCTCGATTTACTACAAGAATCCCCAAAACTGGGATCCATTGTTCATTTGATTTTAAAATTTTTGAAATTGACAAACAAAAATCACACAAAATCCAAAGTGGCTGCCATGGTAGCCATATTGAAAATGTCAGAAAACTAATTATCAAAACAAACTCTTCAATAGTCAACTGTAATGCACCAGAAAAAAATGAGTCCATTTGTTGTTCATTTGATCTTCAATTTATTGCACAGAAAAGCAGAAGTCACAAAAAATATCCAAGATGGCTGCCATGGCAACTATAATAGATATGTCAGAATGTTGGCTAACCCTTTACCTTACACAAAAGAAAGATGACACTCTCAAAACAAGATTCTTGAAAAACTATTTTTTCCATTTTTGTGTCAAAACAAAAACAATGCTTATGACACCTTATAGGAACAAACTCTTTCCAATGAGGGGGTCATAAGTTTTTTAAGGCAAAAATTGAAAAAAATAATGAAATTTGAATGGTGATTTTGGTGAATAATGCTGACTGATTTTTGCCATTATGTTGGATAAATGTTCAACAACAGGAACCTTCCTATAGTCAACAGTAAGGCACAAATAAAAAATTGATCCATTGATCATTCGTTTTCAAGTTACAGCTCAAAAAAGTGTAAATTCTGAAAATCCAAGATGGCTGTCATCGAGGACATGTTGGCTATGCCAGAATGCTGGTAACTGAAAGGAAACTTCCTGAAGTCAACAGTTATTGAGCAGAAAAAAAATTGGATCCGTTTGTCATCCTTTTTAAAGTTACTGATCAGACAAACAAAATAAGAAACATTCCAATTAGGCTTCCATAGTGGCCATGTTGGATATGTCCGAATGCTGGTTATCGGATGGAAATTCCTTTTATATTGATTATCTCACCAGCAATAGAATGTTCTAATTTCTCTGGGATTCACTATTCATCAATCATAAATGTTGGGCATATAGTTTTCAAGTTATTGCTCAGACTAGCAAAAGTTAATGACGGGCAGATGGAGACAAACGATAATACGGCAGGCTCATATGAGAAGCCATATAATAAAGCTTGTGTACTTCACAAATCAAGCATTGCTTCACTGTCTAGGGTTCCAACACAAAAGTAATTTTAAGTAACAGGCTCAAGTTACATTGAGGGTCTGATCTTCACAAGAATTTCTCACACAATACCAGTGATAAGCAAGAAAAAGTTAAGTTACTCAGACTGGCAATTCCAATGGAATAGTTAAAAGCAATCAACAGAAATAATAAAACAACTTATTTACAATTTTACACATAACAAACAATCTGGTTTATATAACTTAGATTAAAGGTATTGGCAAGATAATTACAATTTAACAAAGTTTGAGGGACTGTAAAGATCGCCCAAAATAATGTTAAAAGCCCTGATTTAAAATATAAATAAAAAATAATGTTAAAACTGAAAACATTAGTAAAGAAAAATTCAATAGAAATATGGTTTTAGTCGACTGGAAAATGATAAATTTTAAGTAATTTGTGTATTTTTTATTCTTACCAATGGCCCAGACTACCTGATGCTGACTCAAATTAATCCAGGGCCAAACACAAATTTTGCTCCCCAAATCCCAAAATTTGCATGCAAAACTGAAAAAATCAAGTCCTAGATGGTCCTCCATACTTTTCAGATCTGCACATGCGCAGTATCCAAGAAGGTACCAAAATTGGCGCCAACCATCATTCTTTCTACAGATTGCCTGTTAAATGTTATAAACAGTGGGGAGGTATGAGTGCACACTCATGGGAGGGCCATACCCATCTGGCCCATTGGTAAGTATAAAAATATACAAATTACTTAAAATTTATCATATTTTTATATGACAACCAATGGCCCAGACTAGCTGAATCGTAAAAAGGCTGGAAGACCTAGGACTAAAGGAAAATCCAATCTCTCAATTACTTCAGTAAAGAATTGCTCCCACAGGAGAATAGGAGAGGATAGGAATTATATATGTCTTTCTCTTTTACACCAACAGTGTAATTGAGTATTACATAATATATAAATCTTCATTTAATGACAGCATTATTCCCTTGCTTTTCACTATTCACTATAAAGTCAGATGATCATAAGGGAACAAACTGCCCCCCCCCCCCCCCCCCCCATCCCCTTGTTCTGAGGTAAAATTCCTCAGAACGAAGAGGGCAGCATCAGTGCTGGAACGGACTGCCTAAAGACCTTGTAGATGTAACATTAATGGATGACATTCTGAGCAACAGAAAGAGGAACTAAAGATCTAAGGTCACCAGAGATGGAATCTAAATTTCTCAGGTAAAACTTGGTAAATGAAGAGGGCTGTGTCCAGTAAGCAGCCTTCATGAGAACTTACTGACAGAACGTTGATCCAATGATAGATTTTCATAGGCAATTCAAATTGCCAGTTGAATCCATCTAGTGACAGCATGAACAGAAATATCTTTTCTGTTAGGAATCAATGAAAGAAAGAAATGTGACTGGACACAGCAAAGGTCTACGGTTATCCGAGGACGGTAAGGCCTTAATGACAATAGGCTCCGGGAGCTTATCTGGAATCTGATTCTTAGCCAAAAATCCCACTTCCGTACTGAGGGTAATGGTATTACCCACACTATGGAAGTGAGATTTATCAACAGATAATGCATGAAGTTCACTGACTCTTCTAGCAGATGCAAAGGCTAAGAGGAAAGTCGTTTTATAGGTCAAGAATTTGAACTCTACGATGTCTAACGGCTGAAAAGGAGCTTCTTTGAGCTTCAACAGAACCCAAGCCAAATTCCACTTAGGAATTGAGGGTTCTAGGTCTATTTTAATAATTTCTAACTAGCTTGGATAATGCAGTATTTGACCCAATAGCCAAGTTCTCATGATGATGGCTGCAGTTTTAGATCATCAAAATAATAGACCAGGAAATTGGCAGTATTTGGTATGGACAGATTGTATACATCTATCGACTGATCCCTACACCAACAGAAGAAAATCCTCCACTTCGCTGCGTAATTCAACGAAGAGGAGGACGTCCTACAGTTAGAAATTGCGTCTGCTGCATGTTCTGTAAAATGCTTCCCATGCAAGAAGGACCGCACAATGGAAATACAAGATTGAGACCTTCTGGGTTGTGATGCATTGCACATGACTTCCCCTGATAAAGAAGATCCTCTCGTGGAGGAAACTTCTGGTGAACATCCCATAACAGACACCTGAGAAGATTGATCCAAGGTTTCTGTGATGACAGAGGTGCTACCAGCAGGATTTTGCAATGAGACTGTTTGATCTTTAACAGAATCTGCTGAATCAACAGAGTTGGAGGATATGCATATCTTATCATCCCATCCCATGAAATTGACACAGTGTCTACTGCGTATGCTCGATGATCTGAGCATGGCAACATGAACGTGGTAACTGATTGTTCAAGTGTGTCGCAAAAAGATCTATCATGGGAGGATCCCACTAGTAGCAAATCTGCCTGAATATTCGCTTGTTGAGAGTCCACTCCGATGGCAACAGGCAACCTTTCCGAGAGAGCGAGTCTGCTAATACGTTCAGACGACCCGGTATATTACGGACAGAGAGATGAATGTGATGATTCATGACAAATAGGAGAATCCTCTCCGTTAATTCGCATAATGGAATCGAGTGAGTGCCACCTCGGTTCCTGAGGTAAGCAACTACTGTCAAATTGTCCGACAGAATTTGAACGTGGACGTTTGCTATTAGGCGAATCCAATGTTGTAGTGCTAGCCATATTGATATCATCTCTTTGATGTTTATGTGCTTCTCTAGGAACCGAGAGTCCCAAAGACCCTGGCACCTCAAGTCTGTGGGGCTTAGGGTCGCACCCCAGTCCGTCTGACTCGCATCCGTCATAATCGTGAAAGCCGGATCCAGCAGTTGCAGAGGAACTCCTTGAGGTAACCACTGAAGATCTGCCCAAATCTGAACCTTTTATTTTACTAGGTCTGTTAAAACAATACTGGTTTTGAGCAAATGCATCTTAACACTCCAGTTCCGAACGAAGAATATCTGGAGGAGATGCGTGCGCAGGCGGCCCATCGGAATAAGATCCGCACAGCCCCATCAGTCACATGAACTCCCTCACTGTTATTGCGTCTGAGTTTAGACAAAAGCGAGCATAACAACTGACTAATTTCACTCTGGGTAATGGCAGACAAACCTGATTGTTGTGAGTCTAGAAGCTCATTCCCAAGTGAGTGAATGACTTGGACGGAGCTAGATCCGACTTTCTCTTGTTTACGATGAAACTGAGACGTCAGAGTAATAGTAGCAGACTCTGAATATTGTTCTGAAGAATAATTCTGTTGATGTATCTCTGCAGAATGTTGTCCAAGTAAGCCGACATTACCGCAGACAAATGAGTTCAGAAGTAAGACATTACCGAGTTCATTATTCGAGTGAAAGCCCAAGGAACCAGGTTCAGACCAAAGCACGTTGCATTGCTCTAAACTGATAAACTCAAAAATAAATTCAGGTACTTTCTGAATGCTAGATGTACCAGGACATGAAAGTAAGCATTCTTTAGATCTATGTTTGCCGCATAGTGGTTCACTCAAAAGATCATTCTTACCATCCGAATGGTTTCCATATAGAACTTTGGAGCCACGATTAACTTGTTTATCCAGCTCAAGTCTATTACCGGTCAGAACGAGCCGTCTGGCTTCGGTATGAGGAACGGGCGACTGTAAAAACCCTGAGAATTTTGATTCTCGACCACCTCTACTGCTTCCTTCAATAAGAGATCCTGTACCTCCGCTAGGAGAGACTTTCTTTTGAAAAAATCCGCCAGAAAATTTGTCCAACATGGACATCTTGTTAGTGGGGGTTTCGCTCGGAAAGATAGCAGTAGACCATCCGAGACTACACTTTTCACCCACTGATCTTCCACGACTGCTATCCAGTTTCTCCCGAAGTTTGATAACCTTCCGCCAACTGGCAAGCAATAGATGTCTTGAACATCACCTGTAGGACTTGCGAGGCTTACGGGAGGAGAAACTATGTCCTCCCCGCAAAGATCCTCATCCTGTCGGCTTAGGGGTATCTGACCGATAGTCCTGATCAAACTTATGCTCCTTTCCCGAGTTGCTGTATTAATGACCTCCATAGTAATTATATGAGGATTTCTTGTACCCTTGCGAGGAGTTCCCTTTTGATGATTTTGATTTGGAACATCCTCGCTTACCCCGGCCTGCTGAAGAAGGTTGTTGAGATGCCGACTTCAAAAGCAGAGCACTGGAAGCTTTTTCAGTAGCCTGTTCATAGACTAATGAAAGCTTGACGTCAAAGATAGTATTCCGGAGACCAGAGCGACCCGGAGAGAGCTTTTCACCTTGTCATCTATAAGTGATGATGACACAAGGGCAGCATCACGTCTAATTAACTTCAGATTTGCCACTGTCAGGGCAGAATTAAACATGGCATACATGATTGCACTGGAAAGAACTTTAAGAGAGGTACACACGTCCTCAAATTCTTTCCCGTTGAGAAGTTGTGCCATAGCTCTGGTTAGGTGATCCAAATTCGCTCTATTCAATGAAATTGTACTTTCCATCACATCTGAACAAATGCTGAATGAAGCAGGTAAGGATATGTCTAAATCCCCAGCCTGCTCATCTAAACACAGTGGGGCTCTCTGAATATCTTCTCCAACCGTTTTAAATGAACATGGTCCAAGGAACGGTATATTTATGGAAGATGTTGATAAGAAACTGCCTTTTTTCCTCACCCTCGTGAGGTTAAATATGGTGTCATCTACATGGCCAAAGGCCTATGACACCTGTCAAGACTGAACCGGGAAAGAAAGAACTTCTTCCTTCCTCTGTATAAAGTCTGCGCCTAAAGATGCCAGCGGTTTCTCCCTTGTTGTCGCAGCTTGCTGATTCGGCGGGACAAATTCAGGATAGTATTGATGGATAAAGTCCATCGCAACAATATGTTGTTCCGAAAGGGAAGGGTAATCCTCTTCCTTATCCCTTTCACCATCCAACTGAATCAGGTTTGAATCTCAGCCCATTGCATCTGCATGAACAGACGACTGGACTGACAAAACACCATCCAACAGCTCACTTCCGGAGTCTGAGGGAGGCTGCTCCCGCACTTGCTGGGATGCGCGATCAGCTGTACAATCTGTGACAGCAAGTCTGTCACCGAGGCTTGCGGAGCAGTGGTTTTCTGTTTTTTAGCCATTTGCTGCTCCTGTGACGGCGTTCCGGAGATGGATCTCTTCTCCGAACAGCCTGATGATCGAAGTCTCAGTTCCCTAACTACCGGATGGTCGAACTTCACAGGTGAAGACTGGCTCTGTCTTCGTGCAAGCTGGCTGGATATCCGAAGTCGGGTAGCTAGGATGTAGTCGTGTGTGCTTACTGATCGTAGCAGAGGAAGCCATGACTGTAGCCGAGGCTGGCTGCAGTCTAGACGGAGCGTCCCAGGCAGCAGGTGTGGACGTATGCTCTGGCCAGTGCAAATTTTTCAAAACAACATCTGGCCCCAGATGTTGCTGGGTTAGAGAGGGACTTCTCCTGCTCGTCGCCGTTTCAGACCTCGCCGAGCCTCCCGACAAGAAACTTGCTGACTTCCTCCCTGGTTCCATTGTCGCTGAGTGAGCTTTTGTTTTTAAGGTGCTCACTCTACCCACTACACTTCCTTCGACCGCAACAGACATACCCAGTTTACAGCTCCCATGGACGGAGTAACCACTTCACCGGTCGAGCTAGCTGCCTGCAAGGGATTAAGAACACTGCCCAGTGGCCTTATCCCTTGCCTAATATTCATGAGCACCTTAGCAGCTAGCTCTGTTTGCTCATCAGAGCGTGGCGATGGTAGCACACTTTTTGACCTTGGGGTGAGAGCACTGGCATACGCAGCTCACCGCCAACGACGTACCGTGACACCCGTTTCCAACGTTTGTCATTCCAACTGACACATGTAGGACAAGAATCTGCAAGAGTACATCGACTACAGGCATGGCAACAAGCATGTAAATCTGAGGAAAACTTCTTCGTCTTGCATTTTGAGCAGTAAGCTTTCATGATTAATGAAAGGAGGGCTTCAAGGAGGGATAGGGAAGGAACACTTAACAAACAGTGGATAAATCATTAGCAAGAATGATGACGTCAGGTGCATGTCCCGAAATTGGGAAACATGAAATAATTTTTATAATTATTATAAAGTTACAGTCCTGAATGTTTCTAACCACCGTTGTTCACTTCCATCATCCATTTATATCCTTGCACCCACTAATTTTACCATTGATTTGTCTGGCATCCTCAAAAAGATTTAAAAGCACAGATGTCAGTTCACTGTTGCTGACTTTAGGGCCAAACAAAGAATGCAGGTTTGCGGCAATTTCGGTGCCTTCCTGGATACTGCGCATGCTAAGATCTGAAAAGTATGGAGGACCATCTAGGACTTTATTTTTTCGGTTTTGAATGCAAATTTTGGGGATTGGGGGGCAAAATTTGTGTTTGGCCCTGAATTAACAGCTAGTCTGGGTCACTGGTTGTTGCAGAAAAAATATACAAAAGAAATTTGCAACCCACTTACAATTTAACTGTAACTGTTTCTTTAGAGAACCACAACTGATTGTTTTTTACTTGTGCCAATGTTGTAGGACACTTTCAAATGGAATGTCCCACCTATAGAGGCAACCAAGGCTTGATTGGAAAATACTCACTGGAACACTCACTAGTCACACACAGAAAAAAATGCCTCAACCACCGCCAACTTGGGGGGGGGGGGGGGGGTGGAGGGAGGGGGTATGCAAGATGTTGCGATGAATAAACAATGCTCAACAGTAATCGATGATCACTTTGATGTCTGTTTGTGTAAGATGAATATGTTGATGAGCACATTGAATATTTACAACATACTGTACTTATTATTGACAAAAAACAAGTAGCAAGATTAGAAAGTTGATAGCATTACCAGTAAACAACAGAACATTTGATGAAGTGAAAGCTGTGATGCTGTGTCTACCATCATACCAAAACAGCTCTCCCATCATCAATCGGGAGGAGTTACCACACTGATTGACGTGATGGCATCTTGTGGAGGGGGGGGGAGGGGGGGTTACAATTGGAGTTGCTTTTACTAACATTACAGTGATCCAGTTATATAAGATCAGTGAAATTACTGCCATGGTAATCTCATTACTGTCTGCAGGACTTTCTTATCATTGCCTGGGGCAAGTATATCAAAGTCTAAAAAAAGCCCTTGATGGCTATCAGTTCTACAGCTGTGTGGGTGATGATTTTCAAAACAATCACGAAACCACAAAGCTTACTGAAGCTGGGAATATACTCTTTGGGGATAACAGCTCTACAGGTATCAAGTAGTGACAAAAAATCATGTCAGCATTTCGGGCAATCCATCAGGGTGGGATCAAGATATCACAGGTCATGAGTTTGTGTTAGAAAGGATTTTTTTATGTCTTAGAAGGGTGATTTACATCTATTTTTCAACTCTGTTCAAGGTGCCTGAATAAAAATGTTTTCAGTCATCTTTCATATGGCATAGATTTTCAACCAAGTACACAAGGAGAGGAACATGGGGTGGGGTGGGGGTTGGCATAAGAGACATGCAACACCTTGCCCATCACCACCACCACCACCACTTGTTTATCCACCAATATGCTACATGACTACATTACATTACAGTATGAAAGAAGAGGCCCTAAGGGGCCTTAATCGCTCACCGGCCAAAGTTGTTCAAAGAAGTATTTGGGGTCACATTCAGTTAGACATTGTTCATCAACACTACAAAGGAATGAAGTCATGAGAGGCAAATTTTATGGAAAAACCCCAAGGAATAGATTTGAACAAACCTGAACGTAACATGCCCCCCCCCCCCCCCCCCACACACACACACACCACCCCACCCCTGCCCATAGAGCCCAAATATTAAGCTAAGGACTCAAATTGAACAAACTTGAATCTGATCCCCCCTTGAGATGTCATATACCAAATTGGAAAGAATTCTGACTGGTGGATATGAAGAAGGTTTTTAAAGAAATCACCTCACATGGCACTAAGTTAAACTTTGGGCTCAAAAAGGGAGCCAAAATATTAACCCAGGGTTCTGATTTGAACAAACTTGAATCTGACCCACATGGAGATGTTGTATTCCAAATATGAAAGGATTCTGATTGGTGGATCTGAAGAAGAAGAAGATTTTAAAAGAAATTCCTTCATATTGCACTTAGTTAAAATTCAGGCTCCCATAGGTAGCCCAAATTAATAACCCCGGGACCAGGTGTGAACAAACTTGAGCCTTACCCTCCAAGAGATGTTGTATACCAAATATTATTTGAAAGGATTCTGACTGGTGGATCTGAAGAAGATTTTTAAAGAAATTTTCTTATATTGTACTAAGTTAAAATTTCGGCTCCCATAGGGAGCCCAAATATCACCCCATGGACTAGGATTGAACAAATTTGAATCTAACCCTGCTAGAGATATTCTATACCAAATATGATAGCATTCTGACTACATGGTCTGAAGAAGAAGATTTTAAAAACAAGTCGGAACAGGACGCCAAATTTTCAGGCTATAAATTTTTTTTTCCATCTCAAAATTCAACAAAACACATAAAAAAACTAATTTTTTTTCTCCAAATTTTCGTCCAAAATTTCCAAGTTTGAACCAAAAATTTTCAGGCTAAAAAATTTTTTTTTTTGGCTCAAAATTGAACAAAAAACACATAAATTTTTTTTTTAAAAAGTCGGAACCGGACCCAAAATTTTCAGGCTAAAAATTTGGGGGGTTTTTTCGTCTCAAAATTGAACAAAACGCATAAAAAATCCAAAACAAATTTTTTTTCTCAAATTTTGGTCAAAAACTGAACCAGGCTAACAATTTTCAACCCAGGCACCCAATTTGAACAAACTTGAATCTGACCCCTCCTAGAGATGATGCATACCAAACAGGGACCAGCCGTGAGGGCGACTAGGGCGATTAAGTCGCCCTTCTAAGCCCAAAGTCGCCTAGAAAAATAGTCGGGGCGATTACAAGTCGCCCTCTAAAAATTGGCCAAAATGAGAAAAGGCTGAACTGAGTGATGCGAGGTTTACATGAAAACGAGTATTTTCAAAAATCGAATGTGCTCGAGTGTGATAAATGGGCATTTTAATTCGTCAAATAAACGTCCATTTATTTGAAATCACACGACAAGCAATTGTCCATTGTCGCTTTTGGAGGATTTTTTTATTTCTGTTTTGTTGCGTTCCAGTCGGAGCTTCAAGTGTCGAAACGAAAATAGGTGACTTACGCAACTCAACAAATTAACCCAGTTTGAAAGTAGGTTACGTCGCTTAGGATGCCGAAAATGTATACACAACGGATGTATTTTATAACACATTATTTTCATTTCGATTTGCTGACGACTGTTAACTGTTGGGCTGTCTATTCCCAGAAAAACACGAATGGAATTGAAACACATGAAAAAAAGCTTTTGTGATGTCAAGAAAAGCTTTGTACAGGACACAACTTCACACAAGTGTGCATGTGGACGATCTTGAAAAAGGGTCCTCCTAAACATCGGAATGACATGAAATGATGCGGAATGACACCGGAATGCCATAAAAATGATGCGGAATGACATTTCTTTTACAAAATACTCGACCCCAGAATGTATTTTGTTTATTAACTAACAAAGTACCTCCCAAGCAACCTTCTTACATCTGGTCCTTTTCACACTTTCAGACTTAGGAAATTATTAGCTTAGTAGACTTTGTTGAAAGGCAACCACAGGAGGGTGATGATGGGGGATTGGCCCGAAGAAGAGGTGAGGGGTCATGAAGGAGAAGGTAGCAGTGGGGGATTTTCAGTCAATAATTACATTGTGATTTTTTAACCTGGCACAGATGCATCATAGACAACTGGACCTGGATTATTTGTACATTAATGGAGGACCATAAATTGAAAATATGAAGGGGCGGCAGGGGTGGTACATGAATATTCTTAATTTTCCCCACTTGCCTATGAAGTCTCCCTACATGACTCTGCAGTCTCCCTATTTTTTCTGGAGGGAGACTTGAAGTCTCCCTAAAATTCCCCCCTAGGCTGGTCCCTGATACCAAATATGAAAACATTCTGACTGGTGGATCTGAAGAAGAAGATTTTTAAAGAAATTTCCTCATATTTCAGTAAGTTAAAATTTGGGCTCCTACAGGAAGCCCAATTATTAACCCAGGGACTGGATTTGAACAAACTTGAATTGAATCTGCCCCCCCCCCCCCCCAACCCTACAGATGTTGTATACCAAACATGAAAGGATTCTAACTGGTGGATCTGAAGAAGATTTTTGAAAAAATTTCCTCAAATTGCACCAAGTTAAACTTTGGTCTCCAATAGAGAGCCCAAATCTTAACCCAGGGACTCGATTTGAGCAAACTTGAAGCTGACCCCCCCCCCCCCCCCCCCCCCCCCCCCTCCTAGAGATGTTGTATAACAAATATGAAAAGATTCTGACTGGTGGATCTGAAGAAGAAGATTTTTTCTGAATTTTTTAAAAAATTTATGGGTGCTATCAGAGTTATGCCCCTTCTGGTACCCCTTGTGGGTGTGGCATGTTTATTTGTATAAACTTGAATTGACATATGATAAGGATCATGCACACAAAATTTGGTTCAATTTGGTTGAGTAGTTTGTGAGGAGAAGTCGATAATGTAAAGTTCACGACGGACGACAACGACAGACGGCAAGTGATAAGTTAAGCTCCCTTCGGTGAGCTAAAAAATGAGATCATTGAAATGTGTCAATGGACAGTCCTGTAGAATATTGTCCTCAAATGTAATTGGTTGAATTTTGCCAATGAATTCCACCTTCTGCCGTCTTGGTCTACTTCTTCTTGAACCATCATTCAAACATACTTAACCCCTTACCTAACACAAAAGTCAGACAATACTTGCAAACAAAATTCTTGAATAAATTTTGTTCACTTTTTTACATCAAGAACATAGCTTATGACCCTCATTAGAATGAGCACATTGAGACATGTTTTTGAGACAAAAAATTAAAAAATAATGAAAGCTGAAAGGTGATTTTTCTGTGGATTGGGCCATTACACTGGGTAAAAGGTTAAAGTAGAGGAATAGACCAAACCAGGACCATACCAGGACCAGACCATAATATACACATCAAAAAGAGTAATGACACTTTTGACAGCCAGGTTAACCTGTGTCGGACAGTTTTAGGGGTGGAGTACCTGAAGAGAACCACTGAGCAGTCACAAGCAACTGTCATACTCCCCAATGTACTAACTCCACACAAGCAGGCTAAGCATTGGTTGAAGACAGGTGCACCATCAATGTGCAGTATGCCTCAGTAGACAGCACCATCATGCCCCCACATGGGCAGTTGGGATTAAGTGCCTTTCCCAGGTACATAATGCAGTTACCCCTGGAATGGATCAAACCATGAACCTTTTGGTTTGAAAGCAAATGTCATAACCACTGAGTTACCACACTCCTGGCAGATATTTGGAAAGTGGCATAGAAGATTATAACTCCCTACAATTTAAACTGTAATGAGATTTTTTTCAATTCAAGCTTTCAATCTGTTATCTCAATCTGCCTCTCTAAGCCATATCAAAATCCAAATTTCTTTCTTTTCAATCAGAATTCATTTTTTTAACAATCGCCAACTTGAGATATCTACTGTAGTCAATTCCTTAACCCTTTACAAGATGTAACAGCCAAAACCGGCTAGCACTATTCTAAAAAATCACCAACTGATTTTCATTATTTTTTCTTTTTTTGTCTCAGAAACATAGGTCATGACCCCTAATTGGAACGAACTCGTTGAGCTCGTTCCAATGAGGGGTCATAGCTTGTCGAGCTCATTCCAATGAGGGGTCATAGCTCGTCGAGCTGATTCCAATGAGGGGTCATAACCTATATTTTTGAGACAAAAAATTAGTTATTCAAGACTTTTTTTGCAAGTGTCGTCTGCTTTTCATGTTAAGTAAAGGGTTAAACCTTTAAAAGGCAGATTAACCCTTCAAGGCCTAATGTTGACTTTTCTTAATCATATTTTACTGCAGTAGAACTGCAAAGACTTGCCAAGAAACAGCAACAAAGCAACTGTATATTGGTGTTCAAGGTCACAGATTTTTGCACAATGGCTAATCTTGACCACGACATGAGTATCAACTCAAGACCAGGGGTGAGCGTTAATAAGCCATGTTGCCCATTTTAGAGAGGGTTTGCACCTCCCAAGCATTAGTGACTGGGTCCTATTTTACCAGTAAAACAGAGCCTGTTTACTGCAGGGAACAGGCACTGCTTCACTTCCCAGGATTCCCGCGTGGATTTTTAACAGTTAAACTTTTAAAGTGGAAAAAATCATAACAATCAAACTTAACAACAAATTGAAATGAATATTTGAAAAAAGACACAGATGCTGGCATATGATGACAAAGAGGTATACAACAAAAAATACTTGTACAATCTCTAGATGTAAATTGTACAGCTCTATATATTGTCTTATCTTACAATAAGTATGTACTGAGTACGTAATTATCCAAATACAGCGTGTATCAGGGGCCAATGATACAAAATCTTTGTCTTACAGCTTCATGATACAAGTGTGTACTTGGTTACGATTTGTTAATGTTACTTTTTAAATATTACAATCTTTTGAAATGTGTTTCTGCATGCAAAAAGAGAAAAAAAAAACACTTCTCAAAACTTTTGAAAAGTGTTTTTTTTTCTTCTCTTTTTGTATATAGAAAAATGTTTTAACCCTTTACCCAATGTAACGGCCAAAACCGACCAGCACTATTCACAAAAATCGACAATTAATTTTCATTATTTTTTAATTTTTTTGTCTCAAAAACATAGGTTATGACCCCTCTTTGGAATGAGCTCATTGAGCTTGTTCCAATGAGGGGTCATTACCTATGTTTTTGAGACAAAAAATGAAAAAAAATTAGTTATTCAAAAATTTTGTTTGTAAGTGTCATCTGCTTTTCATGTTAGGTAAAGGGTTAAAAGCTTGAAATATTCTGAGTCAAAAGAATAATTATTTCATAATGGAACCATATTGCTTTTATATCTGAATCACTTGAAGCATTCAAGCTGGAAAACACGTAGTTATTCTGTAACCATGCACAGCCTTTCTAAATGTTGAATGTGTATACACACTCAATAAGTTTATCTGAGGATTGCAAAAGTTCAGGGCAGCTGCATAAATCGAAACAACAAGTATTTTTATGAGTCTGAAAATGAAATGTGAAATTAAAGTTCTAGTTAACTCTGAACTCAATGTACACTATATCAGAGTTTAGTAATTTAACCCTTTACCCAACATTATGGCCAAAACCGGCCAGCGCTTTTCTAAAAAATTGCCAATTAATTTTCATTATTTTTTGTCTCAAAAACATAGGTTATGACCCCTCATTGGAATGAGCTCATTGAGCTCATTCCAATGAGGGGTCATAACCTATGTTTTTGAGAGAAAAAATTAAACAAGAAACCCCAGGGGGGCTGAGAGCCCTCACCTGACAAGGTAGACTAAATATCAACCCAGGGAATTGATTTCAACAAGTTGCATCTGCCCTTCCTAAGAAAAGCTGATACCAAATAACCAAAGATTCTGACCAGTGGATCTAAAAAAAAAAGATTTTCAAAGAATATTCCTCATATTGAACTAAGTTATAATTCGGGCTCCCACATATGAACCCAGGGACTTGGCTTTAACAAACTTGAATCTCACTTCCACCCTCTCTCCCCTCCCTAAGGATGCTGCACACCAAATATCAAAACATTCCGATTGCTGGATCTGAAGAAGAAGATTTTTAAAGAAAATTCCTCATTTTGAACTAAGTTATCATTGCTTCCACAGTGAGCCCAAATATGAACCCAGGGACTTAGCTTTAACAAACTTGAATCTCACCCCCCTAAGGATGCTGCATGCCAAATATCAAAACATTCCGACAGCTCAATCTGAAGAAGAAGTTTTTAAAGAAACATTCCTCATACTGAACTAAGTAATAATTCGGGCTCCCATATATGAATCCAGGGACTTGGCTTTAACAAACTTGAATCTCCACCCCCCACCCCCCCCCCCCCCCCCCACCCCCCAAAAGGATGCTGCACACCAAATATCAAAACGTTCCGACTGCTGGATCTGAAGAAAAACATTTTTTAAGAAAATTCCTCATTTTGAACTAAGTTACAATTTGAGCTCCCACAGTGAGCCCAAATATGAACCCAGGGACTTGACTTGAACAAACTTGAATCTCACCCCCCTAAGCATGCTGCATACCAAATATCAAAAGAATCGAATCAGTTGATCTGAAGAAGAAGATTTTTAAAGAATATTCCTCATACTGCACTAATTTAAACATTTGAGCTCCAATAGAGAGCCCAAATATGGATCCAGGGATTTGATTTCAATAAACGTGTGAAACAATCTTCCAAAGACATTATGAGTGAAATTTGAAAGCTTCTGGAGCAGTGGTTGAGGGGAAAAGTAGTCTTAAATGTTTTTTCCCATTACCCACAGTGTTAAAAAATGCTGACTCAGCACTTTTTCAAAGTCCCAATGATAAAACCAATAGCAATTTTTTTGTTCGACCATTCCATTCTGTAGGTCCTAAGGAAGCTTCACACCAAATAGGAATTCTCAGTGCCGTGTAGTTTTGGAGATATGGGTGTTTTAATTTTTTCTATTTTTAGCTCCTGCGGTTCCCATGGGGCGATGGGAAAAAAATTGGGGCATAAATCAAGTACTTATGACCCATACCCCATATCAAATTTGGTTCAAATCTGCCTCTCGGTTTGGAAAATAGAAATATGAGGCCAGGCAAAAATTCTTGCCCTTCCCATAACGAAAGCAAATATTGCTCCTCGAACTTCTCTTGAACAAATCTGAGTCTACAACTCAAAAGGAAGCTGCACACCAAATATCAAGTCTCTGCTACTGATGGTTCATGAGAAGATTTTTTAAGATTGAAGCACACTTTTTGGGCGTGGCCCTACCGAGGGCGAGGCAACTTGATTTGAACAAAATCAAATTGCGATGTCATAACAAACTATTATCTCAAATATCAATTAAATTGGTTCAGCGGTTTGGGAGGAGAAGACACAAACACCATGTTCACGGACGATGGACGACGAGTGATCACTATAGCTCTCCTGACTGAAAGTCAGGTGAGCTAAAAACTAGTTATTCAAGAATATTTGTTTGCAAATGTCATCTGCTTTTCATGTTAGGTAAAGGGTTAATTATTTTTTGTAAAATATGTTCCAAAATTTTCAACAAAACCAAATCATTTGATCCCCTCACTGGAACGAGCTTCTTAAAAATATAATAATTAAATATATGGAACCACATTGGTTTTATATCTGAATCACTGGGAGCATTCAAGCTGGAAAAACACAGTGTCTTTTCTGAATGTTGAATGTGTACACACTCAATAAGATTATCCGATGATCACAAAAGTTCAAGCCAGCTACATAAAGTTTCAATTAAAACAATGAGCATATATACAAGTCTATAAATGAAAGTGAAGTTAATGCACAATGCACAAAATATCACAATTTAGAAATTTAATTATTTTTTGTAAAAAATATTCCTAAATTTTCAACAAAAGCATATCATTTGACCCTCAATAGAACAAGCTTTTCAAGCTCGCTCCAATGAAGGGTATATATATATATATGGTTTTGTTGAAATTTTGGGAATGTTGTTTCAACTGCACAGTCCGTAAATTTTGTGGGAGGATGGGGATGATTCATTAGGTAAAAGGTTAATCAAGTTATTACCATTGAGAATCGAAAGATAAATCAATCATTAGCATCATTCTTATGTACGAAATGTTGTATAAGAGTCTTGCACTTGTTTCTATGGATATATCTCAACTCATCAACGACTCATTAAGATCTGGACTTAGAAACAGGAGCTGAGTCAGATACATTTTGGACATAAACATAATGGTGATAATATATCCAAACTGAAAAACATTACAAGAAAACAGACATCAGAAGATATTCATAAGATGGATTAAAAAAAACAACTATTTACATAACAAATTTTTCACATCATTGCTCAACTATGCTGCCTAAAAATTAGTATTTTCATTTTTTTTTTCCTTCACCCGCAGCTTTTGATCCCTGGATATGTTTGGTGGTATAGCGCTAAATAATTGCAGCATTTGTGAAAATACTATGATGGCATCATTTTAATTTAAACACTCAAGTATTTTTGTCAAGTATAGCCCGTTATAATCTTTTCTGTCCCCAAAATATGTAGTCAAGCACCATGTAAGAGAGACAAGACAATATCAGCACAGCTGATGTAAGCTACCCAAATATTAGCCCAAAGATAAAGCATGACAATGATAATTTGTAATACAAATAGACAGAAACTCGCTCAAACAATTGTAGCTGTGAAATTTCAGTGAAAATATTATAGTACAAGCCTGCAAATACTTTTATGTGTTGATGCATGTCATGACAGGCAAATTGTCTGTGACCTTGAAGTTATAACACTGATTCATGGTCATGACTCACACTTGAGTCATGAGCAAGCACTGTGTGAAATATGAACAAGATCCATCTGCTAAAACAATTTTTATGGGTGACACAAAGTCATAACAGATGGATAGCCTGTGGCCCTGACCTTGGAGTTTTGACCTTGTGTCAATGTATGACACACCCTCTAATTATGAGCAAGCATTGTAGTATGAATAAGATCTGCCCATCAAATCGTTTTGTATGAACTGGACCAAGTGAGAATGGATGGACTGACTGTGACTTTGACCTTGGAGTTATGACCTTAGCTCAAGGTCAAGACACACCCTTGAGTCCCAAGCAATCATTGCATGAATTGTGAACAAGATCGGTCACTGAATGAATTTTCAGGCCCAGACAAAGTTAGAACACAAGAATGGTCTGTGACTTGATCTTGAAGTTATGACCTTGGGCTGAGGTATGCCACACTCTCTAGTCACAGTCACGAGCAAGCATTGTGTATAGCATGAACTATATCTGCCCACTGAAACATTTTGTAAGAACTGGACAAAGTAAGAATTTATGAAGAGACCTTGACCTCAAAGTTATGACCTTGGGTCAAGGTTATGATACACCACTGAATTATGAACAATTATTGTTTGAAGTATGAACAAGATTGGCCCACTGAATAATCTTTTTGTTGACCAGAAAAATGTTAGAATGCAAGAATGAACATAAGTGAAAACCAACTTGAGTAATGATATGACATGTGAAAAATTATCAATTTTTTATTATTAAAGTCCCATAACTCCAGAATAACACGAATGAACATAAGTGTAAACCAACTTGAGTAATGATATGACATGTGAAAAATTATCAATTTTTTATTATTAAAGTCCCATAACTCCAGAATAACACACCGGAAAATTGTAATGAAAGTGTCCATGACACTGTAGCTTAACTTGTCTGTGTGATGTGTTTGATGAAAAGGATAATGTTCAATGTTTATGAAAGGATTATGAAATAAGACAAAAATTGTGATAATTGGGAATATGTTCATTACTGTTCCCTGTATGCTATGTTTCTGATAAAAATAATATGAGGTGTACACTGTACTAAAGAGCTGAGGGGTGGGTTAATATGACCTCACAACTAATGTATGTGGCCCTCACAGTTCACGTATGTGAACAAAAGTTACCAAGTTACAGTGAAATTAGTCCAAAACGAGTCATCCTATCAAGTTACATTGAAATACCTTCATAAATATGGCCTGTAGACTGTGCTAAAGGTTTTCAGGCTTGTGTAGCCATGAGGATAGACCGATTGCAACTAAAAGTCCTCATCTCGACATTATACCGAGTCATTCTACTAAATTACAATGAAATACCTTCACAAATACGACCTGTAGTCTGTACTAAAGTTTTTTGGGTTTTGGTCTCGGGAAGCCATCATGGTTGAATGATCGTGACCAAAAGGGGGCGATCTCATCTAGGCTTAATCTGGAGTGATCCTATGAAGTTACAATGAAATCCCTTCATATATATGACCTGTAGACTGTGCTCAAGGTTTTCAGGCTTCGGGCCCCTGAAGCCATCACAGTTGACCAAACATGACCAAAAGGGGATGTCATCATGTAGGCATTATATGGAGTCAACCTAACAAGTTACAGTGAAATCCTTCCATAAATACGACCTATAGACTATGCTAAAGGTTTTTGGGCTCAGGCAGCCATCAAGACTGAATGATCACGACCAAAAGGGCACGCTCTCATCTAGACATTATTTGGAGTCATCCTACCAAGCTACAATGAAATCCCTTCATAAATATGACCTCTAGACCGTGCGAAAGGTTTTCGGGCTTTGGGCCCCTGTAGCTGTCACAGTTGCCCAATTGCTTCCAAGAGGAGACGTTTTCATCTAGACATTATATGAAGTCAACCTACCAAGTTACAATGAAATCCCTTCATAAACATGATCTGTAGACTGTGCTATAGGTTTTTGGGCTTTGGGCTCGGGCAACCATCATGGTTGAATGAGCACAACCAAAACGAGACATTCTCATCTGGGCATCATCTGGAGTGATCCTATGAATGAAATCCCTTCATAAATATGACCTGTAGACCGTGCTAAAGGTTTTCGGGCTTTGGGCCCCTGTAGCGGTCACAGTTGCCTAACTTATAGACTATGTTAAAGGGTTTTGGGCTCGGGCAGCCATCAAGGCTGAATGATCGTGACCAAAAGGGGACGTGCTCATTTAGACATTATTTGGAGTCATCCTACTAAGTTACAATGAAATCTCTTCATAATTATGACCTGTAGACTGCGCTAAAGGTTTTCGGGCTCCGGGCCCCTGTAGCCGCCACAGTTGCCCAATCATGTCCAAAAGAAAGGGACGACTTATAGACTATGTTAAAGGTTTTTGGGCTCAGGCAGCCATCAAGGCAGAATGATCGGGACCAAAAGGGGACGTGCTCATCTAGACATTATTTGGAGTCATCCTACTAAGTTACAATGAAATCTCTTCATAATTATGACCTGTAGACTGTGCTAAAGGTTTTCCGGCTTCGGGCTCCTGTAGCCGTCACAGTTGCCCAATTGTGTCCAAAAGGGGCTGTTCTCATCTAGACATTATATGAAGTCAACATACCAAGTTACAATGATATCCCTTCATAAATATGACCTGAAGACTGTGCTAAAGGTTTTTGGGCTTTGGGCTCGGGCAGCCATCAGGACTTTGTCAAGTTAAGCTAAAAATTGAAAGGGGCGTTGCCTTTACTGATTGTAATATTGCTACAAATATTGCCAATTTTTTAAAAATTAAAGTCCTGTAACTCTGGAAAGAAAAAACAGAAAACCATCAAAAATGAATGGGGGCTCCATTTGATCAATTACAATATTGTGTATATTATGACAATTAGTCAAAGGAAACTTGAGTTATCGTATAACATAGGAATTTACTGACAGACAGATGAACAGACAGACAGACTGATTACTATAGGGCTTCAGCCAAAAGTCAGTAGAGCCTTAATTAGATTGGAGGAACAATTCAACAAACTGTTGGTGTGTTTGACCTTGGATCTAGGATCTTGGGTCAAGGCAATGGCACACCCATGAGCCATGAGCAATAATCGTGTGAAGTTTGAATAAGATGAGTCCATTCAGTATTTTTTTTATTTACCAAACAAAGTGAAAATCCCTTCATAAATATGACCTGAAGACTGTGCTAAAGGTTTTCGGGCTTTGGGCTCGGGCAGCCATCAGGACTTTGTCAAGTTAAGCTAAAAATTGAAAGGAGCGTTGCCTTTACTGATTGTAATATTGCTACAAATATTGCCAATTTTTTAAAAATTAAAGTCCTGTAACTCTGGAAAGAAAAAACAGATCAATTACAATATTGTGTATATTATGACAATTAGTCAAAGGAAACTTGAGTTATCGTATAACATAGGAATTTACTGACAGACAGATGAACAGACAGACAGACTGATTACTATAGGGCTTCAGCCAAACGTCGGTAGAGCCTTAATTAGATTGGAGGAACAATTCAACAAACTGTTGGTGTGTTTGACCTTGGATCTAGGATCTTGGGTCAAGGCAATGGCACACCCATGAGCCATGAGCAATAACCGTGTGAAGTTTGAATAAGATGAGTCCATTCAATATTTTTTTTATTTACCAAGCAAAATTAAAATGGACTAACATACAGATGGATCGCTGGACAGCCAGATGGACAAAGCAACTACTATGAGCTCTGAAAAAATATGAACAGGAAGGTAGGTACTGGCTATGCACAGAATTTTTTATCAGAATTTCCAAGAAAACCACAAAAATATTTTAATAGCATTTTTCAGTACTCATAATTTCATAAATCAGATGTATTTTGTTTCTGAATATTTAGCAGTTATACCAAAATTAAATAAAATGATTCAAATGTTTTTCAAAGCCACATCTTATTTGTCCGCCTTTGAAAGGAGCTGACGCCATTTTGTTTTTCTGATAATGTACCAGAGAGTACATGTTGTACTCACTGTTTTGGGGCATGTTACAGATGACTATTTTAACCTTGAGTTTCTGGATCAGATTATCATATACAATATTGATTAAAGCATTTAGCAAATCTATGTTGCATTTGATGCCTGGTTCAATAATAATATAATTATACAGACTGAAGCCTATGAGCCTCAAGGCTGTAGGATTAAATTACTGATAGTTTCCCAAACTATTTATTCTTCATTATCTCCTTTGTTGATAAACCGCCATATGTTCACTTTCACAAAAATATATACAGTAGAATCCTCTTAATTGAATATCCATTTTGCCAGTGAAAATTATTCATTTAAGTATACAATTAACAGGGATTTGGTCAGTTCCCTGTATTCTGGAGGTAAATTGAGCATTTATTCTATTATATCTTGTTTGACAGAGCTCATAGAGCTCTGTCAAACAAGATATAATAGAATAAATACCTGTATTGGATGTAACAAGAGTTTTCTCTATAACCCATATGCAATTAACAGATCAAATTTGTACTGAAGGTATGGTAAATGGTTTTGTGTTTGAAAATTTTATTCAATTAACAGGGATATTCAATTAAGAGATATCCAATTAAGGGGCTCCACTGTATTTACCAAGTTTAAAGCATTAAAGAAAAAAAACATAGTTTATGAAAGAACACAACAGGAATTTGGACAACATTGGTACACAGAAACTTAAAAAATTAAAAATCACTAAAAAAAATAACATTGTTCGACAACAAGGTTAAGTTTAACAGTAAGATAGACACAGTAAAATGCTATCTGAATAACATTCAGGGTCTTGTGAAATCTTGCATAATAACACATGCAAAATGCTAAATGACATGAGTAAAAAATGGGTCTTTGCAAGTTAATAAACATGAATCACAACCAAATGCTTGATACCATGAAGGATTAAAGCATATAAATTATTTTAGTTATTTGATGCATTGCATTAATTATTCATTTGTTGAAAATGTTCTACCAAGATGATCCTAAAAAGATATAGAGGATATCTTTGCTGTTTTAGTGAATATCAGGAATTATCGCATGAATATGGACCTGAAAGTTTTATTTTTCATGAGCGCTTGTACAAGTGAAAAACAATACTGTCAGGTCCACACGAATGAGATAATTCCCGATATTCACTAAAATAGCGTAGATTTTCTTTTTATGATGTGCTATATTTTACTGTGCAATATTCAGCCCAATTTGGCTGCAATCTTGTTCTAGACAATAACAAAAATCTGCTGATCATTCCTTCACGGCAACATCATGCACCGAAGCGTGAGGACCTGAAAGTATTATTTTTTACTTGCGCAAGCACTCAGAAAAAATAAAACTATCAGGTCCACACTCATGAGAAAATTCCAGATATTCACTAAAATAGCGTACATTTTCTTTTTATTCTATTCTACATGACATTTTACTGTGCCTAATTCGACTGCAAACAGTTTCAAGACAATAACAAAGATCTGCTGTTCGTCCTTCAAGGTGTCATCATGTGCTAAAGCCTGACATCATTTAGGAAGCTACTGAAGGGTATTTCTCAATATCCATAAAGTGGGTAGATATCAAGAAATGTCTTATCGATACTTTGCAATAATTCACAGGCTTGCAGAAAATAAAAGAATTTTTCTCTCTCTAATCCAACAGATTTAACATTTCACTCACTTCAGCTTTCAAAAAACCACTGCAACTACTATTTCAAAAAATAGTTTATACTTTGATTCTATTTTCTATAACATAGCATATTGGTACAAGCCAGAAAATAACCAGACTGTCATCTGAAAAATGAGGTCTCCAGAGGGTGAATTTGTTGATGCTACCTTGCATAGCAGGGTAGCATCACTAAATTTACCCTCTGTGAACCTCAATCTGAATCAATGTCTCAAACCTAAACAGACAGAGGCACCCAGAGGATAAATTGGCCCACTGTATGGGATAGCATCAGCAATTCACCTTCTGTGGACCTCATTTTGAAGATGACAGATTGCTTATTTTCAGGCTTGAATAGGTAGTTCTTAGAATTCCATCAGCGCATTCTAGGAAGAACTGAGAGCTATATGAAAAAGGAAGAGTATCGAAAATTAAAATGAAAGTGTCAATGACACTGTAGCTTAACTTGTCTGTGTGTTGTGTTTGCTGAAAAGGATAATGTTCAATGTTTGTGAAAGGATTATGAAATAAGACAAGAATTGTGATAATTGGGAATATGTTAATTTCTGTTTCCTGTATGCTATGTTTTTAATAAAAATAATATGAGGTGTACCCTGTACTAAAGGGTGGAGGGGTGGGTTAATATGACCTCACAGTTAATGAATGTAGCCCTCACAGTTAACGTATGTCAACGAAAGTTACCAAGTTACAGTGAAATTATTCCAAAACGAGTCATCCTATCAAGTTACATTGAAATCCCTTCATAAATATGGCCTGTAGACTGTGGTAAAGGTTTTGGGCTTCAGGCCTGTCTAGCCATGACTGTTGACCGATTACTACTAAAAGGGGACGTCCTCATCTACTAAAGTTTTTGGGGTTTTGGGCTCGGGCAGACATCATGGTTGAATGATCGCAACCAAAAGGAAAATTCTCATCTGGGCATCATCTGGAGTGATCCTACGAAGTTACAATGAAATCCCATCATAAATATGACCTGTAGACTGTGCTCAAGGTTTTCAGGCTTTGGGCACCTGTAGCACTCACAGTTGACCAATCATGACCAAAAGGGGATGTCATCATCTAGGCATTATATGGAGTCAACCTAACATGTTACAATGAAATCCTTTCATAAATACGACCTTTTGACTATGCTAAAGGTTTTTGGGCTCGGGCAGCCATCAAGGTTGAATGACCGCGACCAAAAAGGGATGTTCTCATCAAGACATTATTTAGAGTCATCCTACCATGCTACAATGAAATCCCTTCATAAATATGACCTGTAGACTGTGCTAAAGGTTTTCAGGCTTTGGGCCCCTGTAGCCGTCACAGTTGCCCAATCACGTCCAAAAGGGGACGTTCTCATCTAGACATATGAAGTCAGCCTACCAAGTTACAATGAAATCCCTTCATAAATATGACCTGTAGACTGTGCTCAAGGTTTTTGGGCTTTGGGCTTGGGCAGCCATCATGGTTGAATGGTCACAACCAAAAAGGGACATTCTCATCTGGGCATCATCTGGAGTGATCCTACAAAATTACAATGAAATCCCTTCATAAATATGACCTGTAGACTGTGCTCAAGGTTTTTGGGCTTCGGGCCCTGTAGCCGTTACAGTTTACCAATCACAACCAAAAGGGGATGTCATCATCTATGCATTGTATGGAGTCAACCTAACAAGTTACGATAAAATTCTTCCATAATAGACATTATTTGGAGTCATCCTACCAAGCTACAATAAAATCCCTTCATAAATATGACCTGTAGACTGTGCTAAAGGTTTTCGAGCTTCTAGAAATTATATGAAGTCAACCTTCCAAGTTACAATGAAATCCCTTCATAAATAAACCTGTAGACTGTGCTAAAGGTTTTCAGGCTTCAGGCTCGGGCACGTGGTCACGGTTGACAGATAGCGACCAAATGGGGAAGTTCTCATCTAGACATCATCCAGAGTCATCCTACCAAGTTACAATGAAATCCCTCCATATTAAATATGACCTGCAGACTGTACTAAAAGTTTTTGGGTTTCGAGCTTGGGAAGTCATCACGGTTGACAGATCATGATCAAAAAGGGAAGTTCTCATCTTGGTATTATACAGAGGCATCATACTAAGTTACAATAAAATCCCTTCATAAATACAACCTGTAGACTGTGCTAATGGTTTTGGGGTTTTGGGCTCGGGCAGCCATACCGGTTGACCGATCATGACCAAAAGGGGACGTTCTCATCTAAACATGACCCCAAACCTGCATATGAAATTTTGTGACGATCAGACAAGAACTACAGGGTTTAGCCTGTGCTAAAGGAAAATGTGAACAGACTCACAGACTGACAGACTCACAGACTAACAGACTTCCGCACGTGAGATGGCAATAGCTTATCTTGACTTTGTCAAGTTGAGCTAAAAATGGGGAATCCATAGCTGATATGAAGTGCCGAGTTGATTTGCATATTTTGCTGTGTGATTGGTAAATGGAACTCGTTCATGTTGACAGTCTTTGTGACTAGAGAACTAACAATATAAAAGTTATATCTGAAAGCATGGATGGTAAATAAAATTTTCTTCAATTTCTCTTCTCTCTTTTCAGTAACACTCTTTCAAGACCAATCATTGGTGATTCAAATGCCAGAGTCAAAACAAAGGCAACCAAATACGTTCCAAACAGGAATCCCAGAAAAGAGAAAATCTGCAAAGAAAATGGGAAAATGTATACTTAGATCAAGCTTTTATATTATATGCTCTGCTGTAAATTAACAAGAAAAAGTTGTGAAACCCCAAAAAGATGATATAAAGAATTAGTTTTACAGCAGCCTGATATTTAACCCTTTTACTTAACATAGCGGCAAAAAACGTCCAGGAAATTGACCAAAATAAGCCTACCATAGCCTAAAATATCTTACAAATGTCTTGATAAAAGCATACAAATATGGATATCATTCAAACCGGCTCGTTGAGCCAGTTCTAATGGTATCCATATTTGTATGGTTTTATTGCAAAATTGTGCAAATTTTTTTCGAAAAGACATGAAATTTAATTCATTTTTTAAAAAAGCTGTGTTAGGTAAAGGGTTAATGTCAGAATGCCATATTATATTACCCAGATTGTCATCTATATAAATTCAATAAAACTACTGAATTTCAGAGAAAATATTGTTTAATTGTCTTTCTCTTTTTTCTAAATTAATCTTAAATTGTTTTTCTAAAACAAATTCAACCCATATGTGAATGTTGTTTCGGAATATACTGGGAAGCTAAAATTTGCTGTGATGGTTAGATAGCATACACAGTAGGGGAATGGTACATGAATTATCAAATGATTTTTATTGGGAATGATTCACTGTTGGCCCTGTGGAATAATAAGTTCACAATTTTTCTCAACCCTTTGAACCTGAAAGGCTGTTTTTCCAGGCCAGAACTGTGACACGTTTCTGGATTCACAAAGTAGATAGTTGCTTAGTGAATTTGTGTGATACACTAATCAAAGATGCATGTTGAAAATATTGATTGGTCTTGCCCCAAGTAACGAATACAGACTACCAGTTCATGGCTCTGAACTGGCATGAAATATACCATCCAGTTTCAAAGGGTTAAGTGTGTATAATAAAAAGGGAATCTAAAATGTCTTTGCACGATTATCACCTTTGTGGGCACCATAAATCCTGTATTTTCATACACGATAAAGCCAGGCATGGAAATACATATTTCTTGTGCCCAATGAGAAGATAAAACACAAGATACCCTCTCTAACTTTCCCTATTTAATACGTCTTACTTGAGTGACGTAAAAGCAAGCAGTATGTCAAGAGTGGATTACAAATAAATTCCCAGGAGTGGAGTTTCAACCCATGCAGTGATAAACCCTTCAAACAATGAACACAATATCAACAACAAAAAATTCAAATTTTTCCAAACATTTCAACAAAACCAATTTGTAAATTACATGGATAGTTGATGGACAATTCATTAGGTTAGTAAGACAACAAATTCACAAATGACTACCACCCAAGCCAGTTGGAAAAGCTATTAACTAGTTGTCCCACAATATTGATAATGATTGCATTCCATTGTAAAATATATTACATTTACCCATAAACCCCCACAATTATTTTACCCATCCATTCAACACATGAAACTGCACAAACATTCTGCTGAATTACGAAGTGCATATAATGACATATGAAATCTACTAATGCACAATTACTTCATTTTCCTTTTAGCAGTTTTGCATCAAAGCTTTCAAACATCCCATGTGGTGTCTGTTAGTACTGTGTAATCACATTAACTATTCCATAATACAACTAGACTTTATGATTCTGGAGAATCATGGCTTTTCCCAATGAGATTCCATGATTTTTCATGACCCCACAGTGTCTGATGAATTGTTTTTAACTGTCTCACTGAAGTTCCTTCATTGATGTTATGAGAAAGGTGAAGATAGCAGTCTCAAATGACACAGTTTGATAAAAAATTGTTTAGGTAAAAACCATCATTAACGGTGGAGTGGGTTAATGTCAATATCGTCGTCCAACAAGTCAATGCCCGACAAAGGAGTTATGTTTGTTTGACACATACTCACTGAGTGCTGTCTCAATTTGAAAATGGTCCATTTTATCTCAAATGTATCCAAAATATTGATGTCTGGCAGCTTGTAGAGGGTTAACAAGTGCCAACAGGAATATTTATTCATGCAACTTGTAATGTCACACCAAGAACTGTGAATGGACATTTTTTCTTTAAAATCTACAAGATGTTTTCAGAGAAATCCAGGGAGAACAGGAATTTTAGGCTTTTGATGGGTATCATTGTTTTTCCAGCCCAAAACGGGTTAAGTGTTGTTTTTGGAATACTCTTATTACTTCCAAAAATAATTCTCAGTGAATTTTACTTCCACTTATTTTGATCTCTCCTCCCAACTTCGGGTGCTGTGGGTACCCAAACACAGCCTATTTTATCAACATTTTGATGTTTGAGAACCTGCATAGGGTTAACAAATGCTTACAGGAATATTTTGTACATGCACCTTGTAATGTCACACTAAGATATGAGAATGGCCATTTTTTCCTGAAAATCTACGGGATGTTTTTAAAGAAATCCTCAGATAACATGAATTTTTAACCTTTTGAGGGGTATCTCTCTTTAACCAGCTCTAAAGGGTTAATGCTTGGTTTTGTGAATATCTTCATTACTTACAAAAATGATCGACGGTGAATTCCACTTCCAATGAAGGAGGTTATGTTTATCTCGTAGGTACACATTTGGTGTTATGGTTGCCCAAGAACAGCCCATTTTCTCTAAATGTCAATGCTTGGCAGCCTCTGGGGGGTTAACAAATGCTTACCAAAACATTTTGTTCATGCAACTTGTAATGTCACTCGAAGACCTGCGAATGGTCAATTGCTCTTGAATTTTTTTTTTTTGAGAAATCGAGAAATCCACAGAAAACTGGAATTTTAAGCTTTCAAGGGGTATATCTCCTTAACCAGTCAAAAATGGGTTAAGACCTTGATCTTTGAATACATTTACTACTTACAAAAATGTTTCCCTGTCAGTTTTGCATCCAGTAAAAGAAGTTACGTTCCTCTGTTGTATTCCCATTTGATGTTGTTGTTGTTCAAAAACAGACTATTTTTTTCAAAATTTTGACATTTAGCAGCCCATGGAGGGTTAACAAATGCTTAGAGGAATAATTTATCCAATCAACTGGTAATGTGACACCATGACCTATCAATGGCCATTTTCTCTTGAAAACCCTACCAGATGTTTGTAAAGAAATCCAGGGAAAACATAAATTTTTAAGCCTTTGATGGGTATCACTATTAACAACCACAAAATGGGTTAACGCTTGGTTTTTTGAATACCCTTATTACTTACAAAAATGGTCTTCGGTGAATTCCACTTCCAACAAAGGAGATTATGTTTATTTCTCAGGTACACGTTGGGTGATGTGCATGCCTGAAAACAGCCCATTTCAACAAAATTACGATGCTTGGCAGTCTCTAGAGGGTTAATAAACGCTCACCGGAATATTTTGTCCATGCAACTTGTAATATCACACAAAGACCTGCGAGTAGTCAATTTTTCTTGAAAACCTACAGGATGTTTTTAGAGAAATCCACAGAAAATGGGAATTTTAAGATTTTAAGGGGTCTCTCTCTTTAGCCTGTGCAAAATGGGTTAAGACTTCAACTTTTGAATACCCTTACTACTTACAAAAATGTTTGCGTATAGATTGTGCGCTCGATGAAAGAAGGCACGTTTCTTTGTGGCGTACCCACTGGGTGCTGTCGGCATCCAAAAACAGCCCATTTTATCACAATTTTAACTTTTAGCAGCCCGCGGAGGGTTAACAAATGCTCACCGCAGTATTTTGTCCATGCAACTTCTATTGTCACACCGAGGCCTGGGAGTGACACATTTTTCTTGAAAATCTACAAGACTCGTTTAGAGAAATCCCTGGAAAACATGAATTTTTGAGCTTTATAGGGGTATTGCTGTTTAACCAGCCCAAAGCGGGTTAACGCTTGGTTTTTTGAACACCCCTGTTACTGACAAAAATGATCCTCGGTGAATTCCACTCCCAATAAAGGAAGTTATGTTTATCTCTCATGTATTGTTTGGGTGTGGTGGGGGCCTGAAACCGGCCTATTTCATCAAAATTTCGATGTTTGGCAGCCTGTGGAGGGTTACCATATGCATCGCCTGATATGTCGTGTGTATCAAAGGGCATGTCACAGACAGGTTTAGCAATTAGGAATGTATAAAAAAAATCTACAAGACGTATTTCGAGAAAGTGCCGATAAACCCCAATTTTGGCAGTTTTTTGCCAATTCTGACAAAATAAAGGGTTAAATTGAAAATTCCGCTTCGGTACATTTTTAGATTTTGTGCCCCTCTATGCTTGTGCAAAATTTCGTGAAAATCGGTTCGAAAATGGCTTCTGAATCGTACGGACAAAATGTGTGGAAAAAAAAAAAAAAAAAATAATAATCCGTAGAAAAACAATAGTCTTTTCCAGAGGGAAAAGCCTAACAAGCTAAGGCTGTCAAGTAGTACTTGATAATGATCATTTGTATACACATTATGGAATAGTTTTTGCAAAAACTGCTCATAAATAGGGACTGTTTCAATCTCATAGTCAATGTAATACAGTTCAAAGATATAGCCAGTTATTATCCACTTATAGCCAAAGGTTAGTCAGTTATGAAAATGGGTCTACCACTTCAGTACTATTTATATAAATTTTACTAAATAAAGGCTATTTCTAGTATCATACCAAAATATTATTGTCTGGCCTTAACGCCCAGATTTGGAATAAATGCCAAGTTGCAGCTAATGGCAGAAACTTAACTTTAGCTTCTTTGACCATGAATGTAGGAAAAAGCACCCTCTGCATGTTCACAGCATGATTCCATATTTCCCATTTGAATGTTTATTTGTTCCATTTAAAATACAGAAATGCATGACTATTTATTTATTTATTTAATTGAAAAATTATTTATTTATTATTTATTTATTTATTTGTGGTTAATGATACTTTTTCAGCCAGCGTCACCTCATGTCGGACAGTTTTATGGGTGAAGGAAGCTGGAGTACCTGAAGAGAACCACTGAGCAGAGGCAAGTAATGCCAGACTCCTCTATGCACCAACTCCAGACAAGCAGGGTTAGCAGTGGTTGAAGGCAAGTGCATCATCGAAGTGCCGGATGCCTTAATACACATTACCACCGTACCCCCACATGGGCAATCAGGATGAAGGGCCTTTTCCCTGGTAGGGATTAAAGCATGGATCTTTAGGCTTTTCCCTCTGGAAAAGACTATTGTTTTTCTACGGATTATTATTATTTTTTTTTTTTTTTTTTCCACACATTTTTGTCCGTACGATTCAGAAGCCATTTTCGAACCGATTTTCACACAATTTGGCACACGCATAGAGTGGCAAAAAAGCTAAAAATGTACCAAAGCAGAATTTTTGATTTAACCCTTATTTCGCCAGAATTGGCAAAAAACTGCCAAAATTGGGGTTTATCGGCACTTTCTCGAAACACGTCTTTAGGATTTTTTTTAAACATCCATCATTACTAGACCTGCCTATGACACAACCTTTGATACACACGACATATTTGGCGATGCATATGGTAACCCTCCACAGGCTGCCAAACATCGAAATTTTGATGAAATGGGTCGGTTTCAGACCCCCACAACACCCAAACGATACCCGAGAGGTAAACATAACTTCCTTTATTGGAAGTGGAATTCACCGAAGATCATTTTTGTAAGTAATAAGGGTGTTCAGAAAACCAAGTGTTAACCCGTTTTGGGCTGGTTAAACAGCAATACCCCCAAAAAGCTCAAAAATTCATGTTTTCCAGGGATTTCTCTAAACGAGTCTTGTAGATTTTCAAGAAAAATGTGTCACTCCCAGGCCTCGGTGTGACAATAGAAGTTGCATGGACAAAATACTGCAGTGAGCATTTGTTAACCCTCCGCGGGCTGCTAAAAGTTAAAATTGTGATAAAATGGGCTGTTTTTGGATGCCGATAGCACCCAGTGGGTACGCCACAAAGAAACGTGCCTTCTTTCATCGAGCGCACAATCTATACGCAAACATTTTTGTAAGTAGTAAGGGTATTCAAAAGTCGACGTCTTAACCCATTTTGCACAGGCTAAAGAGAGAGACCCCTTGAAAGCTTTAAATTCCCATTTTCTGTGAATTTTCCTAACGGTAACTTGTAGGGTTTCAAGACAAATTGACTATTCGTAGGTCTTTATGTGACATTACAAGTTGCATGGACAAAATACTCCGGTGAGCGTTTTTTAACCATCTACAAGCTGCCAAGCATCGTAATGTTGTTAACATGGGACTGTTTTCAGACACGCACAGCACCTAATGTATGCATGAGAGATAAACATAATCTCCTTTGTTTGAAGTGGAATTCACAGAGGACCATTTTTGTAAGTAATAAAGGTATTCAAAAAGCCAAGCGTTAACCCCTGTTGGGGAGGTTAACAGGGATACCCATCAAAAGCTTAAAAAATCATTTTCCCTGGATTTCTACAAACATTTTGTGGGGTTTTCAAGAGAAAATGGCCGTTGATAAGTCTTGGTGTCATATGACCAGTTGCATGGATTAATTATTCTGGTAGGCATTTGTTAACCCTTCATGGACAGCTAAATGTAAAAAAAAATTGAGGAAATAGTCTGTTTTTGGACACCAACAACATCAAATGGAAATGCCACAGAGAAACGTAACTTCTTTTTCCGGACGCAAAACTGATAGAGAAACACTGATATTGGTATTAACCCATTCTACCATTAATGATGGGTTTTACCTATACATTTTTTTATCAAACCCAAACCGAGTCATTTGAGACTACTATACTCACCTTTCTCATAACATCAATGAAGGAACGTTAGTGAGACAGTTAAAAACAATTCATCAGACACTGTGGGGTCAAGAAAAATCATGGAATCTAATCGGGAAAAGCCATGATTCTCCAGAATCATAAAGTCTAGTTTCCATTTGAAGTTCAATACTGTAACCACTGATCCACCACAGTCAGAACTGCATGACACATAGAGAGTAATAGCTTGACTGGACTGGTTACATGAAATAATTCATGAGAGGTGAGGGACGTTGTACAAACATGAGTGTGCAAATGCACATGAGTGTTTTACAATATAGTCCCTCACCTCGAAGTGAGGGACGATATTAACGATAATTATATTATTTAACCCTTTACCTAACGTAATGGCCCAAACCGGCCAGCGCTATTCTAAAAAAAATCGCCAATTAATTTTCATTATTTTTTATTTTTTGTCTCTAAAACATAGGTTATGACCCCTCATTGGAACAAGCCCATTGAGCTCATTCCAATGACGGGTCATAACCTATGTTTTTGAGACAAAAAATGAAAATAATAGTTAGGCCATAAAAAAAGAACCTCTGTTTCTCAGGCCTGTGTGCATGCTCATTTTTGGTGCGCATGCAACCTTTTTATCACCCCCCCCCCCCCCAAATTTTTTTTTTAAAAAATCGAGATATTGTGCTCATTTCGGTAAATTGATAGCACCGAACGCTTGCATTAGCGAAATCAAAATGAACACATTTCAAGCTTATTATTCTTCATCATACGTTAATAAAGTAGGTGGATTTTAGCAATATTCACGACAGAAAATGATTTATTCTGCAAGAGGTAAGTCATAACGATAGCCAGAACGACAGTGTCTTTCACTGTTTCAGACTGACAACAAACATTCACAAAGAGGAACAGTCAATTTGCACCAACCCCAAACGGCCCAAAGTCGCTTCACACCATCCCATAAAATCGTGCAATTTGACTTTTGAGATGGTGCAAATCAACTTCGGCATGGTGCGAATCGATTTTGGAGGTGGTGCCAGTCAATTGTTTTCGTAATAATATATTCTCAGGTGCGAACTCGTTTGGGGCGATTGACCGGTTTCAACAAACTTTCGTTTCCAGGTTTTGTTTTTTACTCAACAATTTCAGCATTGAGTTGTTTGGAAACGCAAATGTGCAGGTCAAGGTTGACAGCCATTTGCTGTTTCAACATTCATATTTTCACACTTTCGTTTCTTTTAATAATAATCATATCAGTTTGAATAAAGAAAGGAAAGAAAATGCTCTGTCTCATTTCTGTTCAAATGAAGTTGGTTCTGACTGTTGTGTTAGGTTGGTGCATTGTGGATGACTTTAATCCAAACGGCACACTCAACGAACTGTTTCAGGGTTTGTGCACGGGACAGGTGGGGCATGGGGAATTGAAACCTGATCTTGTGGAGTACAGTTCGTCACACGTGGAATGTTTTGTGGACAAAAGTAGATAGCCTGATAAATTCCAACGTGTATTTCTTCAAGCAACTGTGAGTGACGTGGCAGAGGAGTTTGGAAAGTATTTCCGATTTTGCATTGATAATTATGACAGAACTACCGGTACTGAACCTGACCACAGAGTGAAGGGAGTTAAAATATTGCCTTCAACGATTGTTCACTGGATAATTTCCATTAGATATTATCTGGGGAACAATTGCTGAAGGCAATATTTCAACTCCCTTCACTCTGATGTCACCCCCCCCCCCCCCCCCCCCCCCACCCACCCTCCAACTTCTCAGCCCTAATTTGATATCTAGGGTTGCCAGGTGGGGGATTTTGATATCAGAATTGACGCCATTGAAATATGAGTATCATCAATTTCTGAGGCACTTTTATGACAGTTACATAATGCTGTGGTTTGGATGAAACAAATCTGGTTGGCAGTTGTCTCCCTTGGATGACCTGACCAATGTGTCATCAAGAATGCCTGTCTGACATTAGCGTGACTACAACCTGCTAATCACCTATTGAGTAACAGTGAGAATTTGAGCCACCGACGTCCATCTGTTGCCAGCTTCCAACATGCCAACGTGTCAGTCTTCGCATACTTCAAAAGTTACATTTTGACCAGAAACAATTGATGAACGAGTTTATACCAAGAAAATAATGATGAGACCTTTGAAAACACTTGTCCAGTGCAAATGAATATTTCAAAATGTACCCCACAGACATTAACGAAGTGCTCATACGAAAAACCTGCACAAAGTTTTTGTGGGCCGGTGACATTCATGATCCACACTAATCTAGGTAACATATTGATGTGTCCAATCACGCGTATCCAATACCATTTTCCAAAAATATCAACATCAGTTTGGATATTCCCTACTTTTTTTTTAATAGTACATATTACTTCTTTGAATATTTTTGCTGACATTTTGGCCACTCAGCTCTCCAGGCTCTGCCAACGAAGAAAAAAAGAAAATTATGAAATTACTTATCAGAAAGCAAGTAATCAACAAAAAATGGGACAACAAAATATTTAAACAATCTGAATATTTTTTGCTTGTATATTGACTCTTCACTTAACCCAAGCACTCTGGGAGTGCAAGATAATTTTGTGCAATCATCACTTTTTCTCTTGTTTAACTATGAATTTAACCAATTTATATCTTGTTTGACAGAGCTCAGTGAGCTCTGTCAGACTAGGTAAATTTGGTTAAATAGAAAACTGCATTATGGGAAATATTTGCTGCTGAAAACTTAGCCATTTTGACATCAGAGTGCAGAGAGTTAATTAACAAAATATATGAACTCTCTGAATATATTTTGCTGATATTTTGGCTAATTAGTTAACCTCTTGCACAATGAGGTCAAAATTTCAACTCACTAATTTTTCCCATAAGACAACCAGGAATTTAACCAATTCAATCTGGTTTGACACAGCTCATTGAGCTCTGTCAAACATGACTGAATTTGTATTTTAAATTTTTAATTGCATTGAGAAAAAAACATTTCTGCTTTAAATTTCAGCATTTTGACATCAGAGTGCCAGAGGTTAGCTGAATTTTAAGGTACTTGACCTACTTTTTCTTACAAAAATAGAGATGACACTGGCAAAAAAAATACTTGAAAAATTAAGACTTTTCTTTTTTGCCTCGAAAACAAAGCTTAGAGCCCTTATTGGAATGGGCTCAATAAGCTTGTTGCAGTCAGGGGATCATTAGCTATGTTTTGAAAGCAAAAATTGAAAAAATGATAAAAATTAAATGCAAATTTTTGTGCACAGCACTTTCTGGATATGGTCATAACTTTAGGTAGAAATTAATACAAAGATTCAAATTATACTTACAAACTGAATATCTGTGATATAGTATAGAGTACGTCTTGAATAGATCATCATAAACATAATTATTGGATGAACTAAATATGCCATGTATGTTAACCTGCTCACTGGTATGAAACCTTCCCATGACAAAATTGTGTTGATAAACCCTGAAATGTGATTGAAAATTCCTTCCAAATAAACAATAATAAAACATTCAGCAAACTGTTTTAAAACTATACAAATATAGTTGATTGAAAAGTCACTTCTTTCTTAAATTAATGGTATTTTTCACATTTTGTTGCATGAGAACCATAACGGTAGGTTCTATCTTCTACTGGAAGATTGAACCTTGTGGTTCTCACGGCGATGATTTTATGGCCACTATTTTCCTCAATGTCCCGCCTGTATAAATAATGATTTGATGGGATCAAAAGAAAAGACTGCCATAACTACAACAATCGTTTTTGAGGTAATCATTTTTCTTATGCTTTGAAGGAAGATAAAAACAATACTAATATGTTTACCAGTGTGAGTGCAATGATTGAGATAAGCATTTTGAGAGTCTCATTCATTAACCTTTAAGGACCTCAAGATTTTTACATATTTTTGCTACACTTTTGACAGTCTACATCCTTTGACTTTGCTGCTGTTTTTTGGCAAGTCTTGGCTGCCTATATAGGCCAAGACTTGCCTAAAAACAACTACCAAAGTGCTTAGAATGTAAGTTGTGAGTTAACCCAAAAACTTCATGTTGGGACACCTGTTCTGTTGCAAAAAAAATGTGATCAAAGTCGGAAATAGGCCCCTAATGGTTAACTCAATCAGAAACTGGTGTAAGTGACATCACAAGGATGACCGATTGGAGTATGTAAAACCCAATTTATCGTGACTGTGATGGCTCAAGTCCCAACAGACTAATATTTCAACTATATCATCAAGACATATCTTTGCTGAAGGCATGCTTTGGTGATGTAATTGGATTATTAGTCAGTCGTGATTATAGTTTAAATATCAAGATTTCTGCACATGCAGAGTTAGCAGTAATTGAAGATAAGTGCCCCCAGTGCAGTACGCCTTGATACACATTGCCACTGTGCTACTACTTGGGCATTCCTGATCAAGTGTCTTTCCCAAGGTTACTACACAACAGTCCTGGAAATGAGACGTGTGCAAGTGCAAGTGCTCCCATCGTCACCTGTGTTTTCTATTTTACGGGAGCCAAAAAATGCACTTGCTGAAAAATATTGTGGAACACTATTACACTGCGAGGGCACATAAATGGGTGTTGTTTTGAGAAAGCTGTGGCCAATGAGAAGTTACTGTCATGGTTCAGCAGCTCCTTATACATTTAAAGTTTCTGGTGTTTGGTGGCAATATTCCCTCAAAATGCATACATTAACATTTTACGGGTGCAATTTACTCCCGTCACTGATTTCACGGGAGCTTAAAACTGCACCCATAAATTTTGTTAATTTCCCACACTGCTACACAATTAAAGATTTTAACTGTTGACCTTTTAGTTTAAAGTCCAATGTATCCACATTACTATGGTATATACAGTGGAACCCTGTTAACCTGCAGAGTGCTAAGTTATTTTTAATTGGTGATTTGAAACATGAGTATTTTTTTCAAACATACCATGCTATTAGCAAGAAAAGCCTTAGTTTAGGAAGATGTTGTTCATAAATAATTATTTTGTTACAATTTATTTGAGAGTGCCCATTGGCACTGTCAAATAAATTGTAACAAAACAATTGTAATAGAAACATTTTTTTTCTTCAGCTAAGGAAACAGTAAATAGAGCCATGATAGTGGCTTTGAGTACTCAGCCAGTTAACTGGTTGAGGGCTAGATTATTTTTAGTACTCTGAATTTGTTATTCAAAATTTGTTTTACCACAAATTATTGGAGAGTGCCCACAGGCATTCTCCAATAATTTGTAATAAAACAACTTTATATAAACAAAATATTATTTGCGTTTGACTGAAAATGAAACATGAGCAGGGACAATGCTGGCTTTTGCTCTGGTGCGCTCATTATTTTTGAAAGGCCTGATAGTGGCTTCTAGCCCTTAACCAGTTAAAAGGATAAATACTTTACCAGTGAAAAGTATTCAGTTAATTTGGATACTCCGTTAACCAGATAATAAGAGAGATTTACACTATAATCTACATGTAATGATCAGGTCCAATGTGTACTAAAAGTATGGTAAAATGGTTTAGCATTTGAAGGTTGAATTCAATTAACAGGGTTATTCTATTAACCCTTGACCTAATGCAGATATCAAAATTTCCTACTTCCCTCCAATTTTTTTTTCAATTTATTCCAAAAATTTCAACAAAACTATATAGTGTGATCCCTCACTGGAAGGTCCTCGATGAGCTCATTCCAATAAAGTGCCACTTGATATGGTTTTGTTGAAATTTAAAAAAAAAAAAAATTTTTTCAACTGCTCAGTTTTCAAATTACATGGGCAGATGCAGCCAATTCATTAGGTAAAGGAATAACTATTATTCAGTTTGGTAGGATTCACTGTATTTGAAAAAAAAGTCTTCAAGACCATCTGTAATCAATCCAGAATTCCAGCAAAAACATAGAGCATATCTAGTGATTTTGAGTGGATACCGAAAATTATCCCATGAGTGATCGAGACAAATGTTTATTTTTTGCGAGCGCTTGCGAAAATAACCATTTGTCTGGGTCACAAGTGAGATCATTTTTGGTATCCACTCAAAAACACTAGATTTTCTTTTTATTATGCACTTTTTATAGGAATCTGATAATTCCACTCGTTTCAACCTTGAATTGATGCATGAAAGTAAACAACGCATTGAATCATTGAAACGTGGACGTGATTTGATTGATACTCAGAACAGACAGCGTCTTGCAATCTGATTCAGCTGGCGGGTTTCTAGTCCAAACATGGCCTGAAAGTCTGTAATATAAGTTTTTGGTTTGGTACGTCCTTTGAAAGGACGTACCAAACCAAAAACTTATATTACAGACTTTCAGGCTATGTTTGGACTAGCAGGTTTCATGCATCAATTCAAGGTGAATATGTGTTGAATTATTGCTGGAAATGATCGATATCCACTCAAAAACACTAGATTTACTTTTCATTATACGTTATTAGAACAAATTGATCATTTCCAGTGATAATTTGTTTCGTATTCACTTTGAAGTGATGGTATTTTGATTGATACCGTGAAAGTGAAAATTTCTATATCTTCACAGTGGGGGATACGATTTCTATCTTTCCGCAATTTCTTCAATAATCTATTATTTAGCGTATAATAAATTGCTTTACTTCTTACCATCTCCCACTCTCTGCCTCCTCTCCTATGTCAATTCATTTCAATCTGTCATATACATATACATTTTTTAATACTGCTTTGAAGCTACTAGACATAATAATGCAGGACAACACTATTAACTCTTTGCATGCTGCTGACGGATATTCTTGCCCTTGACAGCAAATCTCTTGCCGCTAGAGTAAGTATAATTTGGGCATTTTTAATTGAATATACCCTCTGTTAATCGAATTCAAGTTTTGACCAATGATTTTTGTCCTCCTTACATCAAATATAGGTATTTATTCTATTGTATCTTGTTTGACAGAGTTCAATGAGCTCTGTCAAACAAGATATAATAAAATAAATGCTTAGTTTATGACTAGAAGACAGCAAAATGACACAATTTCTTTTGATTGTATACTTCTGTTAATTGAATATTGAATATTTTTCTCTGGCAAAGAGGCTATTCAGTTAAGATGGTTCTAATGTATCTACTGTCATGGTAGATATTAGAGAATATCTATCTTGAAGTGATGTGCATTTTGCAATTCATTGAGTTTGACATCATTGCACATTTTCAGCATTTCAGTGTTTTTATTGCAATCACCCTTCACCCACCGTAATGGCCAAAACTGGCTGGTGCTATTCACAAAAAATCGCCATTCAATTTTCATTATTTTTTTTATTTTTTTTGTCTCAAAAACACAGCTTATGACCCCTCACTGGAATATTCCAATGAGAGGTCATAAGTTATGTTTTTGATACAAAAAATGAAAAAAATAGTTATTCAAGAATTTTATTTGTTGGTGTCCTCTGCCTTTTCATGTTAGGTAAAGGGTTAAAACAATGCAATGCAAATAATACAAAGAAAACCTACTGTTTTTGAGAAGATTAATCGTTTCATTCGTGACTGCAAGGAAACAGATGTTTTCACTTGCAGCTTTCAGTAAAACTTATATTTCCTTGCAGTCACCCATTAGATCATATCGGTACATTGTACCTACTCAAAAACAGTAGGTATCCTCTGTATTCTTGTCTGTTACAACACACTTGGTTGTCTTACCTCCATGTCCAGTACAGCAAGCAAATACCAACCAACATAAGGAGACTGACCACGCTGTTCTGTTCAGAGCATTGTACAATGCAGCAACATCAGAGGACAAAACAACATTCCCTCGCTGTACTTCCACAAGCCCATAAATCACAGCCAAAGCAACACTTGTAGCAATTGCCCAGCCTATGAGATTAAAATACTGTAAAAAATACAAATAAATTAATAACTAAATCAAATGTTAGATAATTGTCCAATGAAACATACTAATTTTAGATGCAGACAATTTCATGGCTTAATAAATGTTAAGTATGCTTAGGACTTAACTTCCTTACACATGTAGAGATCCCCAAATTTAAACTGCTGAAGCTTGGTAAATAATAATGATTTTGATTAGGCACCACAATGTAGATCTTCTGTTTCTCAGGCCACTTTTTGTAAAATTGCATGTGGGCAGGTTTTTTTTTTTATTTTATTTTTTATTTTTGTAATTATTTCTTTCCCATCAAAAGTTCATACTCTTGGTTTGTTTTAGGCCTCATAATCTACAAAATGGCATGGGTGGTGATGTATTTTGTCCCTTGGGTGCAAGAAGGCTTTGCAATGCTTTAGCATTACAAAGCCTTCATGCGCTCAAGGGACAAATTTATTAATTTTATTAACTTGGGTAAAATATAAGACATAAACCATTTAATTTTTATTTTTTTAAGTTATAAGTTGGTTATAAATAGAGTATGCAGAAGCCAAAATGACCATGCAGGGGTCCTGAGAAACAGATTCTTAACTTTCTTAGGCGTTAGTTTAAGAAGTTATTAAGACTTGTGTGGTCTTGCAATTTTTTTCTAGTTATGTATTGTCTACCTATTTGGCAGACGTTGCTTGAATACATATCATTTCTCAGGTTATATTTGTGTTTATTTATTGGTGAATAAGGTCACATATGACCGAACGATGGCAAATCATGACTGCAAAATGGAGATAAAGTCACATTAAGTCAATGTTACCCATTTTAGAGGACTTCCACCCCAGACAATGGTGACTGGGTCCAATATTTCCAGTAAAACAGAGCTTGTTTACCACAGTAAACAAGCACTGCTTCACTTTCAGGAGTTCCCATAAGGGTCATGTTATACAACCTTCTTCTTTTTACCCTTATCTGGTGAGGGTTCTATACGTCATTGGCAGCAAGTAGATTCAACTTCAGACAGAAAAAAATTTCACATGTAATATATAGAAGCTGCAGAAGATATATTACAAAGATGTGTATCAGGTGAGTGGTATCGTGGAGCCCATTTTATGGTATATCTTTTAAATGAATTACTCTGTTAATTGTATATAATGTACAAACACCAAACCATTTACCATACCTTCAGTACAAATATGACCTGCTAATTACATGTACATTATAGTGAAAGCATGTTCGTTCATTAAAAAATGCCCTCATTGCAACCAATATAGGCATTTAATCTATTATATCTTAACAGAGCTCAGTGAGCTCTGCAAACAAGATATATAGTAGAATAAATGCCCAGTTTATAAGAAAATGACACAATTCTTGTTAATTGTATACTACTACTGTTAACTGAATATTTTTCTCTGGCAATTATGTTTTTATTCATTTATTGGTGTTTAAGGTCAAATATTTCTGAACACTGACTAATTGTGACCGCAACATGGATATAAAGTCAAATCCAATCAATTGTTTATACTCATGTTGCCCATTTTAGAGGACTTCCATGCCAGGTATTGGTGTCTGGGTCCTATTTAACCAGTAAAAGGATATTCAATTGACAGGGTTCCACAGTAGTAGCAGAAGATGGAACGATTTGATGAAGATCAAATTCAGTCTAATACTTTGCATTACAAATTTTCTTTTGTTGCAATAAAATGTACAATGAGTTATATTGATAAACAAAGTACACCTTCATAAAGTGATGCCACTAATACATAATAAGTAAAGAAACATGTATTTGTAAATTTTCAGATGAAGTCAAACATAAAAAAGTTATGCACTGAACTTTTATTCAAAATGACTTGTGTGTTTACATTCACAAGAATATATTTCAATGTTAAATTGGCATTGGTTTGATGGAAAAAATACAAACAAGGTACTAGGAAAACTTCAAATTTAAAGTGTTTAAGAATGATGTCACCAATATATATAGATATATATTGTTCATGAACAAGGCTTACATCAAGCTGCTTTTGATGTTTCTGGTGTCAAGAAATGAGAGCACTGAAGGTATCACAGAACTAAATATTTTCCCATAGGCGACCATTATAACGTTCAGGTGGAAATAATATGATCGCATCACTTTAATTTTGGCATTCAAATATCTCTGTCAAGTATAGCCCTTCACACAACTTTTTCTGATCTGAAAACAGGGGGTCATGCAACAAATAAGAGAGAAAACTGACACAAAGGGAAGTACCGGTCACATGCACATATTTTTCAGGGAATTCCCTACAAAAACACACAAAAAGTAAATTGTATTTTTTAGGTCCAAATGTCATCAAATCACCCTCTTTTTTATCAGGAATATTCAACAATAATGCAAGATGTCAATAGAATGTTTCAAACTTTTATTGAAACAATGGATTTTCCCAAGCTGTTTATTTTTAGAGATTGCATCATTTCTGAGTGCAACATTTTAAGGCAGTTCACTCTATTTTCAGTATTTAGTTCCGCGATACCTATAATCATCCCCAACCCCACCAAAGAGACATTTTACCACTTCCATGAGAAAAAAGAGTCATTTCTGCATTAGAATCCAACTTTTGGCTTTGGCTGAGTCAAAAACATGGTAAATTTGCTCTTTTAAGGAAAAGTGTCCAAACTATATCAAGTGGGCTTGAAAACTGGTATTGCCTCCAAAAGATTTTTCTATCCTGTTACTTTATAAATTAACTGAGAAGGATGAGAATTTACAGCTTTCTTTAAAAAACTACCCTGATCCCAAAATAAAACTAACATCTGCATCAGCACAAAATATTTTTAGAAAAAATCTGTCTCATTTAACCATACTGCAAGCAAAACAGTGTCCCAACCCCCATGGAACAATATGGATGTCAATTTTGTATCCAAAATTGGGGATACAGCTATATATTTCACCAATATGAAAGGACTCTACCAGTTTATCCTAACAACTGATGTCAAATTTTATTCCACCATCTGATGTAGTAAAATTTTGCTCTGAATAGGACCCCCCGGTATGCCCCTTTTCATCAAAATATGTGATATAATTCATAATTTAATTGATATTGACCCAAAACAAACCTACTGTGATATGAACTTTCAGATCTGTAATAGTTTTTAAATCACAGTCTGGCTTCTGAAGACATTTCACATTGTATTTGATGAATATTTTGCAATTTTTATAAAGGAAAAGCCTCAGTTTTCTCAGTAAAGGCACATAGAGTCATTGGTATGGCACTGACAAAACAAAAAACAGTGTTTTTTTCCAAAAGAATGACCAGTACCTGCTACTGTGATATCTCATAACACTGGTAAAATGTCTAAAACCATCAAATATTGATTCTATAGTGCTATGCTTATGCTGTAAGTTCCCATAAGTGCACTTTCATAACCTTTGTTTTAATCCCCACAGATACCCATTCTAGCAAAAAGATTGAAATTGTTGAAAACATGTTTCCAAAGAGGATGAATCAGACATTTGCTTCAAGAATATAGTGATATTTGATGTTTAATAAACTTGTGTGTGTGTGTGGGGGGGGGGGGGGGGGGGGGGGGGTGAAAGTTAGTCAGCTGCCAATTATTGAAAATGTAGATCCAGGCAAGTGAAAAGCAAAGAAACACCATGTCTGATGAAGAGACAGACACACAGACAGACAGATAGACAGACAGATAGACAGACAGACAGACAGATAGGCTTGCAGTCACACATGTAGGAGGTCTACATGAGAGTACACTGAATGGCATACAATGAAAAATATAGTGGAAGAGCCAGGGCAAGGTTGTTAAATTGAAAAATAACTCAGTGGACCATGAGTGCTGAAGCCTCAAAGTAAATCATAAGAAATTGAAAGTGTATGATACTAACTTCAGTCTCTAAAAACATGCTGTTCAGTCTTTCCAAATGTTTATCATCAGCAGAAGGGTTAAATATGTGTGGGAGAGAGGACTTGGTTCAGGGAAAGAGCAATATTTCACAACTGTCACTGTAAATTTATGCTGTATCAGGGGAACTATGGCAGCACTAGTACTAGACAACTATATTGGTAGCTATGTACAAATGCCATTCACTCACATTTGTAATTTTATTATGTTATTTTCCACTGTAGCCCCACCCCTCCTCAAATTTGTGTTCCAGGATACTCTTTCAATGAAGGAATTGTTTTCCAACATTTTGAAGGGCATAATATAGAAAAGAAAAACTTCTAAATAATAGTGAATAGAAGGGCAGTGTAGGTTTTCTGTCTGTGTTTGAATGGTTATTTGGGAGGGGGTTGGAAGATTTGGAATCCTCCCTGCCCCTAGTAATATGAGGAGAAACCATGGTTTAAATAAATATGTTAATAGGGTAAGATAGGCTGTTAGTTAGCAGCTGCCAGAGGTTATAGTATGCTCCTGGGGAATACTCTTGCTCAAGATGTGAATTTTCTTGCATGAACAGCCTTAGTTTTGGAAATATATAGCTTTTATTGCTGACTGTGACAAAAATGTAACTTCTCAAAACAATAAAATGGTTTGGTAAGGTGTATGGTCCCCAAATAAATATTTAAATGTGAAATAATCTCCCAAAATAATAATTGAATCTGGTCTGGAAGCCAAAAAAACATATTTCCTTTTGGTATCACAGAACTAAATATTTTCCCATAGGCGGCCATTATAACGTTCAGGTGGAAAAAAATATGATCGCATCACTTTAATTTTGGCATTCAAATATCTCTGTCAAGTATAGCCCTTCACACAACTTTTTCTGATCTGAAAACAGGGGGTCATGCAACAAATAAGAGAGAAAAACTGACACAAAGGGAAGTACCAGTCACGTGCACATATTTTTCAGGGAATTCCTTACAAAAACACACAAAAAGTAAATTGTATTTTTTAGGTCCAAATGTCATCAAATCACCCTCTTTTTTATCAGGAATATTCAACAATAATGCAAGATGTCAAGAGAATGTTTCAAACTTTTATTGAAACAATGGATTTTCCCAAGGCTGTTTATTTTTAGAGATTGTGTCATTTCCGAGTGCAACATTTTAAGGCGGTTCACTCTAATTTCAATATTTAGTTCCGCGATACCTGAATCAGCAAATCTTTGATTAGTTTCTGATGACTGACTGGAACTGAAATTCTGTATCTTTTGCAGTGCTAAAGCTGAGTGAGAGGGAGCTGACCATAAATTTAGGAAAGGAAGTGAGAAACCAGTTTAATATGGTTTTGCAAACAGTACAGATATAATATTTTCTATCAAGAAAAGGGTTAACTCCATAAATGAAATCCGTGAATTTCTCTGTAAAAGCCAAAAAGAGAAAAGTATATCAAAATACTCTCGGATATATTCATCATGATGATTTAAAGTGGAGTCTATGTACTTAGATATCTCTTAATTCAATAACTCTGTTAATTTAATATAATTTTATAACACAAAAACCATTTACCATACCTTCAGTACAAATTTGGCTAATTGCATATGGGTAATAAAGTGAGCTCTTGTTAACTGAATAAAAAACTTATTATACGTCAAGAAATTACCTTGATGATCACAAAATTTACCTTGTTTATAGACCTATTTTCCCTTGGTATATCTAATAAGGACATTTGATCTATTATATTCTGTTTGACAGAGCTCTAAGAATAAATTCTTAGTTCATCACCAGAATTCAGAAAAATAAACAGATTTGTTTTAATTGAATACTCTTGTTAACAGAACATTTTTCACGGGCAAAGTGGGTATTAAATTAACAGGGTTCCACTTTTGTGTATGATTTGACCTTTTTTCCATTTCTTCTTTTATTATTGGGGTTTAATGACTTTTTCGACACCCAGATTCACATTTTGTTGTTTTGTTTTATGGCTGGAGGAAGCCAGAGTACCTGGAGAGAACCACCAAGCAGCAGTGAGTAACTTTCAGACACTGCAAAATACTAACTCCACACAAGCAGTGTTAGCACCGGTTGAAGATAAAAAGTGTGCCATTGATGTGCAGTATGCCTTCGTACACAGTGCCACCATGAAAGAAAGATGCTTTGGGGAGTGGCTTCATTTCTGAGGCAGACAGCATACTGCAAAATAAAAAGGAAACTAGACAGAAGCATGCCCCCACACAGCACATAGACACAGGGGGTTGAAGAGCCAACAGTGATTTGTTACTCATACATAAGTTGTGTAAGTAACACACATGATGTCCCTTGAGTTCTACCATGTACTTTAATTTACATATGGTATCATGGAACTAAACATTTTCCCATAGGTGACCATTACAGTACTCACTTTAATCGCATCACTTTAATTTTAGCATTCAAATATCTTTGTCAAGTATAGCTCTTAAGACAATTTTTACTGACCCCAAAACAGGTGATCATGCAACAAATAAGATTTAAAAACTGACCGGTAGGGAAGTATTGGTCTTGAGCACATATTTTTCAGGGAATTCCCAACAAAAAACACACCAAAAGTCAATAGTGTTTTTAGGTCCAGAAGTCATTAAATCACCCTCTTTATTTATCTGGAGTAATCAACAATAATGCAAGATGTCAATAGAATGTTTCAAATGCTTATTGAAACGATATATTTTCCCAAGGCTGCTTATTTTTAGAGATTGCATCATTTCCGAGTGCAACATTTCAAGATGAGTAACACTAATTCAAATATTTAGTTCAGTGATATCATATCTATTTCAAAATTCAAAAAACTGGACTATATTTATGTAACAAAATATCTCAAAGTCTGGTAAATGTTGTTTTAAATGGTATGAAACTTTGAATTTGACACCTCTATAAGGTATAAGTAGTTCATAACATTTTATATTAAATGGCTTTACAACAACATATTGTAATAAAAAAGATAACTATTCACTGAGTATATTAGTAAAAATATCTGTACACATCCTTCAAAATTAAAAATAATGTTTTAGATTGAAACCTGAAGTCTTGACAATATGCACACCTTTAGTATATGTATGTGCATACTTTGATATATGTACAAATACCCTCTAAAATAAAAAGGTTCTAGCTTGAAAACCGTGGGAGAAGTTAGCTGGACAATTCATGTTCCCTGTAATGACAATTCATGTACCCTGTATTTGAAATTTCACAAAAATTTACTAAGTTCACCAACCCGTAATTTTGTGAAAAACTGAGCAAAATTAAATTCCTACCAATAGCACACCTTTGGTATATGTATAAACACCCAGTAAAATAAAAAGATTCCAGCTTGAAAACTGTGGGAGGAGTTAGGTGGACAAACCTTGTACCCTGTATTTAAAATTTCACAAAAATTTACTATGTCCAACAACCCATAATTTGGTGAAAAATTTAACAAAATCAAATTCCTGGCAATATGCACACCTTTGGTATATGTATAAATACCCTGTAAAATAAAAAGGTTTTAGCTAGAAAACTGTGGGTGGAGTTAGCAGACGAACTCATGTAACCTATATGTGGATGGACAGATCAGACAAATGGACAAATGGATGGACAGAGGTAAAACAATATTCTCCCCCAACTTTTAGTTGTGCAGGCATAACAATATAATTTTTTCACTAAAACGAAGACATTTTTTTTTGAATGCCAACATATGTGGTGAAATTTCAGGAACTTTTTAATCATATGTATTTTTTCAGGGTAAATGTAAGTGGAAGACTTATAGGACGATTCTGTGAAGGCCAGCAGGTGGAGGTCTTCAAGATACATATACATGAACACATTATATAATTTCATATCTTAATTTATGAATTGGGACAAAACAAACAGCACTGCACATAAAGTTCAATTTTTTGGTATCAGCAGATAACTTTACCCAATGAAACAGCCACATCCGCCTGCATAATTTGCAAATTCAGCAGCTGAAAAAATATTGTTTTTCAAAAAATTTCAACAAAACCATATCAAGTGAGTCCTCTTTGGAATGAGCCAGTCAAACTCATTTCAATGAGGGTTCACATGATATGGTTTTATTAAACATTTTTAAAAAATTTTAAAAAATGATATTAAAAATAATTCATTTTGATATTGTCTGCATTGGGTAAAGGGTTAAACTCCTCATTGGAATAAGCTTGCTAAGGAGGTAATAAGTATTATGAATAAGAAAATAATGAACTCTGATTTATGATTTAGTAAAAATTTCTATCACTGAAAAGGTAACAGCTTCTTTGGAAATAATCTTACCCATTTCATTCGGAATGTTGATTTGGTTTTATGAAGGATATATCCTGTCATCATTCCAATCAAATATGGTCCTAGACGGCACCAAGGTTTTATGTAAATTAAAGAGAAAGGATCATTTCCACTAAAAAGGAAGAAGATAAAGGTCAGTGGTTAAGATTCTTTTTCAAGCCATAAGATACAAATTTGATAGAGGTACTCCAGCTGAGCTTGTTAGGTGTAAGTTAAACAGTTATTCTTTTTAAAACAGGAGCAGAATGTGTACCTAACCCTTTCTCTGTGATACGCAAGCCTGAATATAAGAAACTTATCATTTGCAAAATAGGGTCCCCAGAGGATGAATTTGCTGATGCTATCCCATACAGTGGGCCAATTTATCCTTTAGGTACATCTTTCTGTTTTGGCTTGAGATCTTCATTCAGTCTGAGGTTCTCAGAGGGTAAAATTTTGTGTTGCTACCCTGTTGTACAGGGTAGCATCACCAAATTCACCCTCTGGGAACTTCATTTTGCAAGTTACATTGAAATCCCTTCATAAATATGGCCTGTAGACTGTGCTAAAGGTTTTCAGGCTTCGGGCCCCTGTAGCCGTCAGTTTCCCAATTGCGTCCAAAGGGACGTTCTCATCCATACATTATATGAAGTCAACCTACCAAGTTAAAGGTTTTGGGGCTTTGGGCTCAGGCAGCCATCATGGTTGAATGATCGCAACCAAAAGGGGACATTCTCATCTGGGCATCATCTGGAGTGATCCTACAAAGTTACAATGAAATCCCTTCATAAATATGACCTGTAGACTGTGCTCAAGGTTTTTGGGCTTCGGTCTTGGGCAGCCATCATGGTTGAATGGTCGCAACCAAAAGGAGACATTCTCATCTGGGCATCATCTGGAGTAATCCTACAAAGTTACAATGAAATCCCTTCATAGACTGTGCTCAAGGTTTTTGGGCTTCGGGCCCCTGAAGCCGTCACAGTTGACCAATCACGACCAAAAGGGGATGTCATCATCTAGGCATTATATGGAGTCAAACTAACAGGTTACAATGAAATCCTTCCATAAATATGACCTATAGACTATGCTAAAGGTTTTGGAGTTTTGGGCTCGGGCAGCCATCAAGGCTGAATGATCGCGACCAAAAGGGGACGTTCTCATCTAGACATTATTTGGAGTCATCCTACCAAGGTATAATGAAATCCCTTCATAATTATGACCTGTAGACTGTTCTAAAGGTTTTCAGGCTTCGGGCTCCTGTAGCTGTCACAGTTGCCCAATCGTGTCCAAAAGGGGATGTTCTCATCTAGACATTATATGAAGTCAAACCTACCAAGTTACAATGAAATCCCTTCATAAATATGACCTGTAGACTGTGCTAAAGGTATTCAGGCTTTGTGCTCGGGCAGCCATAATGGTTGAATGATTGCAACCAAAAGGGGACACTCTCATCTGGGCTTCATCTGGAGTGATTTTACGAAGTTACAATGAAATCCCTTCATAAATGTGACCTGTAGACTGTGCTCAAGATTTTTGGGCTTTGGGCACCTGTAGCCATCAGAGTTGACCAATCTCGACCAAAAGGGGATGTCATCATCTAGGTATTATATGGAGTCAACCTAGCAAGTTACAATGAAATCCTTCCATAAATACGACATTTTGACTATGCTAAAGGTCTTTGGGCTCAGGCAGCTATAAAGGATGAATGATCGCGACCAAAAGGGGATGTTCTCATCTAGACATTCTTTGGAGTCATCCTACCAGGCTACAATGAAATCCCTTCATAATTATGACCTGCGGACTGTTCTAAAGGTTTTCGGACTTCGGGCCCCTGTAGCCATCACAGTTGCTGAAATACCTTCATAAATATGACCTGTAGATTGTGCTAAAGGTTTTTGGGCTTTGGGCTCGGGCAGCCATCATGGTTGAATGATCGCAACCAAAGGGGACAATCTCAGGGTGGAGGGGTGGGTTAATATGACCTCACAGTTAATGTATGTGGCCCTCACAATTAACGTATGTCAACGAAAGTTACCAAGTTACAGTGAAATTATTCCAAAACGAGTCATCCTATCAAGATACATTGAAATCCCTTCATAAATATGGCCTGTAGACTGTGCTAAAGGACTTGGGCTTCAGGCCTGTGTAGCCATGACGGTTGACCAATTACTACTAAAAGGGGACGTCCTCATCTCGACCCTACTGAGTCATTCTATTAAGTTACAATGAAATTCCTTCACAAATACAACCTGTAGTCTGTACTAAAGTTTTTCAGGTTTTGGGCTCAGGCAGTCATCATGGTTGAATGATCGCAACCAAAGGAAAATTCTCATCTGGGCATCATCTGGAGTGATCCTACAAAGTTACACTGAAATCCCTTTATAAATATGACCTGTAGACTGTGCTCAAGGTTTTCGGGCTTCAGGCACCTATAGCCATCACAGTTGACCAATCACGACCAAAAGGGGATGTCATCATCTAGGCATTATATGGAGTCAACCTAACAGATTACAGTGAAATCCTTCCATAAATATGACTTTTGCCTATGCTAAAGGTTTTTGGGCTTGGGCACCCATCATGGCTGAATGATTGCGATCAAAATGGGATGTTCTCATCTAAACATTATTTGGAGTCATCCTACCAAGTTACAATAAAATCCCTTCATAAATATGACCTGTAGACTGTGCTAAAGGTTTTCGGGCTTCGGGCCCCTGTAGCCATCACAGTTGCCCAATCAGGACCAAAAGGGGAGTTTCTCATCTAGACATTATATGAAGTCAACCTACCAAGTCACAATGAAATTCCTCAATAAATACGACCTGTAGACTGTGCTAAAGGTTTTCGGGTTTTGGGCTCGGGCACGGTTGGCAGATCGTGCCCAAATGGGGAAATTCTCATCTAGAGATCATAAGGAGTCATCCTACCAAGTTACAATGAAATCCCTCCATACTAAATATGACCTGCAGACTGTGCAAAAAGTTTTTGGGTTTCAGGCTTGGGCAGCCATCACAGTTGACTATGATCGCGACGGTTGACTATGTCAAGTTGAGCTAAAAATGACATTTAAAATAATAAATTCTGATATCGTCTGCACTGGGTCAAGGGTTAAAAGACTATACAACTTACAGGGGAAAATTTGGTTAAATATCCTCAAATTTGACTTTTTGCAATAGCAGCAGATTTCCTGTCCTGGGCAGGAATATCTGCCAGCAGCATACAAGATCCTGAAAATGAACTGTAACAAAATCATTTTTTGTACAGTTGCTTATCAATTCTCCTTACATAAGAATATAATTTTTATAGAATTTCCTTCCTTTTCTAAGGTGAGAACCTTCAAAGTCCTCTTCAATGTTCCCTGCCCGATGGAGGGGAGGGGAGATTTTGTCTGCATCCCATTTGGACCTATAAAATATATATTTGGTGTCCAACAGGGGGTTATTCAATTGAGAGATAACTAATTAAGTGGGTTCCATTATATTACTAACTTATTTGCTGCATCCTGAGGTCCAATATCATTTACTCTGGATATAACACCAGTAGCAATTGTTGTACCAAGTAAGAAAATAGAGAACATGAGACATCCTAGCACAGGAAACCTGAAAATAAAAGCACATTTTTGCAGTTTATGAAATCATAAATTGACAGATTACAAAATTTTTTACTCAAGTAAAATGACCTTACTCAATAACCTATATGCAATTAACGGATCAAATTTGTACTATAGTATGGTAAATAGTTTAGTGTCTGTAAGATTTATACAAATAACAGAGTTACTCAATTGAAAAATGCACATTTAAGTGGGTTCCATAGTAGTACAAAAAACCTTAATTTTGCTACAAATCTGATAATGGTAAGGAGACAGCTTTTAAATGGGAGCATGTTGGCACAGTTTGCTAAGGCATACTGCATGCCAATGGTACACCTGCCTTCAACTAATGCTAGCTCTTCTTGGTTAGTAGGCTGGAGAGCCAGATAGTTACGCACTGCTGTTTGGTGGTTCTATCTGGGTACCTCAGCTTCCTCAATCGGTAAATCTGTCTGACTTGATAGGATCCAGCAGTTGAAAGTACCATTAAAACCCCAATAAAGAAACAAGTGCAATGTCATGGGATTGCCAATCACCCACCACCTAAGGTGATAATTTGCAAAGAAATACTTTGACACAGCTGGTTTACAATTTCCTTGATGATATTACCACTGAAAAGCTATATATTAAATTCAGAAAAAAATCTTGAACGGATGTCACTGAAATGTGATGACAATAAATGGTAATGTGATTACAAGAAATTTGAAGTCTGACAAGGGCAATCACTCTCAAAGAAATACTTGGACACTGCTGGTTCACAATCTCCTGCATGATTTATGACCAAAAAGGTATGTTAAATTTTGAAAAAAAATCAACTTTTCTTTGAAATGTGATGACAAGAAATGGTAATGTGATGACAGTAAATTCTAAGTGGAACAAAGGCAATATCTCTTGAAAAAATACTTGAACGTGGCTGGTTTTCAATCCCATTCGTGATATATCCACATGATAATATCACCCAAAAGCTAGATGTTAATTTTGGGAAAAAATTCTTCAGTTTTCTTTGAAATGTGATGAGAAGAAATGATGATGTGATCCAACAAGGGCAATAACTCTTGAAGAAATACATGGAGAGAGCTGGTTCACAATCCAATTCATGATATTATCACCAAAAAGCTATATATTAAAATTGTTAAAATAGGGGAAATGGACTTGGGAGAGGAACAACAGAAGAACAATAATTGACTATATTCTCACAGATACCAATTTATGGAGGGAGGTGTGATAGAGGTAGAAGTGGATGCTGAAGGTAAAAGGGAGTTGGATAGAGAACACAACTTGATTACAGTTATGATCAGTAGCAGAAACCCAGTAAGAACCAACAGAAGCTTTAAGAAAATTTGGGAAATCAGAAAGGATGCCGACTGGGTGCAGTCTGAAGAAATATTGAAACCAAAGCTTGAGAATGTACGAAGGGAGGCCAATGTCCAAGAAATGGCAGATGCCATAGTTGAGAGCCTTGTGGAGGCAGGGAAAGAAAGTATAGGAATGATTTGTGTGCCAACATGGGAACTTGGGTACAGAGTGAACAACGAATTGAAAAAGGCTATAAGAGGCAGAAAAAGCCGAATGTGTGTCATATAGGTGTAGAAAACTCAATAAGGTGGAAAGCATTGAGGCCAGTGGAGCAAAAGAAGAATACCAACATGTGCAAAATAAAGTAAATAAGATTAAAGACAATAAACGGAGAGCACGGAACAGCAATTTATTATAGGATAAGAATGACAGGGAAGGGGGGGGGGGTAGAGTGTCAAGTTCAAATGTATTTTGGAAATGGGTGAATAAAAGGAACAAAGGTAGTAATTCAATGAGCATTAAAGAAGAGGGCAGTAATACAGAAAGTAAATGATAGCCAATGGGATATGGGGTACCCACCAGAGTGATGAGGTCAATGGAAATTTATCGAACTTCGTGTGCAGCAAAATAAGAGTAGAGGAGGTACGAAAAGTGGTCTCAAAATTGAGGAATGGAGAACAAGCCAGAAAATAAGCAGACTGTCATCTGCAAAATGAGGTCCTCAGAGGGTGAATTTAGTGATGTTACCCTGCACAGCAGGGTAGCATCACTTAATTTACCCTTTGTGAACTTCAATCTGAATCAGAGTCTCAAAATTAAACAGAAAGAGGTACCCAGAGGATAAATTGGCCCACTCTATGGGATAGCATCATCAAATTCACCCTTTGGGGACCTCATTCTGCAAATGTCAGACTGCTTATTTTCAGGCCTGATGGAGAAGCAGGAGGGGGTGGATGAAATTCCTAATGAGTTGCTAAAAATGGGGGAGGGGAACTATGTAAAAGCCTAATGGCCCTATTCAATTTAGCCATAGAAAAACAAGAGGTTCCAAAAGAGTGGAGAGAAAGCAAGGTCTGTATTCTAGAAGGTAGCAACAAACTTCTTAGCATGGGATGGACAGTTGGTAACGAGTATTTGGGGGTAAATTTAAACATTATGGGAAGAGGCATCTAAACCAAACCCCCCACAAAGAAACTAACTGGGAAAGGGAAGCGAATTCTTAATTAAATGAGACTTATAGGGAGAAACAGCTTCAACTATAGGTACTGTGAGCAAGCTCACAAAGTGATACCCCCCGCGCCTGTCAGAACGGAATTACATTGCTTCATGCACATCTTCATATGGAGTTCTTCCATTGTGTAAAGTTTCATGAAAATTCTTCAAGCGGTTTAGGAGGAGTTGCGCTTATAAGGATGGCCGTTCTTACATGTTCTTACTTGTGGGTTTTTTCCCATGTTAAACCCTAACCCCACAAGGTAAAAAAAACCACAGTGCAAAAAACAACCCCACAAGTGGCCACTGTACTAACCTAACCCCACAACTATCAATGACCCTAAATTGTAAACCCCACAATGTCCCTCTGCTAAGCCTGGACACATGGACAGGGTGATTCCTATACACCCCCCCCCCCCCCCCAAACTTTGTTTGCGGGGGTATAATAAGGTTATTGTGGGGAAAACCATTGGGAACATATGGTACGGAAGTGATATCTCCAAACCAAATGGTAGTTAAGAGCTTTGAAACCATGAAAAACGATGCCACTGCTGTTTAAGCTGAGGTTGCAGTCACTGGAACTTGGTGGAAAAATTGGGAAGGACAGTGGAAAGGAGTGACAAATGTGTAATTTAGGAATAGTGGAGACCCTGTAACACTTACTATTAGATTGTCCAAAAAACCTGGCTAACAGAATAATATTTATTGAGAGTGTAATGGGGAAGTGGGAAGGGAGAATGAAGGAGATGTGGTTAGTGTGAGAGGAGAGGATTAGTACGCTCAATGAAGAGAATGAGAAGAATGGGTTTGGGATGTCATCAAGCAGTTTGTTTCACAGTGTTGGGAGGAAAGAAGAGGAGTGGGGATAGGGAGGCATTTGGGAGCACAGGGTTAACCAAGAATCAAGGTATTCTCACTTGAGAACCACAACAAATCAGCAGCCGGCCAAAGTATTATTATTTATCATATTTAATGAACACTCAAAATTAATGTATTAGTGAATGTTAAATAATAGCCATCTGATGAATGGCAGATCCCCTGACCTAAGCAATGGCTATAACAACTGGTGAGGTTGGTACATATTTACCTATGCACTGGTAAAGTATATTCTTAAAAATGTCAATACATCTCCTCCTCTTGTTAATATGTACCATCACATTAAGCTTCATAACAACTGGTCATGTATTAATTAAGTTTTGGTAATTCTGGTGATTTTCAGTCTTTTTTGGACAGTTTTAAAATTCAAAATGGCTGGCTAATTTGCATAATTTATGTAATAATATGTTATGTGTATTGTACTGGTTGTTTTCCATATAAAAATAATAAAAAACTAAAATCACAATTTGCAAGTTAAAATGATAGTTAACCCTTTACCCAACGAATCGCCCACATCTGCCCACGTAATATGCAAATTCAGCAGCTGAAAAAATATTCTTTTTCGAAAAATTTCAACAAAACCATATCTCGTGACCCCTTTTTGGAACGAACTTGTCAAGCTCGTTCCTAAGAGGGGTCACATGATATCTTTTTGTTGAAATTTTTTGAAAATTAAAAAAATGATATTTAAAATAATAAATTTTGAAATCGACTGCGTTGTGAAAAGGGTTAATCAAGTTATTACAGTTGAGAATTGTAAGATAAATCTATCATCATCATTATAATTATGTACGAAATGTTTTATCAAGAGTGCATTTGCAATTTTTTAAACAAACTGGCCGATGGTGCATGCCATTTTTAATGGCTGTAAAACCCAAAATGTGATATCATCTTCATTTTGTCAATATGGACCTCACATTAAGCTTCATAACAATTGGCCTCGAATTAACTGAGTTATGGTGATTTTTGTTTTTGTCTACAGACTGACAGTTTTAAAAGCTAAGATGACTAGCTAATCTGCATATTATGCATGAGAAAAAACCTGTATATTATGTGTAATTGCCATTTTTTGGAATAAAATGGCTGCCGACGACGATTTTTTTCTCTTTCCATCAAAACCAAAAATGTAACATCCTCTTTGTCATGTCAATATACATCATTGTATGTTTTATAACAATTTGCTAAAAGTACAGACAGACAAAAGACTGATCAAAACATCGCCCGATTCATATTACTCAGAGGTTAACAATGAAAACACAACCATCAAAAATAGAGGCACAAGGGAGCCTGGGGAGTTCATGTTCACCTAAGAACATTGGTTAAAGAAGAATTTAATTTGCATTTATGGCTAGTTTATACCAGAGAGGAGGAATGAAGTTACCTAATTATTTAGAAGTCTGATAAATCCCAAATTTCTTGTAATGCAAGACTTGGGAGTCCAAAAATACCAACCTTGGGACTTAATTCCAACAAACTTGAATCTGAATATGAACCGAGGAGCTTAATTTTAACAAACTTGTATCAGACCCCTCTATGGATGCTGTATACTAAATATTCTGATTGGAAGTTCTGGAAAAGAAGATTTTTTTTCATTTTTGCAAATCAACTGATTTAGCATTTTTTTGATTCCCCCTAGGGTAGTCTATGGCACAACCGATGACAATATTTTTTTTTTATTACCATTCAATTCTCCTGGTCCTAAGGATGCTTCATAACAAATAACAGTTCTCTGTCCTGTGTGATTTGAGAAATATGGGCATTTTTAGCTCCTGGGGCTCCCGGAGATGCTGGCAATTTTTTCTTTTAACATGTTTTTGTACAAAATGTTGTATTAGAGTCTTGTTCTTGTTTCTCAACTTTCCAAGATTTTGCCTTATAAACAAGAGCCTTGACAAGAGCCTTGACTCTGATACAACAGTTTGTACCTAAACATAATGGTGACAATATATATATTTATCTTATAATATCAGTATGTATTGAGTCCTTAATTACCCAAATACAGGATGTATCAGGGACCTCTAAACAAAATCGTTATCTTGCAACTGCAAGATAGAACCTTGTGCATGGTTATGGTATTAATAGCACATTACAATCTATCAAATCACTTTTGGGGGGGACCTTGTACATTTTTATATACAAAAAGATTAAAAAAAAAACTCAAAAAAGACAATTATTCATTTCTGGAACCATATTTCTTTTATGCTTTTGCATCTGAGTCACTGGTAGCATGTACGTTGAAACAACATGCAGTAGATATACTGTTACAGTGCACACTTTTGGGAATTTTAAACAAACACACTCAAAAAGTTTATCTTAGGATCACAAAAGTTCAAGGTTGACGCTTACAGTTTGAACTGAAAAGGTAGGCATCTTTATGAGTCTGAAAATGAAATTTGAAATTGAAATGATAGTTAATCAAGTTATTACAGTTGAGAATTGTAAGATAAATCTATCATCACCATTATATTTATGTACAAAATGTTGTATCAAGAGTCTTGATCTTATTTCCAAGGAAATATCTCAACTCTCAAGTCTGATACGACATTCTGTACAAAAACAGATGGTGATAATATATATATTATAAACAAATATTTGTCTGAATAAAGCTCAAACTGCACAGAAAAAACAAATTTTCACCTAGCTTTCGGTCTGATGAACAACTTTTTCAGGGTGCAGACACAACAAGAAAAAATGCATAGAGACGACAAAAGAAATGAAATGTAGCAGCCAAGTTCTGACTAACGGGTGTGTAATACAGCCCGAAATGAAAAAAATGTGGTAAAAGTAGAAAGCAAAGAGTAAAATAATACTGTAAGACAATCGAAAGCTAGGTGAAAGTTGTTTTTTTCCTGTGCTGTTTGAGCTTTATTTAGATGAATTTCTTTCACTTTAGGCTCTTGCATCTCTCAGATTCAGCACACTTGAAGCAGATTCGTTTTATCAGAATATAGACCTTTTTTATATCAAAAACAGGTATATATATGTATCAAAAAACTTAAGAACAACTTTACCAATTTCAATTTAGTGGCATGGACCTTGCACAAACTTGACATAGGCAATATATATCAAAAACAGAATATACTTACATGAATAATGGTATAATGATGAGGGGACTAATAATGAAAAACTGCATGTCATTAGCTAGATACCATGTCCATCCCATGCACTGAAAGAGAAGATACCGTATTTACCCAAATTTGGGAATTTGTGATTTTGTACATATTAATACTAATGTTTTGAAACAGAACAGTCCACTTTTATACCATGAATTTGAATAACCTGCTTTTGACATTTATAAAAGTTTTAATCAAAATTGAGTCATCTATGTGGGACAAGCAACACACAGAAGAATTTCCTACAGAAACTAATACTGAATCCATGTTCAAGAGGAGAAAACCTGGTAAAAATTTGTGAAGATTACAAATTCTGTAATGTACAAACTCATTGAAGTGGGGGTTTTGATAACTAACCAAGTACAATGCAAAGCCTATGCAAAGTCTTACATTGAAAATCATTCAGAATCTTGTAATGCAGTAAGTCCAAAAAGGGCTCAACTTGGGTAAGAATGAGTGGATGAAAATGAACCTTGTGCCGATAGGTTCCCCATGCTGGTCCATCAGCTTACAAAAAGGCCATTCAAATTGAAATCTTGAAGGTTGAATTACAAAACAAAACAATTGCACAGACATGAAATCTCAGTATATTTCAAGTGTGGTAAAAATTAACAGATGAAACCCAAGCTTTGTGGATAGACTTTCTGCCAAGCTGGCCTATCATCACATCAAAGCACATTCAAATAGGATTATTGATGCTAGAGTTACAACACAAAATGGTTGTACAAATTTATTGACAGATGGATGGAAAGATCTTTCATCTCTGCTAGTCAATCATTACACAAAAGGACATTCTAACTGGACTATTGATGATTGAATAACGACATAAAACATTTATATAGACAAGAAATCTTTGTATATTTCGAAGTTCAACAAGAGCAATAACTTAGATAAAAATTAGCAGATGAAACCTACCCTATGTTGATAACCCCTATCCACACATGATGGTCTACAGGGATGCAGGAATTCAAATTTAGCATAACCTGAAAACCGGTTATGCAAATTCTTTTTTGCATAACCCAATTTTTTTTGCATAACCCATTGTAGATGCCGAAGGCATCTACAGCGAGTGCCGAAGGCACAAGCAGATTAGGGGGGTATGGTAGGTTTGAAATTTTTGAAATGTGCTATCAAATGAAGCCGTCTGGTGGCTTTGGGGCTGAAAATTCACTTTATTTTTTGGTCACCAAAATCACCCTTTTTAAACAGCATGTTTCAAATTTTCATGATTGTTACATGTACTAACTTGGAAATTTTATTTTTTAAACAAGCTTTGAAATTGACAAACATGAAACTGCTAAGAAATGTGTTTTTGCCATTCAATGGCATTCATTGTCGAATGTGATGCGGGTGACAATATCTCACTTAAGTTAAGGCTTTTGACTATTACTGGTGTACAAGTCACAGCCCAGCTAACCGTAAGACAATAATTTCAAATTTGCCTTTAGATAGTGATGATCATGTCATCATGGGTACTACAAAAGAATTAGTTAAATTTTGGGTAAAACACCTTGAGCTATGATTCATTGTCAACATAAGGCCCACAGTCCCATCACAATATTAGTGCCACTAATGTTGTGATGGGGTTTCATTCATGGATATTTTGGAGAGAAAACACAACAGTATATCATGCAACAAGAGAGTTTGTTCTTCAGGGTCAATGCAAATTCATGCAATGAACCAGGTTTGCAGTGCCTTGAAACATTTGCAAGATGCACATAATTCACGCCGTCAATGTACGTTTTCACATTGTTCAGGGCACTGCCTTTCAACCCTCTTAATTTCGCTTCCTTCTGTATATAATCCCACATTTCGCTGCATATTGTACAACGTAAGTTTTCAATTTTCCCGTTCTCATTGAGATCATATAAAAATAGTTCGGAACTTGACCACTTTTTAAAAGTATTTTCGTTCACGGACTCTTGCTTATTTGCCATTTTGGAAATTCGCGGTACACATGTTTTTTTATTTACTATAAAAGCCAGGTATATTCTGTTTATACAATCATGTTTTCACTGATAACCACTTTTATGTGGATTGCAAAACACGATTGTAGAAATAGTCTATACCTATTGACCAATCGGCGATGCGTATCGTGTGAAATTAGATCACTTGTTTATTTGTCATGACAACCCAGCCACTTCGAAAAACAATGAAACTCAGTCTCAGCTTGTCGACTCAATCCAACTGTGGTCGATGCACATTGCTTTTAACTGATAAATAACAACGAAACACCCGAACTTGGAGAATTTTTATTTCATTAAAATCATGTAAATGCAGACACTTTTTATTGAATGCAAATAACAACATGCACGATTTATTTCCGGGCACATCAAAGTGGGTAGGCCAAATTTGAAGAAGAACGGAAACACGGTTTTGCCAATTGCAGTTTGCACAAACGATGCATGAACAAAATGGTCATTCGTGCAATTTCTGCACCCCTGGATCTATCACCAACCCAAAGGACATTCAAGCAGGACTATTGATGGTTTAGTTACAGCACAAAACATTTGTAGAAATAAGAAATTTCACTGTATTTCAAAAGTTCAACAAGGGTTATAAATTAGCAGATGTGACCCAGCCAATATTAATAGCCTTTCTCCCAAGCTTGTCTATAATCATATCAAATATTTATTTATTTATTGGTGTTTAAGGTCACATATAATCATATCAAAGGACATTCATATAGGACTACAGAATCATGATTGATGACATAAAATGTTTTTATGGACATACCAGTATGGACATATAGACAGAGCTCCCAACTATATCCCCAAGACGTTCCAACTGGAGGTCAAGGACATAATTTTATTGCCTGCTTGCAAAATAACAATATTAATAATGAAGTTTATTCCAATGTGGGGCGATAAACCAATATTTTGGAAGCTGAAAGTGAAAAAAAAATGAATGGCAATATTTGTACACATCTCTGAATGAATTTAGCCATTTTGTTATGCAATACATTAAAAAGTGTAGCTTATACATGAAGTAGTGATAAGTTTTTATCAGTAGTAGATTGAAAACTGCCAGCATTATAGAAAATGTAAAAAGGTTTCCTCATCCCACACCTTTCTTGTGAATACAAATTACCTGGAAAACAAAGGATAACTCTGAAGAGACAGAATATTTTTATAGACTTTCAACTATGCTACATATTTTGGAGGCCAAGACTTGACTAGAAGTTACTCCAGTGTTAAATATATTGTCACCTGGAAACTTTAATGCTGTGGTGTACGTACTGAGATCAGTAAATTTTTCACAGGTGGATAAATTCCCTTACAAGTTAACTGGTGGAGTGCTAATAACCACTATCATGGCTCTACTGAAAAGTGCTGAAGGCCACATTAGTTGTTTTGCACTTTATCCTCTTGCTTGTTGTTTTTCTCAGCAGAAGAACAAAAAAATTTCTAAAAATTTTTTTATTTTTTTTTTTAATTTATTGAGATATATTCCAATAAATTGTAACAAAATTTTTTTTTAGAATCAATATATTGCTCAGGTAAGATGTCCTTCCTGGTAGAAGGGTATTTCTGGAAAAAAATACTGAAGTTTCAATTTAGTTTTGAAAAATACTTTCAAACTTTATCAGTTACAAATACAAATTAAATTCTTCTTTAACCTTTTGAACCCTGGTGATATCTTCCATGTCAGTTCCATGGTAGCAATAGGAAGAGTCCATATTTATTATTTTGGGGTAGACCAATTAATATTTTCAACGTGCAGCCTTAGGGCTGCATGTTGAAAATATTGATTGGTTTTCATCACACATTTACCTTGCCGTCATCCCCCTTAATGACATTATGACGTAGCTTGTGACCCGGCTGGAAAAAAGCCTCTAGAGTTCAAAGGGTTAATCAACATTCTTAGGTGAACTAGTGATGAACCGATAATTGGAATCGGCAATCAGAACTGGCCGGTTATGGGGAATCGGCTGATTATGACAACCAGCAGTTAAAAACCGTCAGTTTCCGTTTATTCTATATTTAACACTGACTATTAAAAATCCCTTTGATATCTGGCCATTTCAATAAAGTTTCCCCATTAAAAACGTGTGTATAGCAGAAAATTTAGGGATTTGCAGAGCAGAAATATTACAGAATTTACCAACTGCAATCGGTACGACACCTCCACCATTTCCCGAAGATTCTAAGGTTCATGTAAACATTAGAGAAACAGATTAGATTAAGGGAGATAACAAGTTGAAAAAAGAACATTGAATAATACATTGACATACGTGTAAACCATGCATCATACGATTTCACAACACACATTAACATTAAAATTATTATTCATTTAAGACATAAAGTATATGTGCTCAGTATATTACTGGTTAACACAGCCAAGTGTGTTGTATCCTTACACAAAACCATTTTAACACTACTTACCAGAATAAAATACAATCTTCACGAGAACAATATCATGTGATTGTATCGTTAATAACGATCTTTGCCCCACACCCCAACCAAAATGCAAATATTATTTTGGCTAATACTGCCCAGCACTAAATGTGCATACTCTGAGAACTTATGTGGAATTAAGCTTTCGTAATTGATGATTTATCAACAAAATTCTGTAGTATAACAGGCACCAACAGATCTTCTTCAGTGTCCTACTTTAGCCAATGGAATCAGCATCGGAATCGACATAATCGGCAGAGAAATAACTGGTAAAATCAGTTGATAGCAAGTTTTGATAATCGGTTCATCACTAAGGTGAACGTGAACTCCTCAGGTTTCCTAGTGCCTCTACCAGTTAAGAAGTAGAGTGCTAGAAGCCCATACTTGGGATTTATTCTGAAATGCAGGTACCATAGCTTAAATGCTACATATTCAGTGGACATGCTTCATATAATCTTTTAAGTAAAATTATTTGATCTATATGGATATGCCTTGTTATAATTTATGGGAGAGTGCCTATTGGTACCCTCCCATAAATTGTAACAGAGCAAAGACATGAGAACAAATTTTGGTGATCAAAAATAATTTAGTACTCTACCAGTTGAGGAGAAAAAAACTGACCATTTCCTTTCCAGGCCAAAAATTTTGGATATATAATATATTTCGCCACCAGCTTGTCTCACAATAATTTTGTTCAAAGCCTTGCTTTGGCCAAAGTGGTCCATCACTCCAATACTCTACAAGTGGTATATATAATAACATCAATAATGCCATTGGAGGTGTAAGTCTGAAATGAAAAATCAAATTTATAAATTGAAATTTTTATCAAAGAAAAGAAAATCTGGAGAGCTAATAGATTCTTCCTGAACACAGACATGGTTGAAATAAGGTTTGTCAGTGAATATTGAGGACCAATTAAGCCAAATAAGAATGAAACCTTTCTTCATTGGAAAGAATGTATACATATGGACAAAACAAACTGTGAATATGACTAAAGTTCAACAAAAACTCAAAAATGGAAATGTCTTGTTCAACTAACACTTCACTGCCAGTACAGGAACTACTGCCATGATGTGGAACATTGTTAGATACATCATTGCCTTGTCTGTGTGGTATGCTGTTATCATTGACACATTTATCAGCATCACAACTACCTCTATTAGAGATCTGACTCTCATCTTTTTACAATAAACTGTAACTGTCTTTGTCGCATGTTGAGTGGATAGGGGCACTGTCATTTGATATTTCAACTACAGATGAATCAACTGATAAAAAATGTTTCAAAAACACAAAATGGTTTGGAATGAAGCCCTGCTGTTGTACAGGTTCAGAGGTCTGTGACCACATCACAGAAAATTGAGGAAGAGCATGCTTAACATTTGTAGATATCCACAAACCACGCATCATATCAAGCTCCACATAACTTGCCACATAACTAAGGGTGGCTTACATCTGATACAGCCCAATCTGTTTTTAGTAGCAGTAAAGAGTTATATAACCCCAGAGTGGAAATCCACACAAAAGGGTGTCCAAAACAAATAAGAGAAACATTTCAACAAGTGAAGTACTGTCCTTGAAACCGTTTTTTTTTCTACAAATTTCCAACAAAAATACACAATTAGTTAACTGCATTTTTTTGGCCCAGAAAATACTCAGAGTATCTCTTTTGTCTTCTGGAGTATTGAGCATTAATGTAACAAGAGGCCCCAAGGGGCCTTGAGCGCTCACCTGACAAATTGGCTCTAAACTATGGGAAAGGTACATTTCACTTGACTGATAATTTGATAAACAGGAAGAGACACCAATAGAAGGACTAGTCTGGATTCTCTGGATCCTCTGTTTTGAAACAAAAATTTAAAAAGCCGTGTGTGGGTGGGTGGGGGGGGGGGGGGGGGGGGGGGGGGGGTTACTCCCAAATCAGTCATCCCCCCCCCAAACTAGGTGCTGCATGCCTTTTGGACCCTATCTCTCAATATTTCTGCATTCTGGTACCAATAAATGGGAGGAGACTTTACTACCTGTCCCGAAAGTGTATGCTACATTTGGGGTGCAGTGATGGCTGCCCCCTCACTTATTCTTAGCCCCCGCGCCCACACAATTTTTTTTCCTGGCCACACGCCTGGCGTCTTCTATTTTGAAACATAAAAAAATACTATACTCAAGTTTGAGATATGATCGATTTTAATTTTTTCTATTTTTAGCTCCTGGGGTTCCCACGGGGCTACAGGAAAATTTTCTTCAGCATAAATTAGATACTTATGACCCAATAAGTCCTCAAAAAAAATTTGGTTCAAATCGATCTCTTGATTCAAAAAATAGAAATTTAGGGGTGGAGCGTCAGCCAATCAGAAGCTGTGGCAGCCATGTTGGATGGCGGGCGGACAAACCGAACATAATTCTGAAAGAGGACCACCCACTGGTTATCTCCAGCAAATTTTATTCAAATTTATGCAGCGGTTCTGAAGAAGAAGATTTGAATGTGTTTTGCCAATCAGCAGCCAAGGCAGCCATATTAGATGGGCGACAGAGATTTCGAACACAATTCTTCGAGTGTTCCACCCAATGATCAAGCCCACAAAATTTTATTGAAATTGGCCCATTGGTTTTGAAGGAGATGATTGTTGACGTGAGAATAAGAGTTTTTAATGTTTTTGCATTACCTTCAGTGTTAAAAAGTGCCGAGTCAGCACTTTTTCAGAGTCCCGAAAAAGTACCTTAGAAAAGGACCGTTAGCGATTTTTTTCTACCATTCCTTTCCATTGGTCATAAGCAAGTTGCACAGTAAATAAAAAGTTTCTGAGCCGTGCAGTTTTGGAGATATGAGCGATTTTAATTTTTTCTATTTTTAGCTCCTGAGGTTCCCACGGGGATATGGGAAAAATTTTTCAGCATAAATTAGATACTTATGACCCAATAAGTCCTCAAAAAAAATTTGGTTCAAATCGATCTCTTGATTCAAAAAATAGAAATTTAGGGGTGGAGCGTCAGCCAATCAGAAGCTGTGGCAGCCATGTTGGATGACGGGCGGACAAACCAAACACAATTCTGAGAGAGGACCACCCACTGGTTATCCCCAACAAATTTTATTCAAATTGATCCAGCGGTTCTGAAGAAGAAGATTTTAATGTGTTTTGCCAATCAGCAGCCAAGGCAGCCATATTAGATGGGCGACGGAGATTTCGAATACAATTCTTCGAGTGTTCCACCTAATGATCAATCCCACAAAATTTTATTAAAATTGGCCTAGTGGTTTGGGAGGAGATGATTGTTGACGCGAGAATAAGAGTTTTTAATGTTTTTGCATTACCTTCAGTGTTAAAAAGTGCAGAGTCAGCACTTTTTCAGAGTCCCAAGAAAGTACCTTAGAAAAAAATCGTTAGCGATTTTTTTCTACCATTCCTTTCCATTGCTCATGAGCAAGCTGCAAAGCAAATAAAAAGTTTCTGAGCCGTGCAGTTTTGGAGATATGAGCAATTTTAATTTTTTCTATTTTTAGCTCCTGAGGTTCCCATGGGGCTACGTGAAAATTTTTTTTGGCATAAATTAGATACTTATGACCCAATAAGTCCTCAAAAAAAATTTGGTTCAAATCGATCTCTTGATTCAAAAAATAGAAATTTAGGGGTGGAGCGTCAGCCAATCAGAAGCTGTGGCAGCCATGTTGGATGGCGGGCGGACAAACCGAACACAATTCTGAGAGAGGACCACCCACTGGTTATCCCCAGCAAATTTTATTCAAATTGATCCAGCGGTTCTGAAGAAGAAGATTTTAATGTGTTTTTGCCAATCAGCAGCCAAGGCAGCCATATTAGATGGGCGACGGAGATTTTCGAACACAATTCTTCGAGTGTTCCACCCAATGATCAATCCCACAAAATTTTATTAAAATTGGCCTAGTGGTTTGGGAGGAGATGATTGTTGATGCCCAACGACGACGGACGACGACGGCGGACGGAAAGTGATCAGTAAAGCTCATCCTGAGCTTTGCTCAGGTGAGCTAAAAACCTAATAAGATCCTTGAACACTTTTCCCAAGCAATAAGTTTTTTTAGAAGCTTTATTTTGGAATATTGCATCATATGCGAATGCAACATTTCAAGGCAGATAACTCTCAACCAAATATTTAGTACTGTGATACCTATAATGAATACAAAATTATGAGTAAAATTCTAAGTTAAATCCCTTGACTAAATCATAAATTTCGTTGTTAAGCTGAAATGAGAGCGAATTTGAGAATAAATCAAGTTTTAGTTTTCTGCTGAATGCTATTTAAACAATCTGGAAATGGGATATTTTCTCTGAAAACACTGTGCAGGTGTAATTTATAAGGGAGTTCTGGGTGGGTCTGTGATTTTTTTTTGGGGGGGGGGGGGATTCTGGGAGTTCTGATATTTAAGAGAACCGGATCTGTCCATAAGCTCAAATTATATAGATTGGATATGGAGAACACAGCAATATCAAAGCCCTCCTGTTTGTGGATTTTATGGGTAAAGATAATGACATGAACTTTTTCAGTCACAGGGAACAACTGTGTGAAATATGGTTTAAATGGTTGCTATGATTTTTTGAATGGATGGGGGAAGATAATCAGGCCTGGACATCATCCCGTCCACCCTCTTCCAATTTTGTCCAAAACATTGCTGCAATGATTGTCTATTTCTGATGTTTGGACTTTGTTATGGTTGGGTGAGAGTGTAAATAAAACCTGTTTATTTATTTGTTTCAAATGGTTACTATGGGAATGGGTGAAGGGGAAGACACTCATATTTTGACATGAAATTAAAAGGAAATGCATAAATGTATGTATTCAAGAGTTTGAACAACTTTTTCAATGTTAATGTGATGAAAATTCAGTAAATAAATGTTATGTTATTATAAGTAGTTTTATTTTATTTTTTGTGTGTGTGTGTGTGGGGGGGGGGGGGGGGGGTATCCAGGGTGTGGGGGGATTACAGGGGGAGGGGGAAGATATCATGGCACACCAGTACTTAATTTGCAAATTATCCATATGCTTTGTTAGGTAAAGGGTAAAGAGGGTTCAACTGTGTTGGACTTCTTAAGAAAGGAAAAGGAAAAAAAAAAGAAGATGAATATAAGATCGAAAAATGGATATGTTTTTTTGTTGTTATCATATTGTATTCTAGTCCTGAAACTTGACTGAGAAACAACTGGATTTGTGTTAATTTTGAACTCCATGAACAGGTTAATTAATAGAAAACTCCCCATAAGAAAATAAAAAAAAGTCCTTCCTCCCCATCTGCTTTAAAATGTTTTGTCTGAAAGCCAAAGTGCTTTTTATGTTAATAAAACAATACCTCCAGTATCTATGGAAATAAAACATGAACCAGTTTAGCTTCCCCTTCGTCTTCTGCAATTCATTCAGGGTTAAGTAGGTCAACAGTAGTCCACTGAAAAACAACAAAGATAAAACTATTAGAAAACAAGGATTACACATCATTGGTGTGGGGGACAAGTTTTTTGCACCTGTAAGGTCTGTCATTATAAGAAAATCAAATCCATTGATATTTGTTCAAGTGAATACACTAACGAGTTGAAAACATGCAAAATATTAATGAATTAAGGGCCATAACACTGCTCAGTATGGCTGAACCATACGAGTTTTCGAACTCATTCAAAACATTAAGAAAGTCTCACAAACCAAATACTGACCAAATCCACTGATATTTGTTCAAGTTATCAAGTCAACAACAGAAAGCACGCAGAAATTAACTAATTAAGGGCCATAACTCTACTCAGTATGGGCAAACCACACCAGTTTTCAAACGCGTTCAAGACATTACAAAGAAAGTCTCACACACCAAATATTGACCAAATCCATTGATATTTCTTGAAGTTATCATGCTAACGAGAAAGGTGACCCAGAGTACCCACCCACCCGTCCAACAGCCTGGTCACGCACCAACTTCAACAAAAACAAAAGGTCAAGTTTTTTAAAAAACCCAACCAAAAATTCTTGTTTCTCAGGCACCTCCATCATCTCTGAAAACCTGCTTCATCACTCTTTTTTTCCTTGAAACCTGTCAGTGTTACTACTTTGCACTTGTAAGACTAAAAATTTAATCCAAAATAGTTTGTCTGACAGAGCTCACTTAGCTCTGTCAAATAAGATAGAGTTGGTTGAATTTTCAACATCAGTATGAGGAATATTAACTGCTCAAAAACAAAGGATTTAGCACAGAATACTGTATTTCATCTAAATTTTCGGACAGTAAAAAATATTAAATTTGCAGCTGTCCGAAAATTTAGAAAGCCACTAAATATTCGGCAATGTCATCGCAGGTGATGTTTACAACGAAAATTGGGGATAAATCTAGCAGAATTTGCACGTGTTTCACATGAAGCAATAATCAGCATCGCAGTTTTTTTCAAAACATTTATTATCATGACAGGTTATAATTAACACATACCAGTACCTGTAAAATGAAGTGTTATCAATATCACTTGATTGTATTATTTAATCTCCTGCAATTTCGGGATGCAACAGTGAATGAATATCAACCCAAATCATGAAAACATCAAACACGTGTTTTCATAATGGATCAAAAAAGGTACTAAATGGCGGTGTCAAATAGTATTATTATATTATTAAAAGTTTGGTGAAGGTGGGTTTTATATTCAACTGAGAATATTATTAACACTTTAGTGAAGACGGGTTCATGAAACTGAGTAAATTGTGTTTTTACAAAATGAAACATGCTTATAAATAACAGCTTTGGATGGGATACCACATTTCGTTTACATTTTTTCATTCGACATTTCACACCTCTGACTTCAGCATTCGAACATCTCACCAGCGACAATGTCAACACTGGAATTACCAGAAAGACTTAGGAGAACCATCTCAGCTCTGGGTGTCTTTTGTCCAATCTCCTGGACTATCCAGGAGACTGGCATGAGCGCCCACCTGACCTTGGAGTTTACCGCTGAAGAGAGCAATACACCACCCTCGTCAGAGAGAGGCAGCACCTTTTCGTGAGAGGAACTCCTCTCACACTGGTCCACACCTTGGGGGGGGGGGGGGGGAGAAGGGTTCAGGAGGCCCTGAAAAGAGAGAGAATAAGAAGAGCAGGGAAAAAAAGCCTGTCGACCAAGCACAGGGATGCCCGACGCTTGAAGGCATTCCTGGAAAAGAAGAAGGAGAGGAGTGAGGGGTGGAGGAAGAGCCGCAAGAAGCATAGATGTGGATAAGCTGCTTCCTTCCTTCTCTTTCCTTCCTTTACCACGCTCAGACATGACACAATACTTATACATTCACTGAGGGTCGAAAGGGGCTTGCCCCACACCATCCCTGTGGTCCTTCGGCACGCAAAAACCATTTCATTTCGATACCACATTTCAGTTTCACTGCTTCTTCAATCTATAAGCATCTCACAATATGGACAAATTCATCGTTAAATACCAAACTGCTGAATTGGCCAGGCAGAAAGTAAGCACCAATGAAACCTGTTACTGGATTGAGACAGGCAGCACTTAATTTAAAAAATTCTGAGATTGGCTTTATTTTAAAAAATTCTGAGATTGGCTTTATGTTGCTGGTCAAAAATAAATTTTAATGAAGATGAGAGAGATAAAAAAAAAAGTGGACACCTAGCAAAGAGCGGTCGACTTATCACCTATGGAAAAGAGAACGATGAGAAAATTTCAGAGTGGGTTCTCATACAGCAAGATCTGCAATTGCCAGTATCAGTAGAGACTTCATGTTCCTCAGCCTGCATGGGAACTTGTAAAAAAAAAAGGATGCTACCAACATCAGCTTCAATGCCAGTCTTGGATGGGCAGAAAAGTTCATGGCACGGCATAATCTTAGCCTGAGACTCTTAGCCTGAGACCAAAGACATGGAAGAGAAAATTACAAAGTGATTATGTTACAGAGAAGAGAATGGAGGATGAATTTGTAGATGACTGCATCATCAATATGGACAAAACATCAGTGTATTTCGACCTTATACCAAATAAGACAGTAAATCCAGTTGGGCAAAAGTCAGTCAAAATCAGAAGTATGGGAGCTGAAAAGCATCATTTGACTTGAGTGTTGGCAGTGTCAGCAAGTGGTAAAGTTTCATCACCCAGGTTATTTTCAAAGGGTAGAGGAAACTGAATCTCGAGGCACTGAAAAATTGGACTGTTTGTGTCAAGAAAAACGATAGATGGATGAGGTATTGATGTCACGCTGGGTGAAGAAAATCTTTGTGCCACATACTAAGAAAGAGAGATCATTATTTATCATGGACAGTTTTAGAGGCCATATTATGGAATCTGTTAAAAAACAACTGAGAAAATCCAATGCTGTTCCAGCAGTGATCCTAGGGGGCTGCACATCAAAGTTACAGCCACTCAACATGAGCCTCAGCAAACCTGTTAAGGGAGATCTCCCTAAAAAAGGACAGAGTTCATAACAGCTGGCACAAAGGAAATTATTGAAAATAAAGAACAGCAAATTAACAGCGACCAAACAAGAGATTGTGGATTGGATTTGGTTTGTTGTTGACAATTTAGAAAAACAATCTGAAATGATAAGGCGATCATTTAAGGTGTGTGGTCTAAACAGCCATTTGAATGGTGTTGAGGACAAATGTGTTAATGATGGCGAATATCTTAAAGAATTAATTCCCTTTGAAAACATGGATGATTTAAATGAGGCATGTGAAATGTTTACTGCCAGTGATAAAATCATCAGCACTGCAGATATTATGGACCAGATTTTTAATTCTGAGGATGAAGGGAGCATAAAATTACCAACACAGAAAATTGCAGAGACTTACAAAGTTTGGATGATCAAATCACAACTTTCATTGGTGTTTAGCAAATCACTTGATCTTTGTATAACTTTGTGACTGGGCAAGGTATACTTCAAAGATTACACTACCTTATAGCAAAAAATGAATCCACACTCAGTGTTCCGTTACTTATGGGTTGAAATGTCCAACGCTTCATCCAAGAATAAGCATCAAGAGAATTTCCTGTAACACAAGATTGAATATATATTAACTCTTAATCCTTCAAACCTAAAATTGTTTTCTTGTATTTTCACTACATTATAAAATGTACCTTAGCAGCCTGTCAGTGATTTCTAGTCAAAACTAGTTGGGCTTATCAGGCAGCAAAGACATGACTAAACAAGAGGCCTCAAGGGGTCTTAATCGCTCACCTGATAAAAATGATTAAAGAAGGATTTAAGTTCACATTCAACATCTACATGTTAATATAGTTAATCTAATTTAGCTATGGGAGAAGGGTGGGGGGGGGGGGGAAGGGTCTGTAAAGTGTTTTTCTTTTTCTTGCCTAAAATCAAGCCCCTTCAAAAATCATTTTGAATCAAAAGAAAAAAAAATTACCCAGTGGACCCCCACCCCCACTTGAGATCAACTCGTTGAAAAGTTGTTTTTTTTCTCTTTCTTTTTTTGTAAAATCAGTCAAAATCCTCCAAAATGTTGTTCTGAGACATAATAAAACAAATTGCCCAAAGCACCCCCCCCCCCCCAACCCCCAGCCTCAAGGGTTTGTTGGGTCCCCATCTGAACAACTGTCAACCTCACATATTCACATTTACATCTAACTAAAGTTTACCATAATCAGCTCTGTCATGTATGGGAAGAGCTCATTTAAACAAATAGGAAATTCTTCATTGGGTTCGGTGATAAATTTCAAACCCATCTGGTGCCCACCAAAATCAGACAAGCATCACACTTTGAACAAATTTTAATCTAGGAGTCATAGTAATGCCATATGGCAAATATGAAGAGATTTTGCCTGGTAGGTCTGAAGATCTTTGGAGAATATTCCTCACACTGCACAAAGTAAAAATTTGGGCTCCCATAAGGAACCCAAACTATGAGCTCAGAGATTTGATTTGAACAAAACTGAATCTCACCACACAAAGGATGCAACAAAAGAATCTAACTTGTGGAAATGAAGAAAAAGATTTTTTAAAGTATAGTGATTATACTGCTCGGAGTTAAAATTTGGGATCCCACAGGGAGCCCAAATATGATCCATAGAACCTGATTTAAGCAAATCTGCCTCCCCAAGGATGCTATACACCCATCATCATTATTTTGAACAAACCTGAATCTGACCCCTCTAAGGGGTATCAAAAGATTCTGATTGGAATTTCGGAGAAGAATATTTTCAAAGAATTTTCCTCTTCTTACACCAAGTTACAATTTGGTCTCAAACGTGGCTAAATAGACATGATTTGAACAAATAGGTATCTGAACCTCCTAAGGATGCTGAATATGAAATATCAAAAGATTTTGATTGGTAGATATGAAGAAGATTTTTAAAGAATTTTCCTCCTGTTGCACAAAGTTAAAGGTCAAGTTCCCATAGGGAGCCCAAATATGACCCTTAGGAGTTGATTTGAACAAACTTGAATCTGGACTGAGTTGAAATTTATATAAATTTGTTCTATTACAACTTATTGGAGAGTGCCCATTCAGACTACCAAAAATAATCTAGCCCTAGGCCAGTTAAGTGGAATGGCCAAAAAGGGTCAGTGTTATTCACAAAAATCTCAGGAACATAAACTATGATACCTCATTGAGCTCATTCCAATGAGCAGATCATAAGCAATGTTTTTGGGTGCAAAAAAGAAAAGTTTTAGTTTTTTAATAATTTTATCTGTCATTACTGTAGTAACATTATGTGTTTATTATCATATATGGTCTCCTCTTCCTCCCCAAATTTTAATAATTTCACAAACTTGTACTAAATTCATGAAAGTGGTAGCTTTGGAATTTCATGATATTTCTATAACCCTTTGGAAAAATACAGTTTTATACAACTATCCATGCGGAATGTTTTCCATGATTTTCTATGCACTTTCATGACTGAGAGAATCCTGTAAATACTCTCTTTTAATTTTCAGTCCTTCCATAAAAAAGCACAGATTCAGCTATCTCTTCTTAAACTTATGTTATAACATTCACTATTAAAAAACTGATCATTACACATATCCAAAATTTCTCAAAAATTCATAAACATTATCACAGAATGGAGTTGTCCATACAGATACATACATATTATCGAGTTTGATCCGGCGATGTGACCTCCACAATGAGACGTGATCCGATAACCCAGATCACTTCACTGTAGTGATAAAAGATTTATAACATGACTTATAGTTCAACATTGCATGTCAATGCTAGCATTAACAATTCCCCCAACCTTTTTTAGTAAATTGAATTTTGGTTTACACTTATTTTTTGTAACAGGTGCACACTTCTGGGGAATTCCCCGATGCGCATGAATACGATAAAACTTAGATGTGAGTCTTCCATGGAAGACGTGTGTCGCCTGTTCTAAGTGGAAAAGGGGCATAACTCTGGAAAAAATACAGCGGATCAAAAAATAAAATAGGAGGTGCACAATGCCATTATGTGATAAAGAATCACTGAAAGTTTCATCAAAATCCATTCATAGGTTAAAGAGGAGTGGCGGATAAGAGAAAGTGTGACGCTGACGATGCAAGACGACAAAAGTAATCCCTAAATGTCGCTCCCCACTTCGTGGGGCGGCGACACAAAAAATATAATGAATAAAATAAAAAACCTGGACTGCCATTCGAGAGTTCCCATTCCAGCTCAGAGTAAAGTACTCTCTGCGACTGGAACAGCTAATTATGCGATTTCGAACCAAGCTTGAAAATAAGCAATCTGACATTAGCAGAATGAGGTCCCCAAAGGGTGAATTTGATGATGCTATCCCATACAGTGGGCTAGAATCCCCAAATTTATCTTCTGGGTACCTCTTTCTGTTTAGGTCTGAGACCTTGATTCATACTGAGGTTACAGAGGGTGAACTTAGTGATGCTACCCTGCTGTGCAGGGTAGCATCACCAAATTCACCCTCTGTGGACTTCAATCTGCAGATGGCAGTCTGCTTATTTTCAGACTTGATTCGAACATACCCATAAATAGTCCATCATACTATAGTGATATGGAATCAGATTCCACACTGTGGATATTCTGGGGACCAGGAAAATATCGTCGAACAGTAGTGATATTTTGCAGTTAAATTACATAGTCATATAATAAAAATTTGTATCATTCTGACAGAGCAAAAGTTTCAAATAACAAAAACAATTTCATGCTGTAGCCTGTTTGTAGTAAAGCATATGTTGATTACAAATTTTTATCATCATATCAGATGAGAATAAAATGTAAAGTTTTCACCCAAAAATGTTGTTCTCCAGAAAAATGAACCCATAAAGTTTCTGAATATCAAAAATAGTTGTTATGTAAGAATAATCAAATATAAATTCACATTGTCACTAGGCTGTTATCATATATTTTCACTATAACTTTAAACATGGAGATGGTGGGGTTTGAGTATTGAATCAGCCAAGAACTATTCACTTGATATTTTTTATCTGTTCATTTGATTTTGATTGTTCAGCTATGGTGAAAATTCACTTCAACAGCATTTAATATTTCCAACAAAACGTCTTTTATGTAGTTATTGTTAAATTTTTGATGAAATTCTCTTAATTTCAAGGTTGTCTGAAAAATTCACAAGAAAACTTTCAGAGTCGCCTTTTTTTTTAATGCAGTAAACATTTTGTCGACTCAAGGTGACATCTTTTCCCTAACCATTGTTCATGTTCATTGCAACTATTTTTGAACATTTTCCAATGCTTGATAATGAGGATAACCTCACTGTAGCTCATCCAAGAGGTGGCTCTAGAGTACTAAATTTATTAACTCTTAAGGGCCTAATTCCATCTTTGATCACTTTTACTGCAATAGAACAGGTGCCACGACATGTAGTCCCTGGGTTAAATCACAAGTTACGTCCTCAGTACCTCGGCAGATGTTTTCGGAAAAGTTTTGGCTGCTTATATACTTGACCCCCTTTCTGCACCTTTGGCCTATATAGGTGACCAAAAGTTGCCTAAGCTGGAACACACACACACCTATACACAAATAAAAAAACTTTTCACAAATTACTAGAAAAATCACTCACAAAACATTTTATTGCAATGGATCTCCACATAACTGTTCCAATTTCTCTCCATTTGTCTGTGAACAAACATATTTATGTACAGTACAGACACCGAGATCTTGTAAGGACAAATGGGCCATTCATTCAAAACAACAATATCCTTTGGCTTGCCCCTTTCACATATGAGCTTGTTAATTTAGCTAACTTGCACATGTAAAGAACACTTACATTGACCCTCTTAAATGTTAGTAGACAACAGAATAAACATCTGAGTGGACTGAAGAATCAGTGATAATTTAATCCTACAGCCCTATATTAATATTTAACTGAGCCTCACTACAAATGCAAGATGAACTTATCCATTTTGCAGCATACAGTAGTGTGTAAGATGATACAGTGGAACCATGTTAATTGAATAGCCACTTTGCCAATGAAAATTATTCAATTAACAGGAGTATTCAATTGACATGGAATGTGTCACGTTCCTGTATTCTAGAGATAAACTTAGCATTTATTCTATTTATCTTGTTTGACAGAGCTCCATGAGCTCTGTCAAAAAAGATGTAATAGATTAAAAGACTATATTGGATGTACTGAGGCCAAATAGGTCTATAAACAAAGGAAAACTGGGGAGAGTCAGGGTAATTATCAACATGTTACAAGATTTTTTATTCAATTAACAGAAGTTTACTCTATAACCTATATCCAATTAATGGGTCAAATTTGTACTGGAGGTATGATAAATGGTTTTGTGTTGGGATATTATATTCAGTTAACAGGGTTATGAAGTTAAGAGATATTCAATTAAGTGAGCTCCACTGACTATTCAAGGTTTAAGGTATAAAGGTAAATTTAAGACACACTATGCTTTCTTCGCTTTCTTCAATCCATTAAATTTTAATGTTGTTTTTGGACTTTGGAGGTGGTGTTATATAATCCACTATTTAAAAGGGTAAAACTGGGCCCCAAAATTACACCTAATTGTTCAAAATACTTACCAATTAAACCTAACATAAAAGCAATTGTATGTCCTAGTACCACCCATGACATACTGAGAAAGCGGACACCATGGATAGCTCTCAAACTTGAACTCCCTTGCTCGGTGCTCAGTAGTTTTTTGCCATTAGTATACATAGAAAAAGACAACAATATTCCCTCCAATCGTCCTGAAAGATATACATATATATATTAATGATATGCCTGCTCAAAATATACAATATAATTCGGTTAACCCTCTCCACTCTGATGTAGAAATAAATGAAAACTGTTTCCATGATCTACATCAAACAAAACTGAATGGCTAAATTGCGCTGTAGGAAACATTTGCAGCTTGAAATTTTGACATCAATGTACAAAGGGTTGAATGTCAGTGAGAGAAAACTTGAATCTTCTCCAGTAAACATTTATTTACCTTGACAAAAGAAGATGAACAAAACTTCTATTTTGACATCATGATATAGTCAACTGTGTCAGTATTTTTTTGACAATCTTTAGAAACTGAAGTAAGATAAAATAATGGAGTGTGTCCATTTCAATACAGAAAAGTTAGTTAAGCCTTTACCTGAAACAACTAGGAGATGATACTTGCCAAATTTTTACCTGAATAACTAAAAATTGTCATTTTTTCCTCTAAAACATACCTTGGACAAGTTAGTTCCAACTAAGGTCAGAAGTTATGTTTTAGAGGCAACTTTAAATGGTGATATTTTTAAAATAGTGCTGACCAGATATGGCTGTTATATTAAGTTATGTAAGTCACTTCTTGCAACTTAATACACCCATCTTACATTCATACTCTGATAATGCGACACATAAGTCATTTCAAGTCTTGTATACAAATCTTACATATTAAGAACAAAAACTTGACTTATGAGAATAAGAAATAACATTTTTCACATGTGGGTTTGCTACTCCTACAAAAGATGTTACAGTTATCATCAGTAATGTTTTGGATGCAAACATGGAGTAATATAAGATATTAGTTTGGGTTCCCCTATATTTATTGGATGATCATGTGATGGATCTTAGGTCCTCACTTCTATGACTATGATATTATAATATATATTCCGAAGACAGACTTTGTGTGTGCAATATCTGTAATGAGACTTCAGTGGATGAGTAAGGGGGGTCTGAAACCACTGCACTTCTGTTTAATAGTCAATTAAATACCCCTTTGGGTTTTTTTTTGTTGTTTTTTTCGGTTGTTCCGGTATGCTTCAGGTCTCTGCCAGTTTCGACTCCTGCTCTGATGCCCAATCTCCCAAAGTAACATACTATTTTCTCCTGCTTTGGCAAAGAAATTTGTTTCAAACGTCATCACTGACATCAGCTTCTGCTCATGGCTGTTCTTGTGTTGTTTTTTAAAAGTGAAAACAATCTGTCAAGCTGAACAAATTATGTGAGTTTGGGGTGCAGGACAGTTGTTGGATTGAGAATATATATATATAAAAAAAAAATATAAAAAAAATGAACCCTTTTATTTTATATAAAAGTAGCAGTATTTATTTATTTATTGGGGTATAATGACACTTTCGACAGCCAGGGTCAGTTTTACAGGTCAAGGAAGACTCAAAGAGAACCACCATGCAGCTGTGAGTAACTGTCACACTCTCCAACTTATTTGACTTGTACAAGCAGGGTTAGCAGCAGTTGAAGGCATGTAGACATCAACATGCAGTCTAGTGTGCATTAGCATACTGCACCGCATACTCGCTTTGGCAGGTGGGATTAAGTGCCAAACCTAAAACTGACGACATGGGTCAGAATCTAACTACGACCTTCCAACTGAAGTCCAATGTGTGAAACCAATGGATTCCCAAGCAAAGAGAATATCAGAAACAACATCTCTGCTTGCACTGTATAAAATAGGATGAAGACAAGGATGTAATTAAGCACATGACTTGTTTCTAAACCTTGCTTTTTTCCCCATTGAGCATTGAGAAATTTAACCAATTCAATCTTGTTTGACATTCTGCCAATGTCTATGCAGATGGACAAGAGTGCACATCAGTAACATTCTGGAAAAAAAACTCAAGTGGGTAAATGCATTTTCAAGGGTTTGCAATTTATTATCAAACAGGCATCAATGATTAGCAGCCCTGCAGCTTTAAGTTGCCTGCGGCTCTATGTAGACTTCTAATGACTGACAGGCCGATTTAATCACTCCAAAGTAGGTATAATACATGAGAAAAGCCTGTTCTTACTGCAGTGGAATTCTGTTAATTGAATACTTACTTCACCAGTGAAACATGTCAATTACATTGATTTTGAATTAACTATTTTGCTGCCACTCTCACAAAAATGCGAAGTTCAGAGGCAATGCTTCTCTCGCATTTTGTAAATTTTGTATGTGTCTATCTGTGGCCTAAGGGAAGCAACACTATTATTTTCTGGTGACTTCTTTTCGTATGTGATGTGTATGCATTCTGCTTTTGGTAATGGGTGATTTGGGGCAAAAAGAGGCCAAACATTGCCAGTCAAGGTCAAATCATTCATCCATGCTAAAGCAAGACAATTTCTCGGGAGCATCAATTGTGTTTTGTTTTCCACATGCGTTGTTTCGGAAATGTCTTCTTGCAAACAACTGAGCCTGAGGAAGCTATTGGCTGTATATTTCATGACTCAGACAGTGATGATCTCAGCAACGAAGCCTCTGATGAGGATGATGAGAATAATGATGATGATGATGATAAACCCTCTTCTGTCACAGTCAGGGGGATGGCTAACATTGGTAGCAGAGGAGATTTACAAAAAGCACTGGAGGTCAATTGTGCATTGGAGTGGGAGACATATCCTGAATGTGATCCTTTTGAAATTTGTTGGTTACCCCAGTGCACTCATCAACCTAGTGTGTTGAGAGACACCAATGGTTTGGACCCAAATGATTTCTTATAACTGATTTTTCCAAGGAATATCCTCATAAATAGTGATGAGCTGATATCAGTGTTATCGGTATTTGCCGATATCCGTTATATTTTGATTCAATATCGGGCCGATACTGATATTAGTTTTCACGGTCGGTGAATGACGGTGATACTGCTGTACATTGATTTTCACCGACATGATTCATATGAACACGGCAAACAAACCATGAAGTTGTTGTTCAGCGGTAAACTCCGAGTTACACGATGATGGGCAATAACAAAACAGTTCTACATCTCTTCAATCCACTGGGAATATTTCCCTTGTAAAATAAAATTCAACTGCAAGAAACAACGAATCAAAAAAAAACTAACAAGTACAAACACGTACGATTTCAGTTCCAACTTCCAGACGCAGATATCGAGAAGCTAGAAATAAAATGAGGAGTCGCGGATTTGGTGAAGACTGAAGTCAACCTTGGAAACATGTCATCCAGTGCTCATGAAAATGATGGCCATTTACAATTCTGTGTGTGTCCTCCTAAATACCAGACCCCACCAGAACCTCCACCCCTAGTTGTAACAAGCCTGTTCAGTTCATTCCAAATGAGGAGTTGTAATATGCGGTTTGGACTTTAAAATTATTGTCCTCTCCTGTGTCAATTTCCATTATGTGGTGTAAAGGTTCAATACCATCTCTGTGTTCTGTTAAAGCCTACAACCTATTAAAAGAGAAATTGTGCAAGCTGAGGTTGGGAATGAGTGGCACCTGGAAGTTTGGGGCTGGGGGGTTAGAACTTTGAGAAGGAGTTAAGTTAGGCTGCATGAAAAGACAAAGCATTAATACCATACACTTTAGGGCTGCAAATCATATATAAGGATGGCATTCACTGGTCATAGTGAGTTGTAGTGACAGAAACTAAACTGGTTGATTCAGATTCCAAATGATTTATTTATTGAGTCTCTGGCCACTGATTTAAAAGAAGTTGAGTACTACTTGTACTATGATAGTGGTACTACTATCTATCAAAATGTCAAATCCCTGTAATTTATTTTGGCTGTTGATGTTCTTTATTAAGGCAGTGCCGCCTCTCAGGAATTCCAGTGAAAATTGAAAAGGACAATTATAATACATTACAAACATGCAGTACGTAATATACGCTTGTTATAAATTATGGTTGTCCTATTGATTGACAAACAAATCAACTGTCAATACAGAATAGTTATTCAAAAAATGAAATGGGCAAAACACTGAACAGTTTTACTGATGATCATCAAAACTCAAATCATAAAGTAAGGTAGAGTGGGACCTGGTTCAGTTTCAACCAATCAACCTACCACAAAATTGTCTGAGTTAATATGATAGAAGCGCCCAACCTGGCCCAAGACATGCAATTGAAAACAACAGGTTACCCTGCTGTTTTCAATTACATGACTTGAGGTCAAATTGAGGATGGAAGTAATGTGCACAAAATGCGGCAAAAATAATCTTCAGTCTACTGTCTTAGAACACCATACATCAAATTGTCATTCAGTACTGAAACTTCAGCAATGGAAGATTCCCCCTTATAACTAAGAGCATCTCTGCTTTTTCTGGGGCAAGCCTGTTGCGCTTGTCGTCATACAACTCCCTGGCTTCACTGAATAGTCTTTCACTTGGGACACTGGATGCTGGAGGGCATAAGTATTTCTGTGCAAATTTGGCTAACATAGGAAATCTGTGGGAGTTAATTTTCCACCACTGAAGTGGGTTGCCAGTACGATCCTGTAGAGATTCTGCTGTATACAAACTTATTTCCTGATTCAAATTACTACTTGTCTGTTTACAAGACGTAGCCCTCTTTTTGCTCAGTAACTGGGTGTATTCATCAGCAAAAGGATCGACTTTAAGTTTTTTTGAAGTTGAACAGGAAGACACTTGCATTGGCTGCATTATCACATAATATTGTCAAAACTTTCTGGCGATTAATATCCCATGAGGCCATCATTCATTCCACCTCTGCACAAATAGCTTCACCTGTATGTTGACCAACGAATGAGGAAGCGTTCAAAACACACTGTTGTCTTTCAAAATCGTCCGTTATCCAGTGTCCTGTTTAGACTCATCAAAGAATTACAGGCATGCTGTGACGACCATATGTCAGTTGTAAATGCAATGCAAGACATGTTTTGCAACTGACTTTTCAATTTGTTTTTAATAAGTCCATATATGTGTGGTATTAAAGTCTGGCTAATGTGAGACCGAGATGACAATTTTTAATGGGGTTCAAGGGCTGAACAAAATCGCTAAAATCCAGTATCATCTACAATAGAGAAAGGCTGTAAGTCTAGAGCAATCATTTCAGCCAGCTTCTGAGTTACATTCACTGATCGGGCATCTGAGTCAGGCCAGACAGATTTTTTTTCAATCATTTCTGTCAGTTGCATTTGGTGTACCCGCTTTGCTGCTGCAGTTGTTGATGTTCCAGCTTGTAGCTTTTCGAGATTTGTTTTACGTTTTTCTGAGTCTGCAATGGATTGGGCCTCTTCAAACTGCTTACATGTAAATGACAGCGTGGTTATGCCTAAGGTGGCTCTTCAAGTTAGTATTTGTGAAAGACTTGGCAGATGTGCCACCACGAGATACCGAAGCCTGACAGATCGTGCATTGGGCTTTTGTGTATTCGTCAATTTTGACCGCAAAATAATCCCATATTGTGCTTATATGAGGCATACTTATAAGTTTGAAGAAAATTCGAGAAATGGTAGAACATGAGTAAATCATCCAATTCTAGTTTCGTTTCTATTTTCTGGAATCGCTAAATCTCCTTTTCCACATTCAGCAGTTACTTTCACTTTAGTGCAATCATACGATTTACTCAGAATCAGGACAACTCGGACCTACAGGAAGACAAGTCGGACGAGTAATCCAGCTTGCTTTCATTGTAAGTCTGACTTGTCTCTATTTTAGTCTGAATAGTCCTAAAGGTGGGCCAAAAGGTGTTGGTCAGATTGTCTTCAGCTCATTGTCATGTAATCAATTACTCCAGTTGTGATCAACTCTCCCCACGACCGAATTCCCCATGTGTATGGTCAAGTGTTTCACAATTTCGTATCCGTTTCTGGCAGTAGTCTTAACATTCAGGTAACCCCGGTGGTAACTGGTATGTATCTGCTTAAAACCATGCACCCAAACGAGTAAATAGTGCTATTCAATAATTTCAGTTGAGATTACTTGCGACTGACCTGAAAACTTGATTTGAAAATGGTATGCACATATCAGCTGTCAATGTCGGCAGAATTGCTATTTTTCACCGATACCGATACCGTACCGATATGCCACTTATCGGCCGATACCGATAACCTGTACCGATAATCGGCTCATCACTACTCATAAAATAATTCCTGTTGTTTTGTCATTGGTGCCAAAAAATTACTAGCTCATAAAGCAGATTTGCAGATGGTTATGAGCCATTGTCCATATATCTCATGGCAAAAATGCAAAAACTCCCTAAATTCTTGTAAAATCCAAGACAGCAAAGCGGCTACACATAGGCCATAGCTATATGTAACTACCTGGAAAGTTTCAACAATGTAGTCCATGTGGTACAGGAGAAACCACACATTGCCAATTCAAACCCACAATGCAAGTTCATTTAAGCAAAATTTGTTGGGTGGGGGGTGGGTGGAGAGGGAGGAGTCCGTATGGAGTGGCAAATAATATAAATGAAAACAAATATCTTCCTAATATAGCATTTTATTGTCCATCATTGATCTAAGTTAATAACTAAGACATTTCAGACACACTTCAGATGATATTGACTCATTGTTCAGATATTATATGGCAATAATTGGTAAAAATCACAAAACTTTTGTAAAATCCAAAATGGCCACGTGACCCATCTGACGTCAGCAAAACGGTTATGCATAGGTCATAGCTATATGCAAATACCTGGGAAGTTTCAACTCTGTGCTCCAAGTTGTTGGTGAGATATTCGACATTCCCCATGAATTCCCTAAATACAGGAATATTACCAACATGGGCTATGCAAAGCATGGGCCACTGCCCCCTACCTGTGGGCATGTTCGAAGTAACCTTAAAGGTATGGTGGGACAGAAAAATTTTCTTAGTCAAGAGAGTGAAAACAGAAAAAGTTTCCTAGTCCAAAAGGTGAAAAAGGGCCATAACTATGGGAAACATTATTGGACGGAACCTGTTCCTTGTGCATATCTGTTGCTCTATGCAGGTGTATCAGCATACCAAAGAAAATTCAAATCTGACCAATGGCTTTGAAATTACAATGCAAAATGTTTGTACAGACAGACGGATGGACAGATGAATGGACAGATGTATGGACGGACAGACAGATGTACTGACGGATGGTACAGTGGGTGGACAGATGAACAGACAGACAGACAGATGGACAGAGGGCTTCATTGGACACCCTAAATCCTCATTCGGAGGTCAGGGACATAAAAAATGCATGGCACTGGGGAGTCTGTTTCTGGTGGCGACTGGCAGCGAAAGAGTTAACAGGAATTTGATCATTTTCATGTGTTGTAATCATATACTGCACATTTATTCTAATATATTTTGTTTGACAGAGTTCCTGGTAAGTGGTTTGATATTTTGAAGTGATATGCAATTGGCAGAATTATTCAATTAAGAAATATCCAATTTAAGTGGGCTCCTTAAGTGGGCTCCACTGTATTCTTGTCGCACCTAGTTGGGACAACTAATCTGTCAGCTTAAATACTTTATGTTTTGGACTTTGCTCTCTTTGTCACTGTTGGCTGGCTTTAAATCAGATTTAACCTTTCACCAATTCATATCATTCTGTTTTGAAAACTGTGACAATTTCCAGTTGCTTTCTTTGAGTCTGCACACAGTTCTCACCAACGTAAAACAAATAAAACATACAGTGAAGTTCATGCGGTGTCATAATTTCACATCTTGGGTTACAAAGTACTAACAAGCCAGTATCAACCTGAGAGAATTTCGAGTGTTTCTTTAGATACAATGAAGCCCATTAATTCGATATCTCTTTCTTGAATGACCATATGATCATATTAATTGTATATAATTTTGAAACACCACACCATTCAATTGAATAACTCTTAATTGCAAACACATTTCTAACATCAAACCATTTACCATTTATTATTTATTTATTTTATTAACCCTTTACCCAATGCAGACGATATCAAAATTTATTATTTTAAATATCACTTTTTCAAATTTTTCAAAAAATTTCAATAAAACCATATCATGTGACCCCTCGTTGGAACGATCACGATGAGCTCGTTCCAACGAGGGGTCACATGATATGGTTTTGTTGAAATTTTTTGAAAAATAATATTTTTTCAACTGCTTAATTTGCATATTACGTCGGCGGATGCAGGCGATTCGTCAGGTAAAGGGTTAAGGTTTAAATGACACTTTAACAGCCAAGGTCATATCGTGTCGGTGATAGTTTTACGGGTGGAGGAAACCGGAGTACCTAGAGAGAACCACCGAGCAACGACGAGCAGCTGCCAGCTCCCCAACATCGTAACTCCGCACTGCAGCACAGGCAGAGTTAGATCGGTTGAAGACAAATACACGGCGTCATCGCGCCCCCATGTAGACAATCAGGGTTAAGTGCCTTGCCTAAGGACACAACACAGGAGTTTGAATTGATCGCTCAGATGGTCACCCATCCAAGGACTGACTGGGCTTGACCTTGCTTAACTTTGGAACCAGTTGCCGCAATGCCACCATACCTCAAACCATTTATCATCCCTTCAATGTAAATTTGACCTGTTAAGTTCACATCAGTTATAGAGTAAATTCATGTCTTTTAAATAAAAGATGTTGTAATCTATCGAAGAAGAACTCTGATGGCCAATGAATTCTCCATGTTTGTAGACCTATTTTGTCAAAGTACATCAAATATTGGTATTTAATCTATTATTTGTCATCTCACAGAACTCCGCAAGCTTTGTCAAACAGTTATAATGGAGCAAATTCTCAGTTTATCACGAGAATACAGTAAAATGATGAATTTCCTGTTAATTAAATATTCCTGTTAATTGAATATTTTTTCAATGGCAAAGTGTCTATTTAATTCACAGAGTTCCACTGAATTACATTTTCTTAAGATGGACATAATTTTTTTTATATTGCATAGGTAAGGTCTTGCGATTTGATATTAACTGTTATTCTGTAGAAAAATTATTTTCTCAACATGATGCCCCCAAATTATCCCTACCAAATCGAACATCTCCCAATGGTAGGTAAATATGTAAGCAGAGCTTTTCATCTGCAGTGGTATCCAATACAAGAGAAGTGATAGTTTGTCTGTGGCAGGCAATATTTTTTGACAACTTGGATAAATTTTCAGAATTCAAAAAGACAGTTTAGAGAATATTTGGAGAATATTTGGAGCAAGACTTTTTACTAGTTCTTCTAATAACATTAAAACAATGAAAGTGTCAATGACACTGCAGCTCAACTTCTCTAAGAAGGGACTAACTAAATAACTAACTGTAGGATGTGCTATAGGCATTCTAGACAATTTAATAGCAAAATCTGAGATGGCCACTGGCAGCCATGCTTTTTAACAAAATAAAAAAAAAAACAGGATAGCTCCAATGTAGAAATCACCCTAAAGCCACATAAGAGACTTGTTGTCAGTTCATATGCCAAATCCAAGATGGATGCTGGCAGCCATGTTTTTCAACCAAATTCAGAAGTTAAAATTTGAAAAAGATCGGGTGAGAGGTGCAGTCTGTAGGGTGTGCTAATGGAATTGTTGACAATTTAAATGCTAAATCCAAGATAGTCAGCCACTGATGGCCATGTTTGTCAACCAAATTCAGAAAAATTTGATAGCTTCCATCTGGACATAATACAAAAGCTAAAAGATCGGGTGCGGCCTATAGAATCTGCTAATGGAATTGCTGACAATTTATATGCCAAATCCAAGATGGCCACTGGCAGCCTTGTTTTTAATGAAATTTGGAAAAATCTGATAACTTCATCTAGATATTACCCCAAAGCCATTTATGAAATTTGAAACTGAATGAGTGAGAGATGCAGCCTGTTGGGTGTGCTAAAGGAATTGTGGATGGATAGACTATGACCATGAACACGGATGTACAGACGACAGATTGCAACCCATCCCACAGCTCATACACGACATTGTCAAGTTGAGCTAAAAACATTTGTCAGGCATGTCAGTATTTTATTCTGAACATTATTTTATAGCCAAATCATTGCAGGTTATAATGCTAATAACCAAAACAAGACTAAAACTATATTTCACATGTAATAACACTTGAGTAAAGTAATTTTCTCATGACACTAAAGTGGTAAGCCATGATATTTCATGAAACTAAATGATCAGTTAACAACCAGCAAACCACACATCCAGTTAATCAGTCTTTGTAATTCTTCCAATTTTGTGCCCTGTCCTGTGATACCATGTTAACAGTATGTTTATGTGATGTTATGTGATAAAAAGGATATCAAATTCATCATGATTCTATACAAAATTTATTAATCTTGTCCAAATAATTTGATTTGAGCCTTAGTAAACCCCAGCTTGAGTGAAATTTAGTGAATTCAGTTAATAAATTTCATATATAATAAATGATTCTAGATCATTTATATCCAAGATGGAAAGCCATCAAACAGGTGAAAAAGGACATTATTCCTACAACTTCATTTTCTTAGACATCTGATGTTTTGATGATTACTACAATATAGTAGTATGCACATCATTGTTGTCATCAACTTTCAATGAGTAAAGAAGGTATAGTGGATCCCTGTTAATTGAACAGTCACTTTGCCAATGAAAATTATTCAATTAACAAGAGTATTCATTTAACAAGTATTGTGTCACTTTCCTGTATTCTAGAGTTACACTTTGCATTTATTCTATTATATCTTGTTTGACAGAGCTCCAAACAAGATGTAATAGATTAAATGCTTGTCTTGGATGTACTGAGGCCAAATAGGTCTATAAACAAAGGAAAACTGGGGAGATTCAGGGTAATTTCTCGATAGGTTACAAGATTTTTTATTCAATTAACAGGAGTTTACTCTATAACCTATATTCAATTAACAGGTCAAATTTGCACTGGAGGTATGGTAAATGGTTTTGTGTTGGGAAATTATATTCAATTAACAGGGTCATTCAGTTAAGAGATACAGTGGAGCCCATTTAATTGGATATCTCTTAATTGTATATCCCTGTTAATTGAATATAATTTTCAAACACAAAACCATTTACCATACCTTCAGCACAAATTTGATCTGTTAATTGCATATGGGTTGTAGAGTAAACTCCTGTTAATTGTATATAAATTTTTGTAATATGTCGAAAAAATTACCGTGACACGCACCAAATTTCCCTTATTTATCAACCTTTTTGGCCTCACTACATCCAATACAGGCATTCATTCTATTACAGTGGAACCCACTTAACTGGATATCTCTTAACTGTATATCCCTGTTAAATGAATATAATTTCCCAAGACAAAACCATTTACCATACCTCCAGTACAAATTTGATCTGTTAATTGAATATAGGTTATAGAGTAAACTCCTGTTAATTGAATAAAAAATCTTGTAACATGTCAAGACATTACCCTGACTCTTCCCAGTTTTCCTTTGGCTACAGACCTATTTGACCTCAGTACATCCAATACAGGCATTTAATCTATTTATCTTGTTTGACAGAGCTCATGGAGCTCTGTCAAACAAAATATAATAAACTAAATGCTAAATTTATCTCTAAAATACTGGAAAGTGACACAATCCCTGTTAATTGAATACTCCTGTTAACTGAATAATTTTCATTGGCAAAGTGGCTATTCAATTAACAGGGTTCCACTGTATTCAGTTTAGTGGGCTCCACTGTATTACTTCTCATTCTAAATGTATTGGAATAAGAAAGAACACAACAAGGGTGAAGTACTGAGGCCTGGAATCAACAACGTGAGGTGGAGTTTTTTTTATGTATTTCAAAAGTACCAAAGGCACGCATCAAATACAGAAAAACCTCACCAAGGGGTGAGGATTCCTATCCCCCATATTCTAGAAGAGCCGTGTTCAGTATTTATATCACAAAAAATTGAACTAAGTGAATAAAGCTGATTAGTTTAACCCTTTTACCTAACCTGAAAACTCGTTCCAACAAGGGGTCATAACCTATGTTTTTGAGACAAAAAATGAAAAAATAATGAAAATTAATTGGCGATTTTTTAGAATAGCGCTGGCCGGTTTTGGTCGTTACGTTGGGTAAAGGGTTAAAGAAAAATATCACCTTTGGCAGTCTGATAAATTTCTTGCTTGACACTGATGTCGAAGCATTTTATGCATGTTATAACATCACTCAGGAGCACAACATCAAATCAGATGTGTTCTTACATGATGTTCTTATGCATAATCCAGATTCTCTGCATTGTGTATCTAGAGCATTTCCCAATGTCTGTATTGAATTGTATAACACTGAATATACACAGCAACCATGGTGTAATCTTCAATCTAGCTTACCTTGTTTTCGTTTGACAACCTTTACACTGTCTTCACCATGTTGGTTTTCCAAAAGTAATGGTGTCTTTTCTGTTGTGGTCATGGGGTGTGGAATGTATATCAGGAAAATGTCATAACCAGTGCCAAAAATCAATAACATACCAAACAATGACATAAGTATTCTGAAATAACAGATTTTAATCTAAGATAATGTGTATTCATTTAGTTGTATTATACATTTACCTAATATAATGGAATATCTAGCCAGTGTAATTCACAATAAACGCCATTCAAATTTTATTATTTTTTCGCAATTTGCCTCCAAAACATAGCTGGTCATGCCTCATTAGAATCAGCACACCAAGGTTGGTTACAAACCATGTTTTAATGGAAAGAGATAAATTTTTAGTTATTCAAGAAATGATTTTGTAAGTGAAATCTCCTCATCATGTTCAGTAAATGATTCAACTTGTGAACTTCAATTGTCTAGATACCATAATCCAAAATAATACTCTATCCAGTTTATCCAGTGCTGTAACAATGTGTGAGCATGGGACAGGGATCAGTCGAGTGGGCGACTTGGGCAAAGAAGTCGCCTTGTCATTCCTAATGTCATTTTGGCTTACACTGGGGTCGAAACTCAAGTCGCCCTCCAAAAACTCCTTGGGAGACATGGCAGTTTTGTGCATTTGCTTATGCTTTATTTCCAAATAGAAAGGCTTTTGCATTCTGATGTTTATAACAAAATAAAATCATTTGCGGTTGCTGTTAAAATCTGTCATACTGCTGTTAAATCTGTCATACAGCTCTGAAAATAGCCTAAACAAGCCCAATTTTAAATTTCTCACGAGTTGTGATGGCCCAGTCATTCAAACAATTCACACAAGATATGCATCATATAAGTATTTATTAAAATTAACCACTCTTTAAAAAAAAAAGAAAAAAAATGTGTGGTAGGCAGGTTATCCAGAAAAAGTCAAAACTCCTTATGGTGACACTCTTTCCTATTGAAAATTTTTGTTCATTGAAAATTTGCACTGCCATTTGCATAGGATTTGGAAAGTTTTTCTTTGAAAACTAGAGTTGAAAGTGGGTTAAATGTAATAAGGCTCTACAATATAAATCAAAAATATTGGGGTGGATAAGAATGTCAGGCCTTCATAGCATCAATCGCATAGATCAATGTAAGACAGTCGGCAGAAATTGTAATTTTTCTATACAGTCTATTGGTATTATAACCCACTGCAGAAGGGAAGGGAGACAACTGAAATATTTTGTCATTTTCCTCAGAAATAAATAACTTAAATTGTTAATAATGCTTAATTAATGATATTGAAAACTTTTTTAACTATATTTTTCAATTTAATTAAGACATTCAGAAACTATGAAAGACCCCAGCTTCTTATGTGAATTTGAAGTATATTTTTAAGTATTTGTTCCAAGAATAGACCTTCTGTGAAGAAGTTTTACTCTCATAATAAGCAACGATAAATTTCTAATCCGCTTTCAAAGAAATAATGCATAGCTTTGTATTTAACCGGCTGAGTACTGGAAGCCACTGTAGTGGCTTTCACCTTGAGTGGCTGATTTACAGATAAATCACCACTGTTAACTACATTTTGTTCATAAATATTAAATTGTTTTAGTTTACTGGAGAATGCCTGGACACTAAAATTTTTTTAATATTTATGAACAATATAGTCCATGGTTTACAGGTTACATTACATGGTCAGTACAGAGGTAAAAATAATTCGGCACTCTACCAGTGTCAATGACACTGTAGCTTAACTTGTCTGTGTGTTGTGTTTGATGAAAAGGATAATGTTCAATGTTTATGAAAGGATTATGAAATAAGACAAGAATTGTGATAATTGGGAATATGTTAATTTCTATTCCCTGTATGCTATGTTTTTAATCAAAATAATATGAGGTGTACACTGTACTAAAGAGATGAGGGGTGGGTTAATATGACCTCACAGTTTATGTATGTGGCCCTCCAATTAACTTATGTCAATGAAAATTACCAAGTTACAGTGAAATTATTCCAAAATGAGTCATCCTATCAAGTTACCTTGAAATCCCATCATAAATATGGCCTGTAGACTATGCTAAAGGTTTTTGGGCTTCTGGCCTGTGTAGCCATGACGGTAGACCGATTGCAATTAAAAGGGGACGTCCTCATCTCGACATTATACTGAGTCATTCTACAAAGTTACAATGAAATCCCTTCACAAATACGACCTGTAGTCTGTATTAAAGTTTTTTTGATTTTGGGCTCAGAAAGCCATCATGGTTGAATGATTGCAACCAAAAAGGGGTGTTGTCATCTGGGCATAATCTGGAGTGATCCTACGAAGTTACAATGAAATCCCTTCATATATATGACCTGTAGACTGTGCTCAAAGTTTTCAGGCTTCGGGTCCCTGAAGCCATCACAGTTGACCAAACACGACCAAAAGGGGATGTCATCATTTAGGCATTATATGGAGTCAACCTAACAAGTTACAATTAAATCCTTTCATAAATACGACCTATAGACTAGGCTAAAGGTTTTTGGGTTTTGGGCTCGGGCAGCCATCAAGGCTGAATCGCAACCAAATGGGGACGTTCTCATCTCGACATTATTTGGAAACATCCTACCAAGTTACAATGAAATCCCTTCATAAATATGACCTCTAGGCCGTGCTAAAGGTTTTTGGGCTTCGGGCCCCTGTAGCTATCACAGTTGCCCAATTGCATCCAAAAGGAGAGGTTTTCATCTAGACATTATATGAAGTCAACCTACCAAGTTACAATGAAATCCCTTCATAAATATGACCTGTAGACTGTGCTACAGGTTTTCGGGCTTTGGGCTCAGGCAGCCATCTTGGTTGAACGAGCACACCCTAAAGGGGACATTCTCATCTGGGCATCATCTGGAGTGATCCTACGAGTTACAATGAAATCCCTTCATAAATATGACCTGTAGACTGTGCTCAATGTTTTCGGGCTTTGGGCCTCTGTAGCGGTCACAGTTGACCAATCATGACCAAAAGGGGATGTCATCATCTAGGCATTATATGGAGTTAACCTAACAAGTTACAATGAAATCCTTCCATAAATCTGACTTATAGACTGTGCTAAAGGTTTTTGGGCTCGTGCAGCCATCAAGGCTGAATGATCGCGAACAAAAGGGGACGTTCTCATCTGGACATTATTTGGAGTCATCCTACCAAGGTACAATGAAAACCCTTCATAAATATGACCTGTAGACTGTGCTAAAGGTTTTTGGGCTTCGGGACCCTGTAGCTGTCACAGTTACCCAATCACGTCCAAAAGGGGACGTTCTCATCTAGACATTATATGAAGTCTAACCACCAGGTTACAATGAAATCCCTTCATAAATATGACCTGCAGACTGTGCTAAAGGTTTTCGGGTGTCAGGCTTGGACAGCCATCATGGTTGAATGATTGGAACCAAAAGGGGACATTCTCATCTGGGCATCATCTGGAGTGATCCTTCGAAGTTACAATGAAATCCCTTCATAAATATGCCCTGTAGACTGTGCTCAAGGTTTTCGGGCCTCCGTAGCCGTCACAGTTGACCAATCATGACCAAACGGGGATGTCATCATCTAGGCATTACATGGAGTCAACCTAACAAGTTACAATGAAATTCTGCCATAAATATGACCTACAGACTATGCTAAAGGTTTTTGGGCTCGGGCAGCCATAAAGGCTAAATGATCATGACCAAAAGGGGAGGTTCTCATCTAGACATTATTTGGAGTCATCCTACCAAGCTACAATGAAATCCCTTCATAATTATGACCTGTAGACAGTGCTAAAGGTTTTCAGGCTTTGGGCCCCTGTAGCCGTCACAGTTGCCCAATCATGTCCAAAAGGGGACGTCCTCATCTAGACATTATATGAAGTCAACCTACCAAGTTACAATGAAATCCCTTCATAAATATGACCTGTAGACTGTGCTAAAGGTTTTCAGGCTTTGGGCTTGGGCAGCCATAATGGTTGAATGATCGCAACCAAAAGGCGACATTCTCATCTGGGCATCATCTGGAGTGATCCTACGAAGCTACAATGAAATCCCTTCATAAATATGATCTGTAGACTGTGCTCAAGGTTTTTGGGCTTCGGGCACCTGTAGCCATCACAGTTGACCATTCATGACCAAAAGGGGATGTCATCATCTAGGCATTATATGGAGACAACCTAACAAGTTACAATGAAATCCTTCCATAAATATGACCTAAAGACTATGCTGAAGGTTTTGGGGCTTGGGCAGCCATCAAGGCTGAATGATTGTGACCAAAAGGGGACGTTCTCATCTAGACATTATTTGGAGTCATCCTACCAAGTTACAATGAAATCCCTTCATAGATATGACCTGTAGACTGTGCTAAAGGTTTTTGGGCTTCGCGCCCCTGTAGCCGTCACAGTTGCTAAATCACGTCCAAAAAGGGACTTTGTCATCTAGACATTATATGAAGTCAACCTACCAAGTTACAATAAAATCCCTCCATATATATGACCTGTAGACTGTGCTAAAGATTTTCGGGTTTTGGGCTCGGGCAGTCGTCACATTTGACAGATCGTGCCCATATGGGAAAATTCTCCTCTAGACATTATACGGAGTCATCCTACCAAGTTACAATGAAATCCCTCCATATTAAACATGACCTGCAGACTGTGCTAAAAGTTTTTGTGTTTCAGGCTTGGGCAGCCATCACGGTTGGCAGATCATGACCAAAAGGGGATGTTCTCATCTAGGCATTATACAGAGGCATCCTTCCAAGTTACAATGAAATCCCTTCATAAATACGACCTGTAGACTGCGCTAATGGTTTTCGGGTTTTGGGCTTGGGGAGCCTTACCAGTTGACCTATCACGACCATAAGAGGATGTTCTCATCTAGACATGACACCAAACCTGCATATGAAATTTCGTGACAATCAGACAAGAACTACGGGGTGTAGCCTGTGCTAAAGGAAAATGTGAACAGACTCACAGACTCATAGGCTCACAAACTACCAGACTCACAGACTAATAGACTTCCGCACGCGTGATGGCAATAGCTTATCTTGACTTTGTCAAGTTAAGCTAATAAAACTAAGTTTTACATGGTCAGCTGGGATTGCTGTGGTTACAGCATTGAACTTCAAACTGAAAGGTCCACATTTTCGAGATAAATACATTGTGTCCTTGGGCAAGGCACTTCATCCCGACTGCCCATGTGGGGGCACAGTGGCACTGTGTACTAAGGTGTGCACTAAGGTATCTAGCACATGGATGGGGCACTTGTCTTCAACCAATGCTAACCGCAGAGTAAGTACATTGGGGAGTCTGACAGTTGCTTGCCATTGCTCTGTGGTTCGATCCAGGTACTCTGGTTTCCTTCACCCATTAAACTGTCTGACACAAGATGACACTGGCTGTCGAAAGTGTTGTTAAACCCCAATAAATAAACAAGTGGTCAGCTTATTTTCATCATGACCTCCTACTACCACCTAGCCATATTATATGTCTGGCTGAAGACTACATGCATGGATGAGGAGGATTCCCATTAACTCTTTCCCTACCAGTGATGACTATAGTTATTATGTTTCAAATTCCATATGGCATCAAATAACTAATGTGAAGGGGTGAGGACTTTAAAATTTCAAATGTACTGCCTGGAGGCAGCAGATTTCGAATTTTAGATTGTTCATGTGACAGTCAATCAACTAATCTACTTCATAGTGTTGTTACATGATGTGTAGCGGCAAACATTTTTATGTTTTTTCTGACTACTCCCTCCTGGCCCCTGATTTCTTCCTAAAGTCTCTGGAGGGAGGAGTCACTTCTCCCTAAAAATCAGCTGCCAGGATGACCCCTGGTGTGGCGGAAATGGTATATCCCCACCCTCCACCCCAATAATTTATCAACCAGGTCATTTCCATCTGGATTGGCTTCTTGGATATCAATCTTTTCTTACTAGTAAGCGTGCACTTTCTTACAAGATTAGATTTGCTTCTTGATCTTACATCACACTAGCAGTTGGGTGTCATGCAAATGAGGTCTGTTGTCAATTTAGTTCCAGCATGACAAATTTGGAGTCTGGTATATGCAAATAAAATAAAAAGTTGGGAAGCTATTGCATCGTGACTACCTTAAGTATTTATCCATAGATAAATTTCGAAGTATATGAACTATAATCCTTACAAAATATTCCAACTACATCATCATGGCATGTCTTCAGAGAAGACATGCCTTGATAATGTAGTTGGAATATTGTATCAGCCGGGAGTTAAGTCATAACAGTCAGGACCCCCCACCCCAATTGTCTTCAATTAAACTTCTGTTGTGAAAATAGAACATTAATACTGATCTCACTGAATTTTTTCAGCCATAACATACAGATAGGTCTTATGGTGTAAAGAATTTGTAACACCAGTGACTAATTTGTTACACCAGTGATGCATTACCCCAGTGTCAAAAGAGCAATAAATATATCTCCTGCAAACTGTTCTTCAAATTCTTAAGGCTCATTGGATTTATCATATGGCTTTATACAGACATCCAACAGGCAGTATGAAATTTATTGACTCATTCCTATAGACAGAGAATTTGTTGTTACACCAGTGACATTTAAAAAAAACAATACTCTGTAATCGAGTGAAAACTGCAGGCCTTCAATGCAATTAGGTGGATTCAACATTATTACACACCCGTAACTGTATTTGTCACGATCGCATGGATTTTAGGGGCATGCAGTAATTTTAACCAGAAAGCTCTAGTGCAATCCGATAAAAAGTACCCTTTGCGTGCACAAGTTCTCTCGTTAGACTGGTTCTTATAGTTTGCAGCGTTCAGTGAAATATAACCAATGAGAACCATCGGCTATATTTATCTGTCGGAATTACCGATTCTCATTACAAAATGTTTGATGCACAACTATGCTAAAAACAGTTGAAAGTCATGAAAGACGCATGATCTCTGCCTAAGAAATTGAACAGTGAAACTCAACCTTTGCTTTCGTTATTGAAAATCGAGGAAAACTTAATTAATTTTAGTGCAAAAAGTCCAATTGGGTTCGATATTGCAGCCAGCCACTAGTACAGTTCCTATAAAACTTTGTTACAATGTTGCCCTCACCGCTGCGTGCTGCCGGCGAGTCGACACGGTCGAGGCCTACTGTGTAACTGTAATCTTATTCGATTCACACTTCGGCAATGAAGCAGCACGTTTGCCAACGTAAACATACTTTGAAAAGCATGTTAAGGTGAAGTAGTCCTCAGGAAGCAAGACTAAATAAATCTTGAATACTGGTTAACATGAAGCAGAAAAACAGACGACGACACGCCGACAGCGCCTGGAGATGTTTGACAGCTAGTACATGCAGAACTTTACCAATTAACTATCTCCAATTCCACCCTTACTAGATGACCCCCCCCCCCCCCCCCCCCCCCCCCCCCGCCCCACACTAGCTGAATAAAGAAAATAAATTCGAAAGAATGAAAAGCCTGGGTTTTTTTTACATTTGTGGAACCAATGTTTTTTACGTGCTAGCGGGTGTTGGGGCAACAGGTTTATTTTATTTTATTTTTTTTGTGGGGGCAGGGTGGAAGGGCTTTTTTTAGGGGGATATAGTATTGCTAAAATATGACTTTCTGGAGTTTGTACTGGGGAAATTAAAAAATGTTACTAGCTACCCACTACAGAAATTCTGAAAAATCTTGAGTAGGGTGGGAATGAGACCATGAAGAGGGGAGGGGTTGTAAATACATGTGGTCTGATGAATGCAATATATTGTCAATTTTATGAGATGACTTCCCTGAAAATCAAAAATAATTATTAGAATATTTAAAACATAGACAATATGACAATATTTTCCAGACACAGATTGATGTGTATTTTTAAATGACTAATTTAGGAGTTTTGCTAGTATTTCTGTTTTATACAAGGATATTTCTTATTTTGCTTTAATTCTCAGCAACAAAACTTAAATCGAATGCCACCTATGTGACTTAGTTACATGGGTGTATGAGATGGGGAGGGGTTGAGGCACTCTCACCCCCTTCACCAATAAGCAGTTAATTTTGCAGTTTTCATTGAAAAGGACTGGTATTTTCAAAACAGAGTGTTCAGAGGGAGGGGGTATTTTTATAATTTTGGCAAATATCAGGGCAGTGGGAAGAGCATTTTCAAAGGCAGATTCGATGCAAGGGCCTGCATTTTGATTTTGAAACAAAAGTTCTGGGCAGTTTGATTGGTCAGCCCTCATCCCCCAAAAAATGTTCTCCAAAAGCCTAGATCATTTTAGCCACATTCCATCAGTCCTCTTTAAAACTACTTACTAAATGCAAATTCAGAATACCAAATTCCAAATTTAAGACTGACAAGATATTGGAGCAGACACATAAAAAATTATTTTGTTTTGAACCAGATACCAAGAAAAAAATATTGACAGAACCGTTCAGATAACAAACTGGTGAAGTATAGTACTACTAGTACAAAATAATGTAAACATTAATCAATCTTTGAAAATATTATCAACTGGAGCTTACTGGTGAGAACACCCCCCCCCCCCCCCATCCTTATTTCTCTTTCAGCCTCTAAGCATGTGTTGGATACTCATTTTGTGAGCTTTCAAGAAAATGCTGTTAAGTTATAGATGGGTGGGGGGGGGGGGGTTGTAAAAAAGGTGTACAAACTAAATTACTTGTGCTGTGGAGACAAGACATGACATTTTCTTGCAGTTATCATGCAATATATTTCTCCCTTTGTATATCTGTGTAGTATAATGTGGACAACCTAAAGCTTTTATTTGTAAGTGCAGTCCATTTCAAACAAAGGTTATCAAGACTTGAGGTAAAATAAAAAGAAGGCTAAATTTCAAGTCAGAAACTTTATAATGTTGAAAAATAAAGTGCAAACTTACCAAGACTGCAGAGTTCACTCGCAGTCGGAAGTCAGAATGGAATCTCAAACTGCCTCACTGCCTTCAGGCTCAGGCACTCCAAACGATCGAATAACTGCCCCGGAAGGTTAATTATTGCACAAAATGTCTTTTCTCGTCCAGTGTGTACGTTTGTTACAGTGCAGAACAGAAATGACCGATGTACTGTCCACATGTGATAGCCTTGTGGCAGTAGTGCATGTAATGATGTATCGTCAAGCCGAGTTCAAACTATTTTTAGTTTCAGTTTAAAAAGCACGAAATTTAAACAGAGCGGCCAGTTCTCACCGTATTCAAATTAAAATCCTTGTACATTTTCCATCCTCCAGATATAATGATGCCTGCACACACAATTTTGAAAACACATTTGAGACCTCACAATTTGTGACGTCTGATATGCTGAATGCAATCTTTTGAGTTTTGAGTGTTCGGATCAACATTTTTTTGCGAATAAAATGAATCAACAGCGATTCTACAGATTGCAAGGTCAAAGACTTAAGACTGGTTCTCTGACAAAACTGCCTGTTTCTCTCTAAAATTCTTTCAACCGTTCAAATTGTCGACTATTTAATTAAATTAGCGATTAATTACAGTGAATTCTTTTTCATGGTCGGGTGTGTAATAAATACAGAACCACACTTATGTTTGAATGGGTTAACAATTACTGGACTCGAGCGTGTGGTGCTGGGATAACCACTCGAGCCTACCGGCTCTCGTGGTATCCCTGCGCCACTCGCTCTCGTCCAGTAATCGTTAACCCATTCAAACATAAGTGTGGTTCTGTATATTTATTTCCCGGTTGGAATGTTGCTATCATTCATTTTTGCATCTTTCTGTTGTTTTGTTGAAAGATGTGATGCAAAACCTTATCAATTTCTCTCCCTGAACTTGGCGTTACACCAGTGACATACAATCTTGACACAAGACTTCGAGGGAAAGATACGCAAATACTTTCACCACTGAGATGGGATCAGAAGTGAGCAAAAGAAGGGCACTTATCTATACATAGTTACAAAATTTGGAACAAATGGGGTATCTATCCTGACCTGAATATGAATTACAAAAACAGTTTTTGTTATGTGGTATGTCTTCAAAAATGTTACATCAGTGACATTTCGGTTCGAAGGAGCTCAACTTTCAAAAACAGAGAAAGATACACAAAAGGTCAGTTATATTCCGATAACTGCTTCTCTCAGTATCTCCAAAATGAGAAACCAAGATTCATTAACCAACGTTTATTGAATGAGATATTAGCCCTGGACACAAAGTTTACCTATTCTGCAGAATAACACCCCATATCCAGTGGTCCAAGACTTGTAAATTTGCTCATTGAGTTTCCTAATCAAGTAAGTACCGGTAAGCGTATTCACAGAGATTCACTTACCAATGAATGCTTCATCACCTTATGCATACAGTAATTCTGCCGAACATAAACTGAGTTAGCAGTTGGAAAAATAATGAAAACAAAATTGTTACCAACATTTTTTTCAAATTTGACTTTCATGTTAGACTGCCAAGCAAACCACATTCACACATATTGCCACTTAAACTCATGGCTCATTCATTAACAGAAGAATACAATCAACAGGAACTGCGTACTTTTCCTATCTTCTTGTTATAAACCGAGCACTTATTCTATTATATCTTATTTGATAGAGCTCATTGAGATAAGAGATTAAATGCCTATAATGAATGTATTGAGGCCAAAAATGTCTATAAGTATGGGCCAGTTCAGTGGATGTAAGAGATATTCTTCGACAGATTACAAGATTTTTTATTGATGTGACTCATGCAACAAATGAATAACAACAGCGTGAGCTCTTATTAAATTGCATGCTTTACAATCACCTGCATCATTTCTATTTGTTTTGGCCTCTTTAGACAATCAAAAAACATGTTCAATTCTATTTTAGAAAAAGAGACAATACTTGATGATTGTTTGCAGACTTGGTGTAACTTTAAGGATGTTTTTAACCTCTGTACACTGATGTCAAATAACAATAATATTTCAGGCAGCAAATTTTTCGATTAATGCAACTAAGAATTTAACCGATTCAATCTTGTTTGACAGAGTTCAATAAGCTCTGTTAAACAAGACTGAATTGGTTGAATTCCAAGTTGCATTACGGGAAAAGTTTGCTTCTTGAAATTTTGATATTTCATCTCGGGCATAAAATAATATTTAGCATGGTATAAAAAAATACTTAGCAGAGAGAATAAAATAAATGAAGAACTTACATAGCTGCAATAGCTCTGCTCGACAGATCCTTGTGTGTTTCTTGACACATGACTCCTTTGGTTGTAAAGCTTCCATTCGTACCCAGAAGATTAAGAGCTGAAATAAGAAAACAAAAATTAAACAATTATCAATTAATGTTAGGGATTAGCATACTTTTTCTTTTTAGCCAGATAGAACTCGGTCAAAAATATAAAATTGGTTAACCCTTTACCCAATGCACAGGATATCAAAATTTATTATTTTAATTAGTTTTTTTCAAATGTTCAAAAAATTTCAACAAAACTATATCATTCAACCTCTCATTGTAAAGAGTTCATTTCAATGAGGGGTGACATCATATGGTTTTGTTGAAATGTTTTGAAAAATAAGTTAGGTAAAGTGTTAAATTCTTTTTCTGTCACCACCTGCCTATTGAGATATGCATGTCCTCGAGGATGGATGGATTTATTTATTTATTTAATGGGGTTTAACGACACTTTCGACAGCCCGGGTCACCTCGTGTTGGACAATTTTACGGGTGGAGAAAGCCAGAGTACCCAGAGAGAACCACCAAGCAATGGTGAGCAACTGTCAGGCTCCCCAACGTACTAACTCCACACAAGCAGGGTTAGCACTGGTTGAAGGCAAGTGTACCATAGACGTGCAGTATGCCTTAGTACACAACACCACAGTTCCCCTCCCCCCTCCCTGTGGGTAATGGGGGTGAAGTGTCTTGCCCAAGGACACAACGCGGTTGCCGCAGGTGGGATTCGAACTGAGGACCTCTCAGCTTGCAGCCTGCACCACTACCTAGTGAGCCACCATGCCTCCTCCTGGATGGATAAGATATCTGAATGAGATAGATCTACTTTACCGGTCCCATGTGATCTTTTTCATTTGAATATTATTAATCACTGGACTATTTCATCATCATCCACATTTTGCACACGGAATGGTATCTTAGCTTCGCTTCCATTACCTTGTTGAGGGCTCCATTATTTTGGATGGTCTGAATTTGTTCAGCAAAATTTGTTTTATTACAAATTATTAAAGAGTGCCCACAGACATGCTTCAATAATTGGGATAAAACAAATTTATATAAACAAAATATTATTTCTGTTTGACTGAATATGAAACATGAGCAAGGAAAATGTTAGCTTTTGCTCTGTTACCCTAATTTCTTTGAAAGCCCTGATAGTGGCTTCTAGCCCTCGACCAGTTAATACAGCTGCCCATCCTACTCCCACACCACTCTATGATGATTTTTCTCCCTCTACATGCCATATGAGGCCTTCAAAATCCATAATTTTAAAAGTAATGTCACCATAAAGTCAGCTGTTTCAGCTTGATTCAATATGCTAACCCAGCGCTGTCAAGAGTTTTCGCTCATTTTTTAAGCAAATGCTTTTGGTATACACAAAACTTTTCAATGCTCCTTCTCAAAATGTAATATATTTTTCTCTGTGATCAGTCAGTAAAGTTTTCATTGCCCGAGAAGTATTTCGTTTTCCATGACAGCATGTGGGGTGTGGTGTAGAGGTGCCACAATTAATCGATTAGTCAATTAATTGTTGATAACATGAGTAATCGATTATTGTTTTGTGTTGTCGAATAATTGCCAATCTTATGTTTCATAACCAAGGGCTTTGTCGATCAGAAAGTAGTGCTTTATTTGTAAAAGTGGTATCCTCTTTCATGCCTAAAATATCTATTTCTATGTTTTAGGAAAAAGGAGATGCAGTATTAAATATGGTTTGTCATGTGGATTTAATATAACTGAATTAGCGGAATGCACACAAAGGCAGGGAAGAAATTCTGAGAATTTCTTCCCTGCCTTAGTATGTATTCAACACTGGGGACAACAAATGATAAATTTTTCAACGGAGTCTGTTGATAGGCATTGTATAACATAACATAATCTGGTTCCTTAGAAACAATATTCATCATATATAAATATTTAGTAACTAACTAACAGTTAAGTGAATATTCCGAAGGTAATTTCAAGAAAAGTCCCTATATGATATATGATACGATTAATCGATTGACTGTTGATTATTGCTGACTGATTATCAGTTATTAAAACAAATAATTGTGGCAACTCTAGTGTGGTGGGAGAAAGATCAGGGGATAGGGAAATACCACTCTATGGGAAAGATATTTCTCCATCTCACACTGCTCAAGGAAAATAATAATCTTATTTGAGCAGAATTAACTATTAACCCACTGAGAATTTTAAAATATTTTTTATCAAATCTAGTCATGCCTTCTGTGAAGCAGCCATGACTAGATTTGATGAAAAATTCATCTAAATTTAAGTTAAAAAATCATTGGTCAAAAAGTCAATTCAATTAACAGGAGCGAAGTTTGATTAAAGGTGCCAAAGGTATCCTTATTTCTGTGGCAGAAGATTTCATGTCCTGGGAATATCCACCAGCAGTATGCAAGGAGTTAAGTCATAAAAAATGTTTTTGTGAAACTGGAATGATAGGCGTTAATGAGATCAATGAAATGAGTTGCTTATTCCTTTTCCATCAAAATAAATTGTGGTTTGTTTGTAACTTAATCAGCCACTCCAACATGTGACAGCTTTAGGAGCTAACAAATAGAGCTGGGCAGTATACTGTATGTACAATGTGGCATTGGTATCATCGCCACACATGTTCCGATTTATCGAATGGAAAGAATCTCAAAACACAGAAATTAAATTTTTTTTTTTAAAAATCAGACAATAGAACATTAATCCAAAATGGCTGACAAGAAGAGAACATGGACTATTTATTAACACAAGCACTCGCCACTGGTCTTTGATGTAATCTAGAGGGGGTATTTTTCTCAGATTTTATCACATCAAACAACCAGTGGTGAGTGCCTGAGTTATTTCCAACATACTGACAAATAGTACAGTCATTATTTATTAAATAAGTCATGTACCCTCGTCCTTACCAGTCGAATGGTGAATATGAGATTTCTGAGTCTCTATTAGAGAATGGTGACTTACAGTTCTGTATTGGTATTGGTGTTGGTATATTGTCAATACCCAATTACCGATACCATGAAAAAGCATCCTAAATACCAATACAGAGCTTGAAATGTCAATACCATCAAGCCCTACCAATAAAGTATCAGAAAAATGCAATTCTAACTCTAAAGTTTGATGGCTTACAGTATTTCAAATCCAGCAGTAGGTGGTAGAGATAGAGATGGAATGCTTGGGACAGACAGAAAATCAGATGTGGTAAACGTAAATCAGGAGTAACAATTCTCAATAGTACAAACACAACAAATTCTTTCTTGACCACTGACCATGACTTTAAAACAAACATGATTATTTCTCTCATAATGTTTTTATTCCATGCACATTATGTCCAAACTACATACAAAGTTATTTGTTGAAATAATCATCAGTGATGCAAGGAAAAATAATTGTATCCATGATACAACTGCAAAAGAGACTTATATTAAATTAGAAGGTGTTTTAAAAACCTTGGCTGCAAAGTATATACCCAACACAGTAAAAACATCGAGCCCCAATGAGCCATAGCGAAGGCATATTGAAATAAGCATCCAAATAAGAGAACATTGTTGGCTTATATTCACTGCTGCATATGAGAGTAAACAAAATGAAACCATCACATCTGTTCAGAGGACTAAGAAAACTTATTTCATTAAAACTCAAAATACACTCACTAACCTCTTTTCAAACTCAAAATTGTAGAGGGAAACCCTCAGTGGATTTATCAGTCCGAAGGCAAAACATTCTATTCCGGTCATCCAACACAATGGTAATATCCTTAGGCTGAATCTTTAACTGTTTGAGTGCTAGAAGCCACTATCACGGCTCTACTGAAAAGGGCTGAAAGCCACTATAGTGAAAAATATTAATAGAAAATTGTCTTGTTACAATATATTGGAGAGTGCCAACTGGCACACTCCAATAAATTGTAACAAGACTATTATTTATGAGGAATATCTTGCTAGTCTATAGCTTCTTTTGTTGATGCTGTGATATCTTTGAAAAAAAAATACTTGGGTTACAAATGATACTGGAAAAGTAATATAGCACTCTGCCAGTTAATGACTATCTTATTCTTAACGCAATAGCAAAATAAATACCAACCAAAATAACTTGTTACCTTGTTCTTTTAATTTCTTAAGCATGATACTGAATACACTAAATCTCACTGTGGAGGATACCAGAACAGCATTAAACTCTTTTAAATGCAACAAAGCAGTTGGTTATAATGGGATCAACCGAAACATTCTGAAAAACTTAAATGAAAATCTAAACTGTCTGCTAACTCGAATATTTAATAATACATGTACCTGCAACATTCCTCCTTCCCCAAGGAAAAAGCTATTCTCAAAAATCGCTGATTAATTTTCATTATATTTTAATTTTGTTGTCTCAAAAACATAGGTTATGACCCCTCATTGAAACGAGCTCGTCGAGCTCGTTCCAATGAGATGTCATAACCTATGTTTTTGAGATAAAAAATGAAAAAAATTAGTTATTCAAGAATTTTGTTTGCAAGTGTCGTCTGCTTTTCATGTAGGTAAAGGGTTAAAATTGGAACAAAGAATCTTTAGATATGGATTATCAGGATATACAGACATACATATGCACATGTTTCCTAACCCTGACACACACCTACACACCCACACACAAACACACCTACACACACACACCCACACACACACACACACACACACAGAGTCTTGTCTACCCTACATACCGAGGTACCCCATTGTTTGTCCTTTGTGTGGACTAACGGTTTCTACCTCGTTTTGCCGGTACAGTTCTGGGAAAACAACCGAGGTAAAGGGTTTCTTTTGTCTTTTGTACCTCGGTAAGGCGAAACACGCAAACTCTTTTGTCTAGTTACCTCGTCAAGTTGGTAAGACAAACCCACACACACACACACACACACACACACAGAGAGTCTTGTCTACCCTACATACCGAGGTACCCCATTGTTTGTCCTTTGTGTGGACTAACGGTTTCTACCTCGTTTTGCCGGTACAGTTCTGGGAAAACAACCGAGGTAAAGGGTTTCTTTTGTCTTTTGTACCTCGGTAAGGCAAAACACGCAAACTCTTTTGTCTAGTTACCTCGTCAAGTTGGTAAGACAAACCCACACACACACACCTTGCTAAAACTTCGGTGCCAATGGCCATTTGAATTTAACCACTATGAAAGAGTTAGAGAGCAGAGTGCAATGGGATGGATAGACATATTACAGTTGTTAAAAACAATGGACTACGGAATGTGTTATTTTACCTAAAAACTAACATTATAAGTTATTGTGATGAACTGACGGTAGCATGGTCTGAGGTTTGCGGTTTGGAGTTTATGTTTAACTGAGATGTGGAGCATTGAGATTGATCATAAACACTGAGCCACAGGCCTCAAACCATGTTACCATCAATTCATCATAATAACGTATATGTTCCAATAAGATCCAACCCAAAGCCCAAAACCTACATCATGAAATGAACAGGGTAACTTTTAACAATAACAAGTTTAGCAAATAAAACTCTAGTGTTCCCCACGATGTCACTGGGAAAATAATCAATCAATCTTAAAGGCTGAGGGTTCTCCAGCTTAGTTCAAATCACAAAATAATTTGTAATTTAAACAACACTTCATTCGGAGCATCATGCACTTGTGAAAAATCTAGAAAAATGAAGTGGTTTGGAAGTCCCTCCATTGATAAAATAATTATGAAATGGGCAACATCATTTCAAATATTTATGTGGTGATGTCAGATGGTGAGCAATAATCAAAGAAGAAACTTTACAAGGCCTCATCCAATCAGAGGGCGAGGATTTTAGTCTTATTGGAACATATACATTTTCTTATCAAAAATGTCCATCAAAAACCATTTTTGATCAGATAAAATACTTCAAGAAACCATCCTAACACAGTGATGGGCTTATAAAGTTGTGGTAGCACTTTAACCTGTAGACCAAACCAAAGAAGCTATTGACACATGTATAATTGTAATCAAACAGGTTAGGGAGAGCAGTTTGCTTCGAAAATGCTGGGGTGGGTGATTTTCCATCTATTAGATATATACAAGCACAAGAAGATTCAGAAGTCTTTCAGCTTATGGACCATAGAGTTATACCCATGTTTTGCAACAAAAGTTGTGGAAAAAATTTGTATTTTGTACTTTTTTAGTTATCTCACCTGAATTTATAACTAATGCTGTGTCAAGTTCTGAACAGCTGTCTGGCACACAAAGTCCCAGTGTAACTTGCATTGCTGATGTCACTTTAGCAATTGACTGAAATATATTAAATTGAAAATCCATAATCCTCTGACATAGGGGATGGGAGAGGGAGGGAACTAGGTCCCTGGAAACAGTTAAGAGTCATGCAATTCCACGCAAGTGGCCAATTTGATTTCACTTGAAAAAGACAAAGTTCCATAGAATTTTGAACTGCAGTAAGACAACAACACTATAATGATATACATTTTGTGGCTGTATTGTTGACACATTTTTGAGTTTGCAATGATCAAATGAACCCAATATGTAGAATACAAGCAATGCAACGGGTTTGTTGAGTGAGGTTGTATTAAGGGTACTGCGAATATTCAATAAACATTCAATGAAGGCATTCATTGATGATGTAGATGGAATATTTTATCAGTCAGGACTTGAGCCATCACAGCTGAAACAAATCAAGTTTAATCCCCATCCCATCTTCACAACACCCTTGCCTAATATGCCGCATGGGTCCTGAACAGAAGAAATGTGCAACCATCTATATTTGATGTTCGATCTTCCATCATGTGCTTTGAAATTTTTGGCGCATATTCAATTCGATATTCTATGGTACAACCTCAGGCCTTGACACAGCCAAAGCTTCAGATCAGCCACTCCCATCCAACTAATGACAATGATGATACACAGTCACATAAACTTTATTTATTTATTTATTGTTACATAAGATCAACTACAGCATCTTCAGCTACATCATGACTGTGACATTGAGACGAAGTCAAATAATTTAACTTATCGTTTATACCTATGCTGCCCACTTTAGAAGACTTCCACCCCAGGCATTGGTCCTAATTTTCTAATAAAGCAGAACTTGTTTACCACAGTAAACAAGCATTGCTCCACTTCCCGGGGTTCCCACAGAGAATTCACATAAATATATGAAGTGTTTCAAATTTCCTACAACTTGACATGCCACATCCCACATTCATACTCCGATAAAGCAACAGATAATTCATTTCAATTCTTATATAAATATCAACATGTTTTGATTCCTATCTTCCATTCCAGTCTTACTTGAAGTTCTGCTGATTTTTGATCCACTGCTCTATTAATCATGGTTTCTCATGTTTTCTTCATGGTAAAAATTCATTTCATATGTTCGTAGAAATCTACATTTTCATCTCTCTGTTTGTGTGTGTTATCATCAAGATAAACTACACCATAAGATAATCTTAAGATGAAATATTAGCCACAGAAATGGTTGTACAACATTTGCACAAAAATAATCTCAAGTTGCCGTGGCAGGCCACATTTTGTTGTGGTTCAGTTTAGACATACATAAGGTGGTAGAGTTGCCAACACAGCTCAAATGGTTTTGCTTAAAGGTCCCTCCTGTATATATCCCATGTAGAAAGACACTTAATCCCAACTGCCCAAGTGGGAGAACAGTGTAGCAGTGTGCTAGGCATACTGCATGTCAATGGGGGACATGCCTTAAACTGATTGCCTGCTTGTGCTAAGCTAGTAAGTTGGAGAGTCTGACAGTTATTCAATGCTACTTGGAGGTTTTCTCCAACTACACTGGCGTTCTCCACCTATAAAATTATTCAATATAACATGACCTCGGCTGTTGAATTTGAGATTAAACCTAAATAAATATATAAATAAATTTACAGAATTCACTGAATCAATATTCAACAAACCATCTGAGCATTCAGTGTAGGATATCCTTCATCATGCGATTATCGATCTATTTGTATCAACATTTATGTTAACAGAACCAGCCAATTTTGTCTTGCATTCATATGAGCACAAAGGCGTGTTTAGGTGGGTGCCCCCACTCACCCTGAAATAAATTTTACAGTCTGGACATTTTCATCTCGATCGGAGTCTAAAGCCACCCTGACTCTTGCACGCATTTTGGTCAAAACAGGTCCGCATTCTTACATGCCACAGTTGGGGCACGAAACTTCTCATCACGACAAAGTTAAGCACAGTTTGTGCCATGTCGTGCCATCTGATAAGCATTAGTTACAAACTAGGTCCGCATCTACCATGAACACAAGACACATCTATGTTTTGCAATGGCAATCATCATTATGCCATAGTTGCATCAAGAGTATGCACTATTTGTGCATAAGTTGCGAGGTTGTAATGCCAGGGCATGGATGGTTGTGCATTGACATGCCATAGTTGCGCATGCGTGAAGTCATTGTAGAGGAAATTGGCGTGCGACCGTTAAAGCGGTCATGAGTGCACAAACTATGAAAACCTATGCATACCAAGCAGTGACATTCAGTGGCCCGCAAAAATTGTGCATGAGTTGCGCGTAGGTTGCACATAGTTTGCACATTAGGCACGTTACTGGCACGAAAATGATGGTGTAACACCTCAAAATTTATTTTTCAAAATTTTGGCCATGGCCTAGCATGAGTAGTTCCCTCATTGGCATGCCACAATGCATGCCTCTTCATGTCACCTCTGTCGTGCAAGTGTCAGGGTGGCTTTAGACAGAGATTCACTCTTACCTGTAATCATGCTTTCTTTCGAGCCTGGATTTGATACTTGGACAAATGTTAAAAAAAACTCTATATTCTTGCCCAGGACAGGCAATCTCTTACCATTAAAATAAGAATTATTTAAATAAAGAAAAATTGAAGATATTTAACAAAATTGTCCCATGTAAGTTGTATTGACTTTTTTAGCCCAATTTTCTTGTGTCAAATTTTCATGAACTTTTCATCAAATCTAGTCATGGCTGCTTCACAGCAGCCATGACTAGATTTGATGAAAAATATTTTTAAATTACTCAGCAGTTTAAGAGTTGATTGTAAAAATTCTTTGCCCCGCATATGCTGGTAGATAGTACTACTTCTAGGCTTCATTGAAAGAATACAAATGTGCATGTACCTCCTACAAGATGTACTCCTGTGTTCCAAATAAAAAACAGGTTCAACACTTTCAATTGGATTAATTTTCAGTTGTTATTGGGAGTGCTATCAGCAAAACATTTCAATACATCAGAATTGAAAAGGACAGCTTTTTCTCTCCATTTATATTTTAAGCCTGAAGATAATGCCAAATTCTTTCTAAAACTATCAAGGGATGGAACTCTAAGCAAATACATAGCAGCTTGTCAGGTGCCATGCTGACTGTGTGAAAATTCACCTGAAATCCCCACATGACTATTATGAACCCATCGTTCACAGAGTTTTGTATAGAAATTATTAAATGGTAGGATAAGCATGTATCCCTTTTAATGAATATAGAATAAAAATACTCACTCCAACAGTTGCAACACAATACTCTCCACTAAAATGTGTGCCATTTTCCATTGTATCTTGGACAGATACAGCAATACATTCATCATAATTACCAAGCCATATGAGAGCTCCTCTTAAAATTCCAGCAGAGGGTTTAAAGTCACTGTCCAACACTACAGTACAGAACAAAAAATACTCAAGATTTATTCTGAACATTAACTGACCGAGTGCTGAATTATTTTTCAAAGATGACTTGTGACATGAGTGTTTTTTTCAAAGATCCCATACTACATGCACCAGCAAGAATTGCCTTAGTTCAGCAATAAATTGTTTGGTTACAATTTATTGGAGAGTGCCTGCTGGCACTCTCCAATAAATTGCAAGAAAACAATATTATGTAAACAGTTTTTTTTCTGATGAGCAAACAACACCCTAATGCATTCAAAGTAAAGCCACTAAAGTGGCTTTCTGCACTTTACAATAGAGCCACGATAGTGGCTTCTGGCACCCAACCAGTTAAATGGTACAGCACACACTAAACTGTGCAAGGGTTACCCTAATTTGAAGCTGTATTTTGTCAAAAAACAAAACTCTGATTTTTATCATGTGATCACTGACCCAAATGACTTTTTATAGCGAAAATAAAAGCATATATTATACAGTCACAACTTGATTTATGCAGTGCCATTTTTCCAAATTTTTGGACTGACACAACAAAATAGTTTCAACAGTGTCTCCATGTGATGAAAAGGATATCAAAATGGTAGCCCTTCTTGAAAAAAGTTCTGAACTTAGTCCATTACATCGGATTCAAGCCTCAAGCCAAGTTCAAATCAAATTTAGTAAACATGATTCATAAATTGGGTATAGAATGGTGAGTTTGAAAGTTGTGTTCTGTCAAGTGAGTAAATATCAAGTGATTGTATGGTTAATTAAACTTAAGATAGCTTTTCACAGTTTTCAGCACTGCACAGGCCTGTAAATTACATTAAAACATTAGAAATAGAGGATCACTAATGAGTTGCAATTTCATATGAACTTTCTGTACTGGGTTAACTAAAAGTGATCCGAGCTGAGGTTTACCGAGGCTCAGATCAATTTTTGTGAATGAAGTGCAGAAATTTCATGTCAAATCGTCGTGATGAATATGAGATTCTTTTTATCACATACTGTGTAATTTTAGCTAACGTAATGACTAAAGCTCGCCAGTGCTGTTCACAAAAATTGCCAGCCAAAATTCATTAATTTTTTAAACTTTTGTCTCAAAAACATAGCTCATAACCCCTCAATGGAATGAGCTCATTCCAATAAAGGATAATAATTTCTGTTTTCGAGACAAAAAATTGCAATCAGCCCCTTTTTCATATATATTCAGCAGTGAAATCAAAATTTAATAAAATTCCTAATTTTTCTAGAGCATATTTTTTAAGGCTGTTAACTTTTTAGTACACTTTCGTCATGCCAGATTGACATCCTTCAAGTCACTAACATGTAACCCTCATTCAGTTATTTTGTGTGGTTTTACATAAAGGTATTTCCGTGAGTGTTCTTTTGTGTGTAAATGATAAAGTCTGAACGTGAAACACAACACCATGTAAAACTACATGCACATTGTTCATGTATTGAGCTTTACTCTTGTGTTCCTAGTTCCTTGTGAACATACATGTATGTTTATTAATTCTAGGAAATTTTTCCACCCAGTTTGCACCTTTTGGACCTGTATGTTTATTAAAATTGCCCTTCCAACAGAGAAAAGACCTTCAAATCAATAAATCTTCACCAGATTGTGTGATATTCATATTTGTTTAGCACAGTGTATTTATTGTTGTAATCATGAGCCATAAATGTCGATTAGTTTTCTATAATAAAACTAACTGCAACACTGAAAAATAAGTTTTAAATAAGTTGGCCTTCATATTTATTTATTTATTGGGGTTTAACGACATTTTTGACAGCTGGATCACCTCGTATTGGACAGTTTTACATGTGGAGGAAGTCTGAGTACCCGGAGAGAACCACCGAGCAATGGAGTGCAATTGTCAGGCTCCCCAATGTACGAACTCCACACAAGCAGGATTAGCAGTGGTTGAAGACAAGTGCACCATCAGTGTGCAGTACGCCTTAGTACACAATGCCACCATTCCCCCACAGGCCTTCAGATAAAAATAACTAGCATTAATCCTCACTCCCATGGATTCCCACCGCATGCTATTATTTGGGCTTATACTTTTATTTAATTTTCATAAATTTTACACCTTATACTTTTATTTTAACGCAAGAGTAAAGCCTGGAATCAATTTTTTAGGATAAGTACTATACTGTAGACATCATACACAGCTGTAGATGACTTAATAGTGTTTCTACATCATTGCTGGCTGCCTGTCCAGGCAGCCAACAAATAGGTAAAAACTTTAAAATAAATGCAGCCCATCAGTTGAGTCATCAAGGAAGAATACACTTTTGAAAAGCAATATAAAAGTGTCAGTTTGTGGCTGTATGGGAACTTAAATAGTTATAATTAAACCCACTGATCGGTGTTTTTTAAATTCACTTGCACATATCATATATGTAACATTGTACTAATATATTTATCTTCATCTATCCTTCACTTGTCAGTCAAATAACACTGAATGTCAAGCAATATCTCGGTTTAAGGCCTCATGTAAGGAATTTGAGGAGGAGATCTTTTTCAGGAACCGAGGATCCAATGGGATGATCATGGTTTGCTCTACTGGAAAAACATTATGAACTTTTACCTAAAAAAGATGTAATGTGGTGTTTGCTACATGTATCAGAAAGTTTCTTGAAATTTGGGGGCTAATAAATGTATTGTAGAGTTTTGGATAACAAATTTTTATGCATGTTAGTTAGGCTTTCTGCCAGGAAGAAAATGTTGAGATTGGTAATGGAGAATCCAAGGATCCGACGGGGCTACCATGATCGCCCTGTCGGATCCTTGGGGTCACCATTACCGGCCTCAACATTTCATCTGTCTGAAATGCACATCCGAAATGCCCGCGTGGAGGATCTATGCCTTGTGCATGTTAAAATGCCTGTCCTCAAAGTGTACACAAAACTACCAATGTGGGCCAATGAAACCCAACCCAAATTGTGCGCATATGCTATCTAACCTATCGACAGATTCTGTCCTTTTACAGTCAAGGTTATTGTAACTTGATAAAAAAAAATTGAGTCTGGTTGATTTTTTGCTGTTGCTTGTTCCTTATAATTCTCTACCTTTGGTGCGTACCTTTCGAGTAACTTTTGGGTAGAGGAAAGCCAGTGAGGGGAATAGGGCCGTTGGTGGGATCCCATGTCTGCACAGCAGAAGCCCTGTGTTAGTGACAGTAAATAGCCATCGTCGGCTCTTAGCAATAATGAGTAAAAAATTAATTTATTGAACTTCACACACTGCTCAAATCTTATGGTCAAGCAGGCAGTTCTAGGAGTGTCTTCTGCGTGTTCTTGCAGACATATCACTCTTCACTAACAACAACTGCTTATATTTTATAAGCCAGTCCCGTCAGAGTCAGGACAACTGCTGTATTACATAATTGACTTCAGGTTTTAAGGTAACAAAGAGTTCATTTAGGTATGCTTGTGGAGGCAGTCGTCTCATCACAGTGTTCACTTAAGTGAGACTAAAACTTTTGAAATCCATTCACCAGATAGTATATTGTGAATGCTTTTCACCGGAAAAAATTTATAGCTTAAAATTTTAATACTGTGACACCAGTATGAGGAGGGTTAACTGACAAAGTGACCAAATATGCCTGGCACCAGCTGTTGGCACAATAAATAAAAGTCATCTTGGTACTATAAATAAAAGTAATCAAACAATTTTTATTTTTGCTTCCAGTGAGGTAGCTTATTACTGCTCAGGAGAATGAGCTCAATAGGCTCAATTCATCCACAAAAAAATAGTTCTGAAAAACAAATGAAAAATCCGAATAAAGAACATTTATTTGTATGACTTGATAGAGAAATTTTTCTTCTTATGATGTATCATACAGTCGAACCAATTTAATCGGATATCTCTTAACTGAATAACCCTGATAATTGAAATTCCCCAACACAAAACCATTTACCATACCTCCAGAACAAATTTGACCTGTTAATTGAATACAGGTTATATATATAGAGTAAACTCCTGTTAATTGAACAAAAAATCTTGTAACCTGTCGAGAAATTAGCCTGACTCACTTCAGTTTTCCTTTGTTTATAGACCTATTTGGCCTCTGTTCATCCCATACAGACATTTAATCTATTATATCTTGTTTGACAGAGCTCATGGAGCTCTGTCAAATAAGATATAACAGAATAAATGCTAAGTTTATCTCTAGAATACAGGAAAGTGTCACCATCCCTGTTAATTGAATACTCTTTTTAATTGAATAATTTCCATTGGCAAAGTGGTTATTAAATTAACAGGGTTCCACTGTATTAGGTTGCTGTTAATAAATTATATGTTGTATGTCAATCCTTGAATCTGATAGACAGATGTGAAATGCTTATTAACTAAGTATTCATGCTCGTCATCTAATTTCTAAAATAATCTGAGTTGAAAACAGAGATGGGCAGTATTGAAGTTTTAGGTTTGGTATCGGGATCGGTATTTTTCTGACCATATACCCCAATTTTGGTACAGTATCCAGTACCTACATAAAAATAGCTTTAATGCACCAAAATTTTATATTTAACCCGTAATCCCTTACTCAACACAACAAAAAAACATAAAATTTAGATATTTATTAAAAATGAAAGTGTCAGTGACACTGTAGCTCAACTGGTTTAAGACATGTACATGTATAGTATGTGACACAGCAATGACAAACATCTAGGTAATGACCTGATAACAAAAGTACATGTAAAGTATTGTAACGGTCTGTACATAAATGCTGACCGTAGCCTATAACAAATATATAGGTAATGTATTGTAAAAGTGGGGTGACAGTTGGATGTTAAAACTAGAAAAGAAATCTTTGAGTCCCAGAGTGGGTCTGACTGAACCCAAAAATATTTGTTCTCATAGCACAGGGATAACAAAGTCACCCAAAAACATGCGTTCCTTTCACAAGGTGACAACAAAGGACCCCAAGAAGTTTTGTGAAGATCAGTTCATAAATACAGACTCTAGCCCAAGCCGTATAGACATGTGCACTTACTGTGTATAAGTAGCACTGAACAAATCAAAGTCCATCTAATTTGCATAATTTCTGCACGAGAAAAAAACCTGTATTATATGTGATGTATTCCATGTTACTAAACATTCATACAGAAATTTATTCAAATCAGAACTTTCATACAGAAGTTCTGTACAAAAAACTGACTGCAATAATTTTGGTACAAAATGGCCACTGGCAGCCATCTTGAATTTCGGGCCGCATCCAAAAACACTTGTTCTCGTCCCAAGGTGATAACAAAGGTACCCAAGAAGTTTCAAGCAGATCGGTTCATAAATACAGCCTCCAGCCCTAGCCGTATTGACATGTGCACTTACAGTGTATAAGTAGTACTGAATAAATCAAAGTTCATCTAATTTGCATAATTTTTACACGAGAAAAAAACCTGTATTATATGTGATGTATTCCATCTTACTAAACATTCCAGCCCTAGCCGTATTGACATGTGCACTTACAGTGTATAAGTAGTACTGAATAAATCAAAGTTCATCTAATTTGCATAATTTCTGCACGAGAAAAAAAACTGTATTATATGTGATGTATTCCATCTTACTAAACATTCATACAAAAATTTATTCAAATCAGAACTTTCATTCAGAAGTTCTGTACAAAAAACTGATTGCACTAACTAAAGTACAAAATGGCTGCTGGTGGCCATCTTGAATTTTGGACCACACCCAAAACCACTCGTTCTCGTCCCACGGTGATAACAAAGATACCCAAGAAGTTTCGTAAAGATCGGTTCATAAATATGGCCTCTAGCCCGAGCCGTATTGGCATTTGCAGTTACAGTGCTGAAAGTAACATTAAATAGATCAAAGTTAGTCTAATTGGCATAATTTCTGCAAGAAAAAAAACCCTGTATTATATGTGATGTATCCCATGGTACAAAACATTCACACAAAAAATTATTCAAATCAGCGCTTTCATATGGAAGCTCTGCGCAAAAATCTGATTGCAACTAATTTTGTAGAAAATGGCTGCCAGTGGCCATCTTGAATTTCAGACCGGACCCCAAAACACTCGTTCTCGTCCCACGATGATAACAAAGGTATCCAAAAAGTTTTGTAAAGATTGGTTCATAAATACGGCCTCTAGCCCGAGCCGTATAGGCATTTGCACTTACAGTGCTGGAAGTAATACTAAATAAATCAAAGTTAGTCTAATTTGCATAATTTAAAAAAAAAACCTGTATTATATGTGATGTATTCAATGGTACTAAACATTCACATAAAAAAATATTCAAATCAGAGCTTTCATATGGAAGTTCTGTGCAAAAATCTGATTGCACCTAATTTTGTACAAAATGGCTGCCAGCGGACGTCTTGAATTTTGGACCGGACCCCAAAACACTTGTACTCGTCTCACGGTGATAACAAAGGTACCCAAGAAGTTTCGTAAAGATCGGTTCATAAATACGGCCTCTAGCCCGAGCCGTGTGTATGGCGCGACGGACGGACAGACAGACGACAAGCCATGACAATACCTCAAATTTGGCTTCACTAAAGTTGAGCTAATTATATCACTTATGTTGATAAAACCATCTAAATTTGGATGTCACAGGAACCGGCTCATTGAGCAGTATCCTATGACATTCTAATTTGTATAATTTTATTGAGAAAAATTCAAGGTATTTTGGCTGTCTTAACCTTACTCTGGCTACTTATTGGTCTATAAATTGGCTGTGTTGGGTCAGAACCAGCATACCGGTAACTCTGGTGGTTCCTTCATATTTTGTATGTTTGTAGCAGGTATATTAAAGTACCGTGTTTTCTGTATATTCTTCATCCCTTGGTTCGTTATAACTACAAAACCTTTACCGTTCTGTATTTTTGGTATACCGCACCAATACCTTCAATTTGGGCACTTGCCAAACCCAAAATGTGAAATTTGTATAAAATTCTTCTATCTGAACCCCTAGGCTGTAAAATATTTTTAAGGCCCCACAATTAAAATTTGGGTGCATTATAGTTTTTCCCCTGTCTGTTTGTTCATTCATCCATCTGCATATAGGGTACAAGGTTTGTCCGTCTGACTCCACTTACAGTTTTCATACTAGAACCTTTTTTATTTTACCAGGTATTTATACATATACCAAAGGTGTGCATATTGCCAGGAATTTGATTTTGTTCTATTTTTCACAAAATTATGGGTTGTTGAACTTTTCAAATTGTTATGAAATTACAAATATAGGGTACAAGGTTTGTCCACCTAACTCCTCCCACAGTTTTCAAGCTAGAACTTTATTTTATTTTACAGTGTATTTATACATAAATATCAAAGGTGTGCATATTGCCAGGAATTTGATTTTGCTCCATTTTTTACAAAATTAAGGGTTGTTGAACTTAGTAAATTTTTAAGAAATTTTGAATATAGGTAACAAGGGTAAATGTCAGCCTAACTCCTCCCACAGTTTTCAAGCTAAAACCATTTTCTTTTACAAGGTATTTATACATATACTAAAGGTATGCATATTGCCAGGAATTTGATTGTGTTGCATTTTTCACAAAATTACAGGTTGCTGAACTTGGTAAATTTTTGTGAAATTTTGAATATAGGGTACAAGGTTTGTCCAGCTAACTCCTCCCACAATACATATGTATATTAAAGTACATCGGAGAACTTGCAGGGGGGTCATATGTGTTTCACAGGCATAGCACATGTATGAGTAACAAGTCACTGTTTACTCTTCAACCTCCTGTGTCCATGTGCTGTGTAGGGGCATACTTCAGTCTAGTTTAATGTCTGGTATGTCCTTTGGATGTACCACATCAAACAATTATTTTACAGCCATCAGGGTTCACATTTTAATTAATATTTTGTTTGTAGTCACATTAGTGCTTATAAACAATGATGTGTCCTTCACATGCACATGTATGCATTTGATGCTCACATGCACTCAATGACGTTCAGAACACTGTCATCAAATCAGCCAAACCCTTGAGTTATAAATGAAACACCACAGTCAATTCATGCCACCTGAAGTCAATTGCAGTTTGATGAATACTGTTATGATCAAAATAATGTCATGGTTGATACTCAACTAAAATGCACTATTATTCGATGCCTACAATAAAAGAAGGTAATTGACATATTTTAAGCAGGCCTGAAAATAAGCAGTTGGACATTTGCAAAATGAGGTCCCCAGAGGGTGAATTTGATGATGCTATCCAACACAGTGGACCAGTTTATCCTCTAGGTATCTCTTTCTGTTCAGTTTTGAGACCCTGATTCAGATTCAGTTTCACAGTGGGTAAATTTAGTGATGCTACCCTGTTGTGCATCTTGTAGATGATAGTCCGCTTATTTGCTGGCTTGATTTTAAGCAAAATATTAATTAACACTTTACCTGACATGAAAGGCAGACAACACCTGCAAACAAAATTCTTGAATACTTAATGTTTTTCATTTTTTTGCAAAAAAATATAGCTTATTCCCCCACATTAGAACAAGCTTGATGAGCTCATTCCAAAGAGGGGTCATAAGCTATGTTTTTGAAACAAAAAATTAAAACATTATGAAAATTGAATGTGATTTTTGTAAATAGTGCTTGCCTGTTTTGGTCATTATGTTGAGTAAATGGTTAACAGATGCCCTAAATGAATTCACAAACATCTAAGTTCAAAACTAACTTGGAATATACATTACAATCATCATCAACATGTTATGTCATTGTCAGAAAAGCTAAAACTTACTTTCTAAAGCCCATAATGACCCACTGGATACACCATTTGCAAGATAAATCAACTCTTGAAGACATGTTTGTGAGATATTTTTTTGGTTGGCATTTTGCTCTTGGTAACCGTTCAGTTGCAAATATTTTTGGTGAAATAAACCACTGTTCAACAAAGCTGGTGTAGATAACAGCTTGTGTACATTTTTCTCAAGTTCAGAAGCAACTTTGATGACCGATTTTGCTTGAAATTTAAGGCTCCTCTGGAAATCTTTAGAATATGATATACTATCTTCTATAACGTGTAAAGCTTTCTTCATCACACCTGTGTATGTCACTGTATGCTGGCCGTTTGTAGTCCTACATTTTAAAACAGACACAATCCATAGAGCAAAAAGAAATTTTATACCTTTCATATTTACTGGTATCACAATGTTAGCTGCAAACTTATTCAGTCACAAATATCTTGAAAAGAGCAATAATCTAAATAGCTCTGTATTTAAAGCTGCAAATGTGATTCAAGGAGACTCAGCATGAGATGATATATGGAAATGCCTGCAATTATATGTAAACTAGGAGGATTCTTTTATTGTTTACAAATTGATGTCAACTATTAATATATCTCTGGCAGATAAACAACATCAATGCTCCTTTGATCTTGAATACATCAAACCTGAAAATAAAAAAAAAACAACTGGTGAACTAAACTTTTCTAGAAAAAGCAAGAGATCAGTGAGCATGAGCAACTAGTGGTGTAGGCATGGAAGGGCCTGGGGGAGCCTTGCCCAACCCCTCAATCCCCACTGCCCCCCTAACAATCCAGAATTCTACCATATGCATGGGGCATCAACTAATGAAATTACAAAGGACATACACTGGTGAAAATTAACACTTTTCTTGTCTCAAAATGTTTCCAAATAGTGCCTAATTTAAAAAAAAAAATTGAGGCCTAATTTAAAAAAAAAATATACCCCACAGCTTCAACAATGCAAGAGGTAGGCCACATCCATACTTCTTCCTCAACTCAAAACTTCAAATATCGTGACATGCCTTTAACAATCAGAATTGATTGTCGCAAATGATTCTCACAAGTAAAACAATGAGAATCAACTTTGATTCTCACAAAATGTTCATTTGATTCTCGTCATGGATTCTAACATGTCCATAAAAGGTCTGGAGAATTCTCTTTATGTTTTTCTGGTTTGACCAAAAGTCTGTATGTTGGAACAGGTGTTCTACATATACATACCAGACTAGAAACTCTCAAAAATTGGAACTAGGCCCTTAAGGGTTATCCTGCAGAACATAAATAAATATGAGGTTTGTTTTTTTATTTTGGATTATGAACTGGTTGCACTTACAAGGACAAAGGTAAAACAGTACTCTCAAATTATATATTGAGAACTGAAAATTGCTTCTCGTGGAGGAGTTCACAAGAATCAAAACTGATTCTTATTCAATTATTTATTTACTGGGTTTTTAAAGACACTTTCAACACCCAGAGTCACCTCAGTTGCACAGTTTTATGGGTGTAGGAATCCGGAGTACCTGGGGAGAACCACTGAACAGTGGCAAGCAACTGTCATACTCTCCAACGTACTAACTCCACACAAGCAGGACAAGCATTGGTTGGAGACAAGGACACCATCGACATGCGGTAGTCTTAGTATGGTGCACCACAGTGCCCCACATAGGCAATAGGGATGAAGTGCCTTGCCCAAGGATACAATGCAGTTACCCCTGGCAGGGATCAAATGGTGGATCTTTAGGTTTGGAGTCCAATACCGTCACCACTGAGCCACCACACTACCAACTGATTCTTATGATTTGGAACAAATTTTAAAAGTCATCATTCAGTCATTGTTATTTTTTCCTATTTCTGCTCCTACAAAATTAGAAGAAAAAAACCCCAAAAAAACCCAACATTTGACACCCATTTACCTTTTTCTAATGAGGGGTTAGAGGCTACGATTTCTGGAGAAAAATTAAAATGTCAAATTATTCAAGACAATTTTTTTTGGCAAGTGTCATCCACTGGTCATGTTAGGAGGGAGGTTAATCTAAACATCTGGGGACACCCGAGTCCAGTAAAGTTATGTTCATTCTTTTGTTTTTTCCATTGATTCAGCTGATTAGATGCTGGTGTAGAAAACACTGCTTGAAAGGGTACAAAGTCCAATAAAGATTGCAACATAACATTATTTTATCACCAAAGGTGAAGATATATGTCACAAACTCCTGTCATGATTCCAGTTTTTAGATTTCAGATCAATGAAACACCTGACACTTCTAGTGCCCTGACAAACTAACCAATGATATTTTGTACGTTGTTCAAGCCTCTCCCTTACTTAACCCTTAAAATTAAAATAATAAATTTTGATAGCCTGTGTATTGCGGAAAGGGTTAACAGGAAACATCCGGCTTGTGCTAGTCACAAAATGGCCATTAAATTTTTTTATTATTCCGATTTTTGACTCCAAAACATAAAAGGTAAAATTTGTAAGAACCCTTAACTTAACACAACATGTGTGTAATACTTACAATATTAATGGAAAGCCTGTGGTCCATGGCTTCCAATCATAGTGAAATAACTATTCTATGGAGGCAATTAGTTGCCCTCCTGAACTTTTTCCCAGGATGGTGTTTCTCACTCTCGTGTGATTTTCAAAATGACAGACTCACTGTTTTTGTGTCAAGGCCAATCCGACCAGCCAGAACATCCCAGCTAATTTCTGGAGATTCTTGGGTTAAGCTGGTAATTATATGTTCAATTACAGTGGAACCCTGTTATTTGAATAGAAACTTTGCCAATGGAAATCATTCAATTAACAGGAGTATTCAATTAACAGGGACTGTGTTACTTTTCTGTATTCTAGAGATAAACTTAGCATTTATTCTATTATATCTTGTTTGACAGAGCTCCATGAGCTCTGTCAAACATGATATACTAGATTAAATACCTGTATTGGATGTACTGAGGCCAAATAGGTCTATAAACAAGGGAAAACTGGGGAGAGTCAGGGTAATTTCTCGACATGTCACAAGATTTTTTATTCAATTAACAGGCATTTACTCTATAACCTATATTCAATTATCAGGTCAAATTTGTACTGTAGGTATGGTAAATGGTTTTGTCTTTGGAAATTATATTGAATTAACAGAGTTATTCAGTTAAGAGATATCCAATTAAGTGGGCTTCACTATATCATATAATCACCCTCAAATAGCTCATTACAAAAAATATTGTTCACAACATCTAATATGGAAATGGCATCAGTCGTCAATGTCGATGCCATAATGTTATGAGAGTTGGTTTCTGATGGTAGAATTGAATTTATTTTCTCTTTTGTTTCATTAACAGTTTACCTGATACGAATAGCAGATATTTTGTAAAAAAACATTTCAAGAATGACCAAAAATTTTTTTTTTTGTCTTGAAAACATAAGTTATGGCCCCTCATTGGAACAATGTTGTCGAGTTAATTCCAATGAGGGACCATGAGCTATGTGATTCAAAAATTAAACAAAATACAAAAGGTTCGTTGGCAATTTTTGTTAATAGCACTGGCCAGTTTTAGTGGTTATGTTAGCTAAAAGGTTAAGTTACACATATGTGATAACAAGAATCTCATATTCGTCACACTTTGACATTAAATTTCTGAACCTCATTTACTAATATCGATCTGTGCTTCAGTAAACCTTGGCTTAAGTTAATTTTACTGAACTCAGTACATACATTTCATATGAAATCACGACTCATTAGAGATCATCTCTTTGTTACATATGGTGTATGCAGGGACATAAATCCTGGGAATGTTTCACACTCCTCCTCAAAATTCTTTGTCTAGTCAGGCAGAATATTATTACCAAATACTGTTCAGAACAAGAGGCAAGCTCTTCTTAACTGCAACAGTGGGACACAGTCCTGAAGTAAGAACACATGGTCTAATATAGCTACTTTGAAAGCCCACTGTATTTAAGAACTGTCAGGCATAAACATGTCGTGGTTGGGAAAAACACAGAACAGACCCTCTCCTCCCCTCCTTAAAGGATACTCCCCCATAGGCATTTCCTAATAGACACTTTTCTCCAAAGGTGTTTTTATATGTTAACGCCAAATAAAATGAAAGTGTCAATGACACTGCAGCTCAACTTGTCCAAAAAGGGACTGAACTGAATAGAAAGATCCAGTAATGCCAAGTCATTCACTCGAGTTTCTACAGAAAAGACATCACACCAAAGCTACGTATGTAGCTTCCATCAGCAAGCCTTTTTGTTGGAACATATATTCTCCATGTATATGCATGGCAAGAAACTTAACAAAATTGGAACTTGGTAAGTAAGAGTTAAACTCTAGTAAACATATCAATATGAGGTTTGTTTGGTATGGATGTTTGTACTGGGGCACTCACAAGGTTATAACAGTTCTTACAAATTCTAAATTATGTTAACCCTTTACCTAACATGAAAGGAGGATGATATTTGCAAACTAAATTCTTGAACAATTCATTTTTTGTGTCAAGAACACAGTTTATGACCTCACAATGGAACAAGCTCAATGACAAAAAATGAAAAAAATAATGAAAATTTAATGGTGATTTTTGTGAATAGCACTGGCTGGTTTGGGCCGTTGCTTTGGTTAAGGGTTTAAGGACTGAAAACTGATTCTCACAGGAGTTTGTGTGAATCAAAACAAATACTGGTGAATCACAACAAACTTTAACCCTTTACTCAATGCAAATGATATCAAAATTTATTATTTTAAATATTGTTTTTAAATTTTTCCAAAAATTTCACCAAAACCATATCATGTGACCTCTCATTGGAACGAGCTCAACGAGCTCGTTCCAAAGAGGGGTCACATGATATGGTTTTGTTGAAATTTTTTTAAAAATAGTATTTTTTCAGCTGCTGAATTTGCATATTACGCTTCGTTGGGTAAAGGGTTAAGGACTGTGTACAGTTTTCCAAAAAATGATATTTGGTATAGATCAATTGGATCAAGTAAACCTTTGAAACTGCAGCCTTATGGCTAAAGCTGCTGCTTGTTACTATTAACCCTCTGCACTCTGAAGTAAAAATATTAAAATTTCAAGCTGTAAATTCTCCCATCATGCAACAAGGTATTGAACGAATTCAGTCAAAATGAATTGGTTAAATTCTTAGTTGAATTTTGGGAAAATTTAAAACTTGAAATTTCAGCAAATTGACATCACTGTGCAGAGAGTTAATGATTCTCCCAACAAATTCATGCAGCCCAGAAATATAATTTTGTATAAATTACCTACTGCCCTCCCAACTGTGTGGTGTTTCTGATATTATGACTTGAGACCCATCATTATCAATATGGTTGTGATTATAGAAAAATACCCATTTTTCAAATATGGATATGAGAAATGTTTGTTAGGGAAAGTTTTCCTTGGTGGGGAGGGGGGGGGGGGGAAATGTCAGTGGAAAAATGCCTGTTATGTAACAAAAGAAAAGAATTCAGGAAATTCTCTTCACACAACATCAGTTAACTCCAAGCAGTGCTTGTGCTCTGGTGGTCAAATAAAATTGTCTTTGATGACTTTACTTTGCACATGTATATCTGAGAATTTAACCTGTTATAGCTAATCATCTTTGACAAAGCTCAAGGAGCAATAAATTCTCTCAAAAAATATAAGTCAGTCCCAGTTTTATTGTTTGAAAGTTTTACAGTGGAAACTTGTATCCTGACATCAATGTGCTGAGGGTTGACTCCTTGCATATGGCAAACAGATATTCTGATTTCTAGACCAAGGCAGCAATTTTCAATTGTCATTTGTACTAGATATGTACAATTTGGGCACATTTAACCACATTTTTCCCCAGTAAATTGAATCAACAACCTTCTGATCAACAGTTTCTAGAGTTAAGTTGAATTTTGATTAATGTTTCATCAAATCCAGTCGTGTGTGCTTCACACTATTTTTAAAATAGCCTTAGCAAGGGTAAACAAACATGTTCACATTCCGGAGTATGGAATGCGCTAAAAAGTTTCAATGGTTAACTGGTAGGGCATTAGAAACCCATATTTGGGCTCCATTCTGAAGGACAGGTATGGCAACGTGAATGCTCCATATTATGTGGATTACAATATAAGTGTACAAAAATGTATTATGTGTACAAACTGAAGAAATCAATAAAAATATATGAGTCTGTGTCACCTGGTATAGTGCAGGAAGCCCATATTTGGGTGTTAATTTGAAGTGTGATTGCCACAACTTGAAGCAGTGGTGTGGCTGGGGGGGGGGGGGGAGATCTGGGGGCACCCCCACCCAATTTTAGTCACACCCCCTAATTATTGATGCCTTTCACAACTTATAAATTATGGACACAAATGGACTCAGAGTCAAGGAAATTGCTTCTGTTTTTTTTGTCTCAAATTTAATTTTTTCTCCCGGGAGGTCCCCCCCCCCCCCCCTCCAACAAGAGGGGGTATTGCACCATTCAGATCGCTGAACTAGCCACACCCCCCCCCCCCCCCCCCCCCCCCCCGATATTATGCTTGCCACCCCTATCCTGACTATGCACCTGACTTTAAGAATTCATATTGAGTGGATTTGATTCTTATCAAGTTATTTCTGAAGTGAAATTATTCATTCTGCATGCATTTGTTTTGTTACCATTTATGGGAGAGTGGCTGATTGCTCTCCTAGTTGAAAGACGAAGACATGTTAACAAATTTTGAGGATCCAAAAAATATTTAGCACTTCAGTCTTTTAAGATCGGAGTGTGATCAAAGTCAAATCCTCAATAACGACTGGATTTTCCAGACATTATTTTGTACTCCTACACCAACATTTGGAAAAAGGTTTTCAGGTTTCGTGAAGACGGGTCAGTTTCTTGGACTTCATCTAAAATTGATTGATTAAAATTTGAAGCAATCCCTATTCAAACTCTTAAAATTAGGTATTTAAAATGTCAGTGTTACCTTTTGACCCAGTCGTTTACCTCACAGTATGTCACCTTTTGGCATAAAGGTAAAGTTGTCACTGAATGTCCTTCAAGTTAATCAACCGCAAGAAATAAATCTGTTCATAATATATCGGTATAATATTTATAAGATCGTGTGGACTTTTGGTAAGATCTGAGATGGGAATGCAATGATTCACACTCAGTATGTTCTTTGCCCACTGGATCACGGGATTTTATTTATTTGCTTAATGCAAATATCAAGGAGTTCAACATTGTGGAATGTGGAGCAGACGATCACAAATTTTGATAACACGGTGTGCCTCAAAACGAAACCCTCTTCGCTGATTCGAAGTAAATGTACAACAGGTGAGTGTCGGATGAAAGCAAGTGTGCATGGAGAAGGCTACTATTAACCCCTTCCACGCTGCCTTCCTCGTAGATGCCAAAATACCAGACTCACCGTTCCGAGACAAATCGGAGCATGGTCAAAACGAACCAAAACTAATGAAGAAAACGGACCAAATTTCTAGACAAAACGGGCCATATTTTTCATGAAACAATTAAGAAATAAATGAAAGTGTCAATGACACTGTAGCTTAACTTGTGCGTTGTGTTTGATGAAAAGGATAATGTTCAATGTTTATGAAAGGATTATGAAATAAGACAAGAATTGTGATAATTGGGAATACGTTCATTTCTGTTCCCTGTATGCTATGTTTATGACAAAAAATAATATGAGGTGTACACTGTACTAAAGAGCTGAGGGGTGGGTTAATATGATCTCACAGTTAATGTATGTGACCCTCACAGTTAACCTATATCAACAAAAGTTACCAAGTTACAGTGAAATTATTCCAAAACGAGTCATCCTATCAAGTTACATTAAAATCGCTTCATATATATGGCCTGTAGACTGTGCTGAAGGTTTTCGGGCTTTGGGCCGCTGTAGCCGTCAGTTTCCCAATTGCGTCCAAAGGGGACGTTCTCATCTAGACATTATATGAAGTCAAACTACCAAGTTACAATGAAATCCCTTAATAAATATGACCTATAGACTATGCTAAAGGTTTTTGGGCGTTGGGCTCTGGCAGCCATCATGGTTGAATGATCACAACCAAAAGCTACAAAGTTAAAATGAAATCCCTTCATAAATATGACCTGTAGACTGTGCTCAAGGTTTTTGGGCTTCGGGTCCCTGAAGCCGTCACATTTGACCAATCACGACCAAAAAGGGATGTTATCATCTAGGCATTTATGGAGTCAAACTTACGGGTTACAATGAAGTCCTTCCATAAATATGACCAATAGACTATGCTGAAGGTTTTGGGGTTTTGGCTTCGGGCAGCCATCAAGGCTGAATGATCGCGACCAAAAGGGGACGTTCTCATCTAGATATTATTTAGAGTCAGCCTACCAAGGTACAATGAAATCCTTCATAAATATCACCTGTAGACTGCGCTAAAGATTTTCGGGCTTTGGACCCCTGTAGCCAACACAGTTGCCTAATAGTGTCCCAAAGGGGCTGTTCTCATCTAGACATTACATGAAGTCAACCTACCAAGTTACAATGAAATCCCTTCATAAATATGATCTGAAGACTGTGCTAAAGGTTTTCGGGCTTTAGGCTTGGGCAGCCATTATGGCTGAATGATCGCAACCAAAAGGGGACGTTCTCATCTGGACATCATCTGGAGTGATCCTATGAAGTTACAATGAAATCCCTTCATAAATATGACCTGTAGACTGTGCTCAAGATTTTCGGGCTTCAGGCACCTTTAGCCATCACCGTTGACCAACCACGACCAAAAGGGGATGTCATCATCTAGGCATTATATGGAGTGAACCTAACAAGTTACAATGAAATCCTTCCATAAATACAACCTACAGACATGCTAAAGGTTTTTGGGCTCGGGCAGCCATCAAGGCTGACTGATCGTGACCAAAGGGGGCGTTCTCATCGGGACACTATTTGGAGTTATCCTACCAAGCTACAATGAAATCCCTTCATAATCATGACTTGTAGACTGTTCTAAAGGTTTTCGGGCTTCAGGCACCTTTAGCCATCACAGTTGACCAATCACGACCAAAAGGGGATGTCATCATCTAGGCATTATATGGAGTCAACCTAACAGGTTACAATGAAATCCTTCTATGAATATAACTTTTTGCCTATGCTAAAGGTTTTTGGGCTCGGGCACCCATCAAGGTTGAATGATCACGACCAAAATGGGACGTTCTCATCTAGACATTATTTGGCGTCATCCTACCAAGTTACAATGAAATCCCTTCATAAATATGACCTGTAGACTGTGCTAAAGGTTTTCGGGCTTCGGGCTAGGGCAGCCATCATGGTTGAATAATCGCAACCAAAGGGGGCAATCTCATCTGGCCATCGTCTGGAATGATCCTACGAAGTTACAATGAAATCCCTTTATAAATATGACCTGTAGACTGTGCTCACGGTTTTTGGGCTTCGGGCACTTGTAACCATCACAGCTGACCAATCACGACCAAAAGGGGATGTCATCATCTAGGCATATATGGAGTCAGCCTAATAGGATACAATGAAATCCTTCCATAAATATGACCTTTTACCTATGCTAGAGGTTTTTGGGCTCGGGCACCCATCAAGGCTGAATGATCGCGATCAAAATGGGACGTTCTCATCTAGACATTATTTGGAGTCATCCTACCAAGTTACAATGAAATCCCCTGATAAATATGACCTGTAGACTGTGCTAAAGGTTTTCGGGCTTCGGGCACCTTTAGCCGTCACAGTTGCCCAATCATGTCCAAAAGGGGACGTTCTCATCTAGACATTATATGAAGTTAACCTACCAAGTTACAATGAAATCCCTTCATAAATATGACCTGTAGACTGTGCTAAAGGTTTTTCGGGCTTCGGGCTCGGTCAGCCATCATGGCTGAATGATCGCAACCATAGGAGACAATCTCATCTGGGCATCATCTGGAGTGATCCTAAGAAGTTACAATGAAATCCCTTCATAAATATGACCTGTAGACTGTGCTCAAGGTTTTCGGGCTTCGGGCACTTGTGGCCATCACAACTGACCAATCACGACCAAAAGGGGATGTCATCATCTAGGCATTATGTGGAGTCAACCTAACAGGTTACAATGAAATCCTTCCATAAATATGACATTTTGCCTATGCTAAAGGTTTCTGGGGTCGGGCACCCATCAAGGGTTCATGATCGCGATCAATGGGACGTTCTCATCTAGACATTATTTGGAGTCATCCTACCAAGTTACAATTAAATTTCTTCATAAATATGACCTCTAGACTGTGCTAAAGGTTTTCGGGCTTCGGGCCCCTGTAGCCGCCACAGTTGCCCAATCACGTCCAAAAGGGGACTTTCTCATCTAGACATTGTATGAGGTCAACCCACCAAGTTACAATGAAATTCCTCAATAAATATGACCTGTAGACTGTGCTAAAGGTTTTCGGGTTTTGGGCTCGGGCAGTCGTCACGGTTGGCAGATCATGCCCAAATAGGGAAATTCTCATCTAGACATCATAAGGAGTCATCCTACCAAGTTACAATGAAATCCCTCCACATTAAACATGACCTGCAGACTGTGCTAAAAGTTTTTGGGTTTCGGGGTTGGGCAGCCATCACGGTTGATAGATCATGCCCAAAAGGGTCGTTCTCATCTACGCATTATACAGAGGCATCCTACCAAGTTACAATGAAATCCCTTCATAAATACGACCTGTAGACTGTGCTAATGGTTTTCGGGTTTTGGGCTCGGGCAGCCATACCGGTTGCCCGATCGTGACGAAAAAAGGATGTTCTCATCTAGACATGACCCCAAACCTGCATATGAAATTTCGTGACGATCAGACAAGAACTGCGGGGTGTAGCCCGTGCTAAAGGAAAATGTGAACAGACGTTACAGACTCACAGACTAACAGACTTCCGCACGTGTGATGGCAATAGCTTATCTTGACTATGTCAAGTTAAGCTAAAAATGTAAATCGTACATCGAAATATAAAAAAAGTAAAGACGCCATCTAAAATTTCAAACGTCTAGAAAATGGTGAGTGATGTTTCACATGTGTATCTTGTGCAGGCGTAAGTGCTGTCCCCAACATCGGCGTTTTAATGAAAATGTAAAGGGTGGCCTACTGGTAAAAAGAGAGGGGACGCGAGAACCTAGCCAAAATTTTAATAGCGATAAATTGAAGAAAATAAAGATGCGGGTGTTTCTAATTTGTTGAGCTCCACAAAATACTGAAATTTAATACAAATCTGACACATTTCACATTTTCAGTCTTTTGCCACCAACCTATAACGTTACTACACAATTTGGCATTAAACGTTGAGAACTTCCAAGGACGGCAACAATTTTTAGATATGATTTTCTTGGGAATTATATCTGCGTCGCTGATAAGACTGTACGCGAAGATGTGGGGCGTTTTGTCCAAAAAGGTACAAACCAACAGACCGTTTTGACCAGACTTATGGGGAGCTACTACTGATAATAATAACACTTTGGCCGATCGCTGATTTCTCGCGATTCTAGGTTGAGAGGGCCTTGATTAGCCCTTTGCTCCCAAATGCCTTTTTTATCCCCACGACTCTTCTCTTATTCCAGCTCTCTGAAACGAACTGCTTGATGACATCCCTTACCCCGTTTTTCCCAATCTCTCCATAAGCATACTAACCTTTTCTTTTATGTCACCGACCAACCACATGTCCTCCCTTCTTCCGCCCCGCTTCTCCATCATCGTATTTTGGACATTCTAATAGAAAGTGTTTCAGGGTCTCCACTACGCCTAAATTACACACTTGGCACGTCTTTTCATTGTCTTTCCCAATTTCCCCGCTTAGCTCCAGCGACCTTCTCTGGAACAACAGTGACCGCCCCAAGGTGCCATCAAGGTACTCTTCAAAACCTGGCTTCTCTTTCTCAGACAAGCCACCCAAAGGCTTCTCTCGTCAATTTTGAGGGTGCAGTGTGCCCATTTCTAAGTCGAAATCTCTGCTGCACAGCTCTCTGTTAACTCCTCACTCGGCCTATCCACCCTGTCTTTGTGTTTGAATTCCAAATATTCTGGAACATTAATTTACACCACGGACTGTCGCGCAGATTTACCAAATAGTAATATAGCAGAGTTTCCTTAATTCTATCCTGTCCTTAAAATCTCATCCACACAAGCTCACCCCTTATTGCTTCCAGTGCCGTGGCATACTGCACCCCCGTCATCGGTCGGCTCACATCGTTCTGCAGGGTTTATTAAATCACTTTAAAGCCATTTGGTTTAGAGGTATCATTTCCATACCATATGCTATACCTGGTACACCACCATTTCCCAAATTGTTTTTCCCACGAACATCTTATTGAAACTGTTTCTCCCTACAAGTTTCATTTGATTAAGGATTCTCTTCCCTTTAGTTTATTCGTGTGGTTTCGGTAAATGCCTCTTCCTGCAATGTTTATAATTTACCACTAAATACTCGAAGTCACCTATTTACCACTAAATACTCGAAGTCAGCTGTCTCTCCCACGCTAGTAGTATATCTCGTATGTTTCGTGCACTATTAGGAGTATCTCATCGGGGGGATCTCATATGACGTCATAGTCACATGATTCAGTGGTGCCATGTTTGGTTGTCATGGTAACCCGCATGAGCAGCCATATTGTAATGTAATTGCCATAGTAATACGTGGTCTTAGTGCGCATGCGCAGCGCGTATTATGGTGATACGTCTTTCCGTCGTCCATTTTGTGTACTGAAGGCCGCCATCTTGGATTCTATGTAGAACGTCGTTACCATGAGCCTGTAAGGCTTCTTAAAGGAAAGGGGTATGTTTGGAGAGTGTGCTCGATTGAATAGCAGTAAATCTAATTAGCAACCCGATAAACGATCCTCTTCACCGAAATCATCCAAAAACTACCGAAAAGGACTTGGCGAAGTCCCATTTGGGGTTTATTAGAGTAGCAGTAGTGCTATAAAACGGGTTCCTTGGTGTAAGAGTCAACCTAATTACCCAAAATAGACCCGACAACTGTTTATTTAGGTCTACCTGTTATTCGAATTCTTTCAGCATCCCCTGCTTCTATCTATGTTTCTGTAAGTTATGCTATAGTTTCTGTCTATCCAACCCTGTTTGTTTGATCTAGAGTTTACTATAGTAGTTATCACTTTGAACAGTTTTGCTTGTTGTTACTATACTTGCTTTTTTGGTCTGTTCTGGCTAGTTCTAACTCTATTCCGAGAACTCTTGTTCCTATTCTGGACAGCATGTTTCATTTATCCAGATCATCCAATCAGTGTACTTTACTGAAACTAATCAATCAAATCACTCCATCTGTCTAAACCCCACCCACTGCCACATATCGTTCTCTAATACAATGGTTCCTTAGTCCACGAGTCAATCGAGCAGTACCTGGACCAAGCATTGCACGAACGATTCGAATCCCATCAAGCAAATGAGCTGTAGAGCAATTGCTCCATGAGCAAATGCTCTTGCGACGCTAATCTCATCGAGCAAATGATCTATAGAACATTTGCTCGAAAGAATGACTCCAAATACTGCTCCCATACTCATCTCGGTATTTGCGGATATCTACAATATGGCTCTTATACAGCTTCTACCCTCCTATATGGCTTCTAGCTCCTACACAGCTCCCAATAGTCTTACCATCAACGTTTTCCTTGTCGCGAACTGTCCTTTGATTAGCCTGTATTGTATTCACCCAATACTATAGTGTTTTACCAACATTACAGTCTTGTACCACTAAGGCCTTGTACCACTACTATTGGCTACCCATATTCTGTCCTATGTCTCAGCCATTACTAACTTGTGGTACTACCACGGCTCTTAATACGTTAATACCGCTACGGATCCCTGTTTTCATCACTAGCATTCCACTACTGCTTGCTCGAACAGCTTTTTCATACATATTCCAAGTTTCCCTAATAAGCTATCTTGCAGTTACTGAAGTCATTGCTCGAACAACTAAAATCCCATCGAGCAAATAAGCTACCGAGCAGTTGCTCCATTAGTAGTTGCCCATGAGCAATTGCTCTTGCTACTCGAATCTCATCAAACAAATGAGCTATAGAGCAATTGCTCGAACGAGTAACTCCCAATACTGATCTACGACTCACTTCAAAAAGGGGTTTTAAAAGGTACCCTGTATACGGGGTACCTGGAAACGGGGTTGATGATTTCATCGAATGAGCTGAAGAGCCATGAGAGTAATTGCTCCATGAGCAAATTCTCCCGTGATTCAAATGTCATCGAGCAAATGAGCTATTGGGCATTTGCTCGGAGTGACTCCAAATACTGCTCCCAGACTCATCTCGGTATTTGAGGATACCTACAACATGGCTCCTATACAGCTCCTAGCTCCCATACAGCTTCTAGATAATTCATCACCTTCATAGCCACAAGACCACTACTTGTCTATAGTCACTCTAATCCATCCAATGGTCAGTCTGTGAATTGTATTCACCCAGTGGTGTTCTACCAACATTACAGTCTTGTACCATTTCCATTTTAACCCTCGTTTCCTGAAATGGGATCACCTCTGTGTTCACTTATGGTAAGATGGGTAAGTCAAATATCAATATAGAGGGAGGATAAAATAATAACTGTAGTCTGCAGCCGTCTGGCTGCAGACTGCAGTTAGTATTTTATCATTAATACCCCATGTATAGACCTCTTGTAATAAGACAAAGAAAAAGTCAATGAAACTGTAGCTTAACTTGTGTGTTGTGTTTGATGAAAAGGATAATGTTCAATGTTTATGAAAGGATTATGAAATAAGACAAGAATTGTGATAATTGGAAATATGTTCATTTCTGTTCCCTGTATGCTATGTTTTTGATAAAAAATAATATGAGGTGTACACTGTACTAAAGAGCTGAGGGGTGGGTTAATATGACCTCACAGTAAATGTATGTGGCCCCCACAGTTAACGTATATCAACGAAAGTTACCAAGTTACAGTGAAATTATTCCAAAACGAGTCATCCTATCAAGTTACATTGAAATCCCTTCATAAATATGGTCTTTGACTGTTCTAAAGGTTTACGGGCTTCGGGACCCTGTAACCGTCAGTTTTCCAATTGCGTCCAAAGGAGACGTTCTCATCTAGACATTATATGAAGTCAACCTACCAAGTTACAATGAAATCCCTTCATAAATATGACCTGTAGACTGTGCTAAACGTTTTGGGGTTTTGGGCTCGGGCAGCCATCAAGGCTGAATGATCGCGACCAAAAGGGGACGTTCTCATCTAGACATTATTTGGAGTCATCCTACAAAGGTACAATGAAATCCCTTCATAAATGTCACCTGTAGACTGTGCTAAAGGTTTTCGGGCTTCAGGCCCCTTTAGCCGTCACAGTTGCCTAATGGTGTCCAAAAGGGGCTGTTCTCATCTGGACATTATATGAAGTCAAACCTACCAAGTTACAATGAAATCCCTTCATAAATATGAACTGAAGACTGTGCTAAAGGTTTTCGGGCTTTGGGCTCGGGCAGCCATCATGGTTGAATGATCGCAACCAAAAGGGGACATTCTCATCTGGGCATCATCTTGAGTGATCCTACGAAGTTACAATGAAATCTCTTCATAAATATGACCTGTAGACTGTGCTCAAGATTTTCAGGCTTCGGGCACCTGTAGCCATCACAGTTGACCAATCACGACCAAAAGGGGATGCCATTATCTAGGCATTATATGGAGTCAACCTAACAAGTTACAATGAATTCCTTCCATAAATACAACCTATAGACTATGCTAAAGGTCTTTTGGGCTCGAGCAGCCATCAAGGCTGAATGATCGTGACCAAAAGGGGACGTTCTCATCTAGACATTATTTGGAGTCATCCTACCAAGCTACAATGAAATCCCTTCAGAATTATGACCTGTAGACTGTTCTAAAGGTTTTTGGGCTTCGGGCCCGTGTAGCTGTCACAGTTGCCCAATCGTGTCCAAAAGGGGACGTTCTCATCTAGACATTATATGAAGTCAAACCTACCAAGTCACAATGAAATCCCCTCATAAATATGGCCTGTAGACTGTGCTAAAGGTACTCGGGCTCGGACAGCCATAATGGTTGAATGATCGCAATCAAAAGGGGACATTCTCATCTGGGCATCATCTGGAGTAATCCTACGAAGTTACAACGAAATCCCTTCATAAATATAACATGTACAGTGTGCTCAAGATTTTCGGGCTTCGGGCACCTGTAGCCATCACAGTTGACCAATCACGACCAAAACGGGATGTCATCATCTAGGCATTATATGGAGTCAACCTAACAAGTTACAATGAAATCCTTCCATAAATACGACCTATAGACTATGCTAAAGGTCTTAGGACTCGGGCAGCCATAAAGGCTGAATGCTCGCGACCAAAAGGGGATGTTCTCATCTAGACATGTGAAAGTGGATGTTGACCGATCGCGACCAAAAGGGGACGTTCTCATCTAGACATGACCCAAAACCTGCATATGGAATTTCGTGACGATCAGACTAGAACTGCGGGGTGTATCCCGTGCTAAAGGAAAATGTGAACAGACTCACAGACTAACAGACTAACAGACTTCCGCATGCGTGATGGCAATAGCTTATCTTGACTATGTCAAGTTAAGCTAAAAATGGGACGAAATTATGCCTTGGAACGAAAAATCGGTCTTACGAGTAGAAGGGGTTAATTCCCTGTACCATTACTATTGGCTACCACTATCAGAAACATTTACTCAGCCGCTAAAAAGCGTAAAACTCCTTTGAAGTATCTTTTGTATATTTTCATTTTCAATAATGTCTTTTTACTATAGAATTTAACTACACCCTTGGCATTTTTTATGGTTCTTCAGGCACATTTTGAGAAGTGCAACTTCATCTCCTGTAAGAAGTTTTGATTTCCCTTCTTTTCTTTACACATCGCGAAATTGACCGTTCTTCCGTACCCATTTTTTCCTATACATAGTATATCTTCTATTTCCAGTCATTTGCTATGCTTTCACACACTGTTTCACACTTTATAAAGGCACATTTTGAAGACGACAATAAAGAGGAAATCTTCAGTCTTCTACTTGGAAAAATCGGTTTAACCCTTTACCTAACACGAAAAGCAGACGATACTAGCAAACAAAATTATTGAATAAGTAATTTTTTTCATCTCAAAAACATAGGTTATGGCCCCTCTGATGATTGGAACGAGCTCGTTCCAAAGAGGAGTCATACACTATGCTTTTGAGACAAAAAAATTAAAATATAATGAAAATTAATTGACGATTTTTTAGAAAAGCGCTGGCCGGTTTTGGCCTTTTCGTTGGTTAAAGGGTTAATAACCCTTTGAACTCAAAAGGCCGTGTTTTTCGATCCAGGATCGTGATATTACCTGAATTCATAAAAGTAGATAGCAGTCCCAAGGTATTTCCCTTAGGCTGCACTTTGAAAATTTTGCTTGGTCTTCCCCCAAGTAACAAATATCAGTTGATGGCTCTGAACGGAATGGAATATACCATGGGGGCCAAAGGGTTAAGTTACATTATTTTTTTCGGAACCAGTGTACTGCTTTTCTCACATGCAAAAATAAAGGTCTGGGATATATTTTGAAGCCTTCTTCTATTGAAAATTTGCTGGCCCACCCACCCAAGGGCAGAAAAAAAATAGCTGCACCCATCCGATGATCAGGGAAATAGCTGCCCTGTCCTTTATCCAAGGACTGGGAAATAGCTGCCCATGCAAGGACTGAAATGTACTCCATTGAACATCAAGGGATATAATCAAAGTTGGATTTTCTAGCTGGACAGAATGGCAGACACTTCACTTTTATATATCAAGGAAAATGCAGCAACTGTTTCAGGCAATTTAGCAATCTTCTAAATCTTCTGGTGAAAGATACTCCATTTTGAACGATTCCTTCATAGAAATAAGCAGTTATAATTGACACGCGCAGCTGTGTTTATGTTTGTTTCAAGAATTTCCAACATCTCCTGTTCTGTTTAAAAGAAACATTTTTTGTTGTGTGTGTGTGTTGGGGGAGGGGGTGATGTCAAGAAACTCGGGTAGGGTGTAGGGGACATGCATCAACAACCCTTGGTGAATTTTTCCTGTCTTTCATGTGCACCTTTGGTGCGCGTGAAATACAAGAAAAACTACACATGGGATCATTGATACCAGTTGTCCGTACTCCATCCTCGTTGTGTTCTCTCATTGTGTTCGGTCTTAAAACCGCCCACTGGAAGCTGTTAACCACCAGAGGTCTTTATCTGACTTTGAGAAACATTGTTGTCTGAGCACAGTAACTTTACACATACAGTAATGAAGAGGTCCCGTAGACAATAGTCAAATTACTTTGGTAGTTGTTCCTAGTCAGGTCCTTGCTGCCTCTAATTAGCCGCTAGTCTCACAACGCACGGTGCAGTTGCAAGTCTGGAAAATTACTCCGATCATTAAGGATTAACAAGACATATACAGTCCCTTAGTTTATAAAGATTTTCTTGGTGGGTATGTTGCCAGTCTCCTTACTTTCAATTCTGGTGGGCCATAGAGGTGAGAAAAAAACTGTTTTTTAGGGGAAGTATATTTTTCATATATAGGAGCACGGTGGCTCAGTGGTTATGGCAATAGACTTCAAACCGAAAGGTTCACTGTTCGATTACCACCAGGGGTAACTGTGTTGTGTCCTTGGGCCAGGGACTTAATCCTGATTGCCGATAAGGGGGGGGGGGGGGGGGCACGGTGGCACTCTGTACTAAGGAGTACTGCACGTCGATGGTGCACTTGTCTTCAACCAATGCTAAGTATGTTCCTACAGCGTTAGTAAGTTGGAGAGTCAGACAGTTGCTCACCATTACTTGGTGGTTCTCTCTGGGTGCTCCAGCTTCCTCTACCCTTAGAACTGTCCAGCACGAGGTGACCCTGGTTGTTGAAAGTGTCATTAAATCCCAATAAAATAAAATAATTTTCATACTTTTCAGTCTGAGAACTTTAACATAAAGCAAGAAGAGGTCCTGTGGACAACCATGGAATTATCTTGGCAGTTCCTAGTCAAATCTTGGCTGCCTAAAGACTCCCCAACAGGCCCTTAATTATGTTTTCGTTTTTAGAATTCACTAAAATAAAAATCTACAATCCATTCCAATGAAAGTTCAAGAGCTGAGTTTAATTGCTTTTTGAGAATATTACTGGCTGATGTTGGCCATTGTGTTGAGTAAAGAGTTGGTTTACACTAAGGCTGTGTATTGCACAGGGTTAGTAACTCTTAGTCACAATTTCTGGTAACTGCCATATCACACACTACATGAAAATGTACCCTCACAGAAGCTGCACAATACGGAGGGTTAGTTGCATAATAGAGATGATCTTACTAATAACCAGAAAGAAAAGAGTGACTAAATCTGTGCATTCCACAGACTTAGTTGGTTAGCTAACATTCACTGACTAACCATGGGCATTAACCCTTTACCTAACCCGAAAAGCAGACGACCCTTGCAAAAATAATTCTTGAATAACTAATTGTTTTCATTTTTTGTCTCAAAAACATAGGTTATGACCCCTCATTGGAACGAGCTCGACGAGCTCGTTCCAATGAGGGGTCATAATCTATGTTTTTGAGACAAAAAATGAAAAAAATAATGAAAATTAATTGTCGATTTTTGAGAATAGCGCTGGCCGGTTTTGGCCATTACATTAGGTAAAGGGTTAAACATGATTAGTTACATGTAATGGGCTGCCATATTATACACTGCATGAAAATATACACTGACTAAGGCTGTGAAAATTCACAGGTTAGTCTGTTACATGCACATACATTGTAGGGTGCAGGATTCAAAATACTAATGGAAGATATTTAAACTGAATTTTTAAAAATGAAATTCCAATGAAAGTGTCAATGACAATATAGCTTAAAGTGACTGTGCATAGTGGTCTATCAGCATAACAAAGATCATTTAAATCAAACATCCACTGACTGAGATATGAAGGTCCAAAGTTGTTACAGACAGACAGATGAATGGATGGATGGGCCCCATTTCTATATCCCCCAGAAACTTCGTTTTGGTGAGGGATAACAAGCAAGTACATAGGTAGGTGCCACCTGTTGGGTGTTCATGTACCAAATCACCTTGTGTATATTCAACATAAAATACACACTGGAGCCCAGTGATAAAGCCAATACAGTAGTTTGTGTAGTTATTGTAGGAAAGCCTAGTTAGGCTAAAGAAAATCATTAATCTTTTGATTCTCGAGCACCAGCACATTTGTTTTTTTTGGCCAGCATTTGTCATTTTTATTTTGGAGGCAAAATTCAAAATGTACAAATCTACCATGTGATTTTAGCGGTATCATATCACGATTTGCGATGCAGTATGTCATATACATTGATAAAGTACTGTTATTCTCTTTGCGAAATGCGACACGATTCTCATATGTATACAAAATAAAAATTTATTTAACTGGCTGAGGACTAGATTATTTTTTTTTGTGGGGGGGGGGGGGGGGGGGGGGGTCTGAATTTGTTCATCAAAAGTGTTCTTGTTGATTGTTGTGTTGATGATTGTCATGCACAATTTTTCCTCAGGGAGGACACCTCGGGTCACTCCTCCACCAAAACCCTGGCTGGGGCGGTATGGTCCCAGGGTTTTCTCCACTAAATAGGAAAATGCACTATCAAATGAGCCATAATGTTTGCAATGCCACAAACACCAACTGGCAATAGTTAGTCCAAAAATGACCGCTCACTGATAGAGTCTATGTACTGATTCTTGTTAATCATTTTAACTGGTTGAGTGCTAAATTGTTTTTCAAAGGTGATTTGAAACATGGGTATTTTTTTCAAAGAGACCACACTTCCAGAAAGAGTAGCCTTTGTTTTGCACATAGTTTATAAAAAATAATTGTTTTGTTATAATTTATGGAAGAGTGCCAATAGGCACTCTCCAATAAATTGCAACCAAGCAATTTTATATCAAGTTTCTTTCTTCTACTGCTGAACAAACATCAAGCCAATGCACACATCAAGCTAAAGTGGCTTCCAGCACATTTCAATAGAGGCATGATAGCGGCTTCTAGCTCTCAACCTGTTAAGAACCCTTATTTACAGATTACATCATTCTCACACCAAAACATTTTCTGTTGAGAGAACCAACACTTACAGTATAAACCTCTTATACAGATTCTCATACTACACATTGTCAGATAGATAAAGACTCAAGTCCAAAGATCCCAGCTGGAAAAAATTCTGTTCACCCTCTGACAGAAAGTGAGACACAGCCAGACAGCTTATCCTGTCAGACCAAGACCTATGTCTAAACCTTATCCCAACATCTGTCTGGGTGTGGTCAGCTTATGCCCATTTTTACCACTGTATAACATCTCATAGTTGGCTCAACTTAGGCAGTACATAATTTGGATCAGTACTAATGCTGTTACAGATACTCCATATGGATTTGTTGTTTATGTTGTCTTCTCATTGAGCACCAAATCTTTTTCTTGCAAGAAACACATGCATACTGAGGGGAAAACTTTATTACATAACATTACATTGCATCAAGACATGGATATAAGAGTGTGTAAATTTTATTTTCTGTCTAGATATTAAAATGAAGATACATTATATGTCACAGTCTAAATTAAAACATTAAAAAATTTACAATAAAATTTTTTGTGATTGTCAGCACTATATATATGTAAGTTTTTTTGCCATTCAGAAACAAAAAAAATGCCATGAGTGTATAAAAAGAAGTCAGAAAGAAATTGAAAACACCAGGAACACACACTCAGTAGTAATTTTCAACATTATGAAGCAATCTCGTTCAGAAACTTTCAATTGAAAGGGTTGAACAATGTTGTTACTTCTTTACATAATGGCCCATACCCAGCAACGTGGCTAAAGGTTTCCAATAGAATTTCCAACTAGAGGGAGGGACCAGGAAGGGAAAACCCCCTCCCGGTCCATCCCCCTAGTTGGAAATTCACTACCAAGAAAACTTTTGAAAATGAAGCCATGAAAGGGGCATAAAATTGACTATAATAACTGAAATGCCAACACATTTATGATAGAATTATCAAGTTATTATTATTTGGTATTATTCTAGGAATTGAATATGTGCTAAACAAATCCTCATGCTCAATCATGATGTAATTTTCTTGAAGTGCATTTCGTGGATTTTTTTTTATTACAATTAGTAAACAAACTATAAAAATCTCGTACCGATTGACATCATGCATACTTATGAAGCTCGATGTTGTGTGCACTGTAGTTGTAAATAGAAACAGTTGGAATTTTTGCAGATTTGAAATCGAGTTTGAATTTTGGGAAGTGAAGGAGACATCAGCATCACCAAAGAAACTCTAAAATCTAGATAGATGGAATTTCCAACTACTCATGACTTGCCATCTGAATTTCCAACTTTAGGAAATTTTGGCCAGGATTGAGGGTGACACCCTTAAAAAAAATAATTAAAATAATAAATTTTGATATGTGCATTGTTTTAAGGGTTAGAGCATAATTGTTTTCTTGCCAAGCCCAAACTCTAGATTTTTTTTTATTACATGCATGCTGATACATTGTTGTCAGGTGATTTATTCCTGGATGGGACTCGGACAATTCTTTTCAACAGAATGACCAAACCAGAGCCAGACACAGTAGGGCATGCCCTCTGATCCTCAAGGCCTATACCCATAAGTTTAATACAAAAAATAATAATATAATAAAAAGAAAATCTATGCTATTTTAGTGAATATCGGACTATATGTGCAAGCGGTCGTGAAAAAGAAAACTTTCAGGTCCACACTCATGAGATAATTCCTGATATTCACTAAAATAGCGTAGATATCCTCTATGTATTGATAGGAAGTAAAATAGATCCGTAAAGCACAGAAATTTTAGAGCTGTCAGTAAAATTTGTTGATAAATCACTATATTTTTTTAGTCAATTAAAAGGGTTTTACTCTATCACAAATATATAATTAACAGGTCATATATACTCTAAAGGCATGGTAAATGGTTTGGTGTTTGACAATTATAGGCAATTAAAAGGGTTATTCTATTAATGAATATTCACTTGAGAAGAATCCCTTGTATCACTTCATGTTTTGTGTTTTCCACAGCCATGTTAAGAAAATTCTCAAATTACATATTTATAAATTTATCTAACAGATTTTTTACCTCTATTGCATAAATAAAATTAACCTTTTATTTATTTATTTATTTATTGGTGTTTAAGGTCACATATTTTTGCACAATGGCTAATCATGACCACAACATGAGTATCAGCTGAAGACCAGGGGTGAGTGTTAATAATCCATGTTGCCCATTTTAGAGAGGGTTTGCACCTCTCAAGAATTGGTAACTGGGTCCTATTTTACCAGTAAATCAGAGCCTGTTTACCGCAGAACACGCACTGCTTCACTTCCCGGGGTTCCCACATGGAAATTAACCCTTTACCTAATGTAACGATCAAAACCCACCAGCGCTGTTCACAAAATTCACCATTTAATTTTTAGTACTTTTTCATTTTTTGTAACAAAAACATAGCTTATGACCCCTCATTGGAACGAGCTCAATGAGCTCGTTCCAATGAGGGGTCATAACCTATGTTTTTGACACAAAACATCAAAAAAATTAGTGCTTCAAGAATTTTATTAGCAAGTGTCGTCTGCTTTGCATGTTTGGTAAAGGGTTAAGATCACAAAATCAACAACAAATACATAGCCTAAAAATATCTGAACATCCAAAATAATAATAAGTGAATTTAAAATCATAAAAGTTTATTAATTTGTCTAAAATTCCGATTCTCGATCCTGATTGTAAAAATCTTCAGTTCTCCAGGCAAGGTGAGTGTAAAGATCATCAACCCAGCATGTCACACCGGTCCTATATCCAGGAAGTCAGCCGCACTTCAGCTATAGTGCACCATATTTATATTTATTTATTGGTGTTTAAGGTCACATATATTTGCACAATGGCTAATCAAGACCATAACATGAGTATAAACTCAAGACCAGGGGTGAGCGTTAATAAGCCATGTTGCCCATTTTAGAGAGGGTTTGCACCTCCCAAGGAGTGGTGACTGGGTCCTATTTTACCAGTAAAACAAAGCCTGCTTACCTCAGTGAACAGGCACTGCTTCACTTCCCGGGGTTCCCACGAAGATATAGTGCACCATAACACAGTGATAGTTGGCTAAATATGACGTGCCATTATAGCCATTTATCAATGTGATATGGAAACTTAGCATTATGTCCAGGAAACTCCATGAGTAAACTGAAGTGAGAAATTCATCACTTCCAAATATGCAGGCAAGACGAGCAACAAGTAGGAATCACAATGTCTAATTTTATCACATACCAGTAATCAGAATAAAAATTGCTCATTATGGAAATATCGACTGCAACATGTCTAATAAACGTGATATCAACATGACATCATAACATTATAAGTGAGTGGGTTTTGGAAGTAGAACTTTATTTAATCCTCTCCGTTTTCATGGCCATTTATGTCATTAACTTTTTATCTGATATCACCACCAGATATTTGCAAAAATATTTAAAATATTTCCTTTATTACTCAACCTTTTAATTTTCTGGCTATGAAAACATCATGACTGATGACCACTCCTTGGAATAAGCTCAATGAGCTTGTTCCAATAAGACGATCACGAGCAATGTTATCGAAGAAAAAATTGAAAAAATACTCAGATTTGGAAACTGATTTTTGTCAAGAGTGCTGCTTATTTAGGCCGTTGTATTAGGGTTCACATCATGTGATAAAAAGAATTTTCATTCTAAAGCGAGTTCACTAAAATTTATTTGAACCTCAATAATTTGTAACATTTTGATTCTAAAGCGAGTTCACTAAGATTTATTTGAGCCTCAATAAATCATGATTCACTGGCAAATTTTTATATAATATCACATGCATTTTATTTCAGGGTATTTTTTGTTTTTAAAAATTTGATTAGCAGTTTCCATCTTGGTTTCAAACAAGCCAAGACCAATACCGGGTCTGGACCTGCGTCACTGCATGCAATTGAATCGGCAAACAGGAAGTGGCTGCACGGCAGATCTGAAAATTGCATACATAATACAAGTGATCATTATCAGGCTCCAGATGAAATATAAAATCAATCCCTTGCATAGAAGCCGAGAAAAGTTTGACGAAAAATTTCAATGTTCAGTGGGTACAGTAAAATTTCAAAGTATCGGCAAACAGGAAGTGGCTGCACGGCAGATCTGGAAACTGCTTACACGATACAACTCATCATTATGAAGCAGCAGACCAAATATAAAATCAATCCCTTGTATAGAAGCCGAGAAAACCTTCACGGAAAATTTCAATGTTCAGTGGGTACAGTAAAATTTCAAAGTATCGGCAAACAGGAAGTGGCTGCACGGCAGATCTGAAAATTGCTTACACAATACAACTCATCATTATGAAGCAGCAGACCAAATACAAAATCATTCCCTTGCATAGAAGCCAAGAAAACCTTGACGGAAAATTTCCATGTTCAGTGGGTACAGTCAAATTTCAAAGTATCGGCAAACAGGAAGTGGCTGCACGGCAGATCTGAAAATTGCTTACACGATACAACTCATCATTATGAAGCAGCAGACCAAATATAAAATCATTCCCATTCATAGAAGCCAAGAAAACTTTGACGGAAAAAGTGTTTCGGACAGACTGACGGACTGATGGACAGAGTCAAGCGGTTACTAGACCTGCTCTACCACTGGCGACGCAGGTAAAAAGTGATGATAAATAGTGAATATAAGGCCAATATGAAAGAAAAATGGTTAGCATTTGGACATTATTGGATAGTATTTTGTGATGAGAATCCAGTCATCAAATACTCTGTATTTCAAAGATGAATTACTTTAATTTTTGCAGTTTTATTTAAAAGTTTCCTTAGGGAAACTATATAAATATGCAGAATATAAAGTCAGTGGAAGAATTATGTGCATGGTTTTCTTTCAAGTGTGAGAAATGGTAGTGGATTCTAATGTTACTCCATATGGATGTGAGAGTGAAAAAACTGCTGCAGTGTATCACATACCCACAACTGACTGACTCATTAACAGCTCACCTTATAAGGCAAGAATGAGATGCACACGAGTGATTATTCACCTTTCCTGGAGAAGTGTCATGTTATTAACTTTAAAAATTCTCAAATTGCTTCACTCGAAAATGTATATAAAAAAATATATATGTTATCACTCTCTAAACATTGAAGCTTAAAACACTGGGATATATTCTAACTTTTCACTGGAATGTGTTGCTTATATATCTAGGCAGTTACAATAAAAAGGATCTACTTTTTACCATACTTCCTTAATTGAAAATAGCAGCACTTGGACTGGCCTCCACAAACATCTGTTACCCATACAAAGTAAATTCTGCCTATTAACCCTTTACCCAACGTAACGACCAAAAACCGGCCAGCGCTATTCTCAAAAATCGCCAATTAATTTTCAAAATATTTTCATTTTTTGTCTCAAAAACCTAGGTTATGACCCCTCGTTGGAACGAGCTTGTCGAGCTCGTTCCAACGAGGGGTCATAACCTATGTTTTTGAGACAAAAAATGAAAAAATTTAGTTATTCAAGAATTTTTTTTGCAAGTGTCGTCTGCTTTTCATGTTAGGTAAAGGGTTAATTGGAATATATACCCAGTTTTGGATAAATACACTGCTGCAATATATAAATGTATAAATACATTGTGAAATCTCTAAACATATATATATCCTTTACCTAACACGAGCTGCAGAAGCAGAAAGACTGAACCATTTGGCACCTTTTATTAGAACCATGCTATGGCGAGCACAAATGATATGGAACAGACGCTACAAAAGGCTATACATGTACAGTAAACACTCAAATAGTAGAGTGCTAAATTATTTTTGGTCAACAAATTTGTCACATGTCTTTGCATTGTAATATTTTATAGGAGAGTGCCACCTATAAGCACTCTCCCATAAACTGTTACAAGGCAAATCCATACAGATGAAATAATTTCACTTCAAAGATAATATGAAGAACAGGCACTGAATATGAAGTCTTTAAGATGTAGTACATGCACTACAGAATAAAGGTAAAATCGGGGGTTCATACAGTTATAGAAATTTATCAAATGAATAATCCTCTTAATCGCATACACCTTTCAAACACCACACAATTTATCACATTTTTAATTCACAGTTCAAAGTTGTCCTCTTAACCATCTGCACACATAATGCAACAAGAAATTTAACCAATTCGATCTTGTTTGACAGAGCTCAGTGAGCTCTGTCAAACAAGATTGTATTGGTTAATTCCAAGTTGCTCCATTGGAAAAATTTTCAAGTTGAAATTTAGATATTTCAACTTCAGTGTGTAGGGAGTTAGTTAATGATAGACTGCAGGATAAATTTCTGTTTATTAAATAAAATAATGCTATAATAACAACCAACTTTCTCATGTTTATCGACCTCAAAGGCCTAAGTTCATCCAATCTAAGCAAAAAGTAGCTTGTATCTATCACTTTTTCTCCCCAAATACCAAGGATGAATTCTGTGGTCTGCTGAGTAATTAATAGTCATAAACATGTTTAATTGAATATACAGGTCTGCATGGACAAAGCTTTATACCAGCACTCTTGCCACACGTCTACTTATTTGCTTAACCCTCTGCACACGGAGGTCAAAATATCAATATTTCAACCTGCAAATTTTTACCAGAGTACAACTATGAACTTAATCAATTCAGTCTTATTGAATATTGACAGAGAACAATGAACTTTATCATGAAGACTGAATTGGTTCAATTCCTGCTGCTGGACATCTGTATATTTTGACATACATTTGTAGTGGGTTAACTAACAAAATTTAAGAGAAAGCTGGACATTTACCCCTAGACATGTGCCCAATCTAACATTTGCCACTCGAGCATGATTCTCCCCCCCCCCCCCCCTCCCCCCCCCCCCCCCCCCCCCCCCCACCCACCCTGGTTATCAACAATTCTGGACATGAAGCCCCCTCTCGGTCATTCTCCAACATTCTTTCTTGTAAATCTGATTCATTCCATTTCACAGTTTTCAACAAAAACACAAAATCCTGAGTGTTAATTACAGTTTCGGGACTGGACATGCACCACTTTTCAGTTTGACTACATAGCATATTTGTTAAAAATCAATGCTCAAATTTGAAGTATCACTTTGTTTTGCAAAAGCAAACTGAGATAAGAAATGGCTAATTTGAAATTTATCAAATACTTTGTGGTAACTATAAAAATGAACAATATTTATTCAAAAGGCAGAACAGTAAATAAAGTAGGGTGTGTGTGTGTGGGGGGGGGGGGGGCATGTTTGGAATCATCAATAACCTGAGGGGATCATGTCCAAGTGACAAATGTCCGTGTGGCACATGTCCTAATGAGTACATGTCGGGGGAGGGGATTGTATGGCACCAAATGAAGATCCAATTTCAAATTTGGTAGTTAGCAATTTTTCATCAAAAATTGTTGCTCTATGTACTCTCCAATGAACTGTAACAAATCAGATCTATATGAACATCAGATTGTTTGATTCCAATTAAGTTTCGAGGTACATCCAAAAGTAAAGCTCTTTACAATAAGGAATTATAAACAACAAATAAAAAAAAAAAACCTTGATATAAAGATTTTAGCAGATCTGAGAAGCTGTGTTAAGTAAAGGATAAAGGAATAATTTTTCAAGCCCTTATTAACAACAAAACAACTGACAAATAAACATTTAAAAGATAAAATTCTATGTAACAAAATCTGATTATAATAACAGAACTAATGTTGCCACAACTTAAGTGTTAAACAATATACTGGTATTTGTAAATGAAAAAGCTAAGTAAAAATAAAACTACAAAACAGCTGTGTTTGACATTTTTAAAGCTATAAACAAACTATTTTAACAAACAACGAGAGGCCCCATGGGGCCTGAGACGCTCACCTGACCAAAGTTGTTAAAAGAAGGATATTATTAGAATCTATGGCAAGTTAAAACTAGAGTAATAAAATTATTTAATTATTTATAACTCTGTTGTCCATGCCAAATGGGTTTTTTTTTTTAGTATTGAGATGCTACCACAGAAATAATGCCCAGATTTCCAGTAAAGCAAAACCAGGGATTCCAAATATCAACCTAAGGACTTAACTTGAACAAACTTGCATCTGACCCCTCCCCTCTACCCTCAGAATGCAGTTTTCTAAATTTCAATAGATTCTGAATGGTGGATATGAAGAAGGAGATTTTAGATTATTCGTCATATTACACTTAGTTAAAATTTGGCCCCCCATAGGACAGACTTAATTTGAACAGACTTGAATCTGAGCCCTGCTAGGATGTTGTACACAAAGTATCAAAACATTCTGAATGGTGGTTCTCAAGAAGATTTTAAACAATATTCCTCTTTTGAATATAGTTAAAATTAGGGTTTCTATAGGGAGCCTAAATATGAACCCAGGGACTTTATTTGACAAAAACTTGAAATTGGCCCTCCACCTCCCCCCAGGGTGTGGTGGTTCTGGAAAAGATTTTGAGAATATTACCAATTTAACACGATGTTTAAATTTCTTTCTCCCCACCCCCTACACCCTAGGAAATACAAATATCAACCAAGGGACTTTATTTGAATAAATTGAATCTATCCTCTAAGGATGCTGTATACCAAATATCAAAAAGTTCTGACTGTGTCTCAAAAAGCAGTGGCTCAGTAGGTAGAGATGCAGGCTGCAAGCCGAGAGGTCCTCGGTTCGAATCCCACCTGCGACAACCGCGTTGTGTCTTTGGGCAAGACACTTCATCTCCATTGCCTGTGTGGGGGCACGATGACGCCGTGTACTAAGGCGTACTGCACGTCGATGGTACGCATGTCTTCAACCAATCTAACCCTGCCTGTGCTGCAGTGCGGAGTTACGATGTTGGGGAGCTGGCAGCTGCTCGTCGTTGCTCGGTGGTTCTCTCCGGGTACTCCGGCTTCCTCCACCCGTAAAACTGTCACGGTCATGATTAGCCATTGTGCATAAATATGTGACCTTAAACATCAATAAATAAATAAATAAATGAATCTCAAGAAGCAGATTTTTGAAGATTATTCCTTATATTGGACTAAGCTAAAATTCAGGCTCCAATAGGAAGCCCAAATATCAACCCAGGGACTTTAACGAACTTGAATCTGACTTCCCTAAAGGTGGTGTACACCATGTATCAAAAGATTCTGATTGGGGTGTTCATGAGAAGAAAATTTTTAAAGAATATTCCTCATATTGTACCAAGTAAAAATTTGGGCTCTAATAGGTAGCGCATATATTAATCAAAGGCCTTGATTTGAACTAAGGGTGCTGTATACCATATATCAAAAGATTCTAACCAGTGGTTCTGGAGAAGAAGATTTTTAAAGATTATTCCTCGTATTGGACTAAGTTAACATTTGGGCTCCAATAGGGAGCCCAAATATTAACCCAGGAATAAGATTTTTCCAAATTTGAATCTGACTACCCTAAAGAAGGTGTATACCATATATCCAAATGATTGTGATTGGAAGTTTGTGAGAAGAAATGTTTTAAAGAATATTCCTCATGTTGTATCAAGTAGAAATTCGGGCTCAAATACAGAGCCCAAATATTATTCAACGGACATGATTTGAACAAACTTGAATCTGACCACTGTAAGGATGATGTCAACCATATATCAAAAGATTTTGACTGGAGAATCTGATGTTTGTTTGTTTGTTGGTGGTTAACGTCACATATTTATGCACTATGGCTAATCGTGACACAACATGGAGATGAAGTCAAGTTTAGTCAATCGTTGATCTACATGTTGCCCATTTTAGAGGACTTTCACCCCAAGCATTGGTGACTGGGTCCTATTTTACTAGTAAAGCGGAACTGGTTTACCACAGTAAACAAGTGCTGCTTACTTCCCGGGGTTCCCACAGGGAGGAGAATCTGATGAGGAAGATTTTTAAAGGTCAATACCCATATCGCATAATGTTAAAATTTAAGATCCCATAGCGAGACCAGTTGTTAACCAATGGACCTGATCTGAAGAAACTTGAATCTGACCCCTGTAAGGATTCTGTATACCATATATCAAAAGATTCTGACTAGTGGTCCAGAAGAAGAAGAGTTTCAAAGATTTATTCCTCTCATTGGATTGAGTTAAAATTTGAGCTCCATATATTCTAACTAGTGGTTCTGGAGAAGAAGATTGGGTTTTAAGGATTATTCCTCATATTGGACTAAGTTCAAATTTGGGCCCCAATAGGGAGCCCAAATATTAAACCAATGACTTGTTTTGAACAAACTTAGATCTGACCTACTTCAGGAGGTGGTATACCAAATATCAAAAGATTCTGACTGGTGACTCTGAAGAAGATTTTTAAAGATTATTTCCCATATTGCACAAAGTTAAAATTCAGGCCCCCATTGGAGGCCCAAATATTAACTGAGGGACTTGATTTGAACAAACTTGAATATGACCTCATAACAATAATGTATAGCCTTATATTGAAAAATTTGGACTGGTGGTTCTGAAGAAGAATATTTTTATAGATTATTCCCCATTTTGCCTCAAGTTGAAATTTGGGCTCCTTTTATTGAGTCCAATATGAACCAAAGGGCTTCATTTTTAACAAACATGTATCTGATGTCCCAATGGATACTGTATACCAAATATCACACGATTCTGATCAGTGGTTCTGGGGAGATTTTAAAAAATTTTTTGCAAATATGCCCCCCTACAGAACACCCTGATGAAAACAATGGTCATTTTTTTCACCACTCCATTCTACTGGTCCTATGGAGGCTTCATGCCAAATAACAGTTCTCTGTTCCATGCAATTTTGGAAATTTGGACGTTTGAAAATCTTTCTATTTTTAGCTCCAGGGGTTTCCACAGGAACACAGGAATTTTTTTTGCATGAATCAAGTACTTATGACTCAATAATACTACATACCAAATTTTGTTCAAATTGGATCATCAGTTGAGAAAATAGAAATTTTGGGTGGGGCCAAAATTCTTGCAACTCCCATTACAAATGCAAATACTGCTCCACAAACTTCGTTTTGAACAAACTTGATTCTATACCTCAAGAGGAAGCTCTGTACCGAATATCAAGTTATTGTACCCTCTGGTTCATGAGAAGAAGACTTAAAGAAAATTTTGGAGCATTTTCCTCCCACTCCCTCCCAATGGGGCTGGGCAATCACTCCAAATTTAACTGAAATCCATTCAGCATTTTTTCGAGGAAGAGGTAAAAACACCATGTTCATGGAGGACAGGCAGACGACGGAGGGTGAGTAATCACTATAGCTCGCCCTGACTTTCAGTCAGGTGAGATAACAAGGAATGTATTTGCAAGTGTCATCTACTATTCATGCTGTATAAAAGGGTTAAACAGCATGTCATTATTTTGATGGATGAAACTTTAGGACCTATCTGGGATGCTGCAGGTTTATGAGGCTGGTTCTAAACAGTGCTTACAAATCCTCACCCGAATGAACATATCAATGTGACATTGAAAAATGAGTTTTAAAAATAAAGATGGAATTTATTCTCCATCTCTTAACCTGCTAAGCATTTTCTTGAATTTTTCGTAAAATTAGGTCATGGCTGTTTCACTTGCATAAATGAAAAAAGCAATTAAGTCTAACATCAAGAATTCAATGGTAAGAGGACTACCCCTGGTTATAGGGTTATATTTTATTAACAAGCAAACAAGAATTATCTTGGTGCTGGATAATAGAATATTTCTGTACTGGCAGAAAAAGAGTTAACCCTTTAACTCATAATTTCATTATTATTAATAATTTCATTATTTTTTCATTTTTGTCTCAAAAACATAGCTTAGAACCCCTCATTGGAACGAGCTCATTGGGGCAAAAAATGAAAAAAATAGTTATTCAAGAATTTTATCTGCCTTTTGCTTAAGGTAAAGGGTTAAAAATGATAAGAGTTAGGAATAAACAGTGAATATTAATTATTTTACAACAGAGCCATGAACATATATAAGTAAAAAATAAGTACATTGAACAGTATGTCATGTATCAACAAAGCTGACATTCTTAACATGCTTTTATGATTATTTGAACAACAGGTGGTCTGCAATAGGTGGGTCTTTTACTGAGGTAAACTCTGAGGTATAAGACAACAGTCATTGCAGATCCCTTCAGTTTACATGTACAGGCATTTTCGTGGTGTCATATTCCTCATGTAAAGACAATTTACTCATGTAAAGGCAACCTTAATCATGTATTCTTATCTGACACTGCTATCACCCTGGGCTGCTGCCCTAAAACTTCATGAGAATGTCTCACTTGTTTTTGTCCTATTTTCAGCTTCAGCTAAACACACAGAGCACTCATAACGTTTTGGAAACTAAATTTGGAGTTTTCAAGGACTTTTGGGCTGAACTCTAAAGGTTGTTTAGAGACCAGTATTTCATAAACTTCAATACTCCTGTAAATAAAAAGTACAAAATGTTTTTAAGTTTTGATAACCACTTGTTTAACCCTTTAAGAACAAGAAAAGCAGACGACACTTGCAAACAAAATTATTGAATAAGGCCACACAAAGTAGATCTTCTGTTTCTCGGGCCATTATTTGTGAAATTGCATGCGGTCGAGCGGTTTTTTATTTTATTTTTTATTTCAGTAATTACTTCTTTGCCATCAAAAGTTCATGTTCTTGGTTCAAGTTTTCGGCCTCATAATCTTCAGAATAGCATGGGTGGTGGTGTATTTCATCCCTTGAGTGCAAGAAGGCTTTGCAATGCTAAAGCATTGCAAAGCCTTCTTGCACTCAAAGGACAAATTCATCAATTTTTTTTAACTTGGGTAAAATATCAGACATAAACCATTTAATTTTAATTTTTTTTAAGTTTAAATTGGTTATAAAAAGAGAGCATGCGGCAGCCAAAAGGACCATGCGGGAGGGCCTGAGAAACAGATTTTTTATTTTTTTAGGCCTAACTAATAATTTTTTTCATTTTTTCCATCAAAAACATAGCTTATGACCCCTCAAAGAGCTTGTTCCAATGAGGGGTCATAACCTATGTTTTTGATGCCAAAAATGAAAACAAAATGAAAATTGAATGGGAATTTTCGTAAATAGAGCTGGCTAGTTTTTGTCTGTTACATTGGGTAAAGGGTTAATCCTTTACCAAATGTATTGGCCATAACTTGTCACAGCTATTCACAAAATTCCCAATTTTTTTTTTTTTATTTTTGCCTTCAGAACATAGAATATTCCAATGAAGCGACATCATCTATGTTTTTGAGGCAAAAATGAATTTTTTACTTTTTTGCAAGTGGGTCATCTTTTAGTTAGATTAGGTAAATGGTTCAGCCATCAGATTAATAAAATTCAATCAAATATGAGCACATCTTGGGGGGGGGGGGCATCTGACAAACTCTGCTTCCCCTCCTATTTTCTGTAAATTAAATTTTTTTCCACAAGCACCGAGACCAGGGGACATGATATTATCTGCAATAACACAGCCATCCACCACTAGTGATAGGGGATGTCTATGTGTTATCACAGATAATACCATATCACATGCACACAGCTGTAGCACCTGTGCAGGTTTCATGTGAGCTGTTATAAGTTGGCTTCCCTTTTTTTATTTGAACGAGTCTACATTTTGGTTGGAAAACAATGCAGTTATTTGCAGTGAACATATTGGAGGGCCAAACTGACCTACCATTACATAAACGTTTCCCCAGGGAGGCTCCAGACCCCTACAGAGAAGTGTGCAATACCCCTTAGTGTGATCACTACCAGCAAACACCATCATGCACATTCGATAATGCTTCCCATGAAATGTGCCCCCAAAGAATCCTCCACTGAATCCACCATTGATCACTGGCACTTTTTCACTACTCCAACCAGTCAATAGTATCTTCCTTCCTTTCCCCTCTCTCCCTTGTTTCCACTCTGCCTGTAGTTTTTGATCACATATGTATACCTCTGAAGATTTATACATATCTGCCCCACTCACAGTCCAAAATTGTTACCACTCCCAGATAGTCATGAACTATTCATTCAACACAAGAACATAACAGAATGATAGTGTAACACTGACAATGTTTTTACTTCACAGAAAGTCACATGTTAACAGAGTAAGTGATAACTAGAAAACATCCAGATCTAAGAAGTCTAGGAAGTCAGAGCATATTGTACAATCAAGCTTATTCAGTATTTGGTGATACTGAAGGTAAAGTTTGACATTAGGTGATAGGAAATCTATAGTGGCCCTGATGACAAATACTCTAACAGACAAAAACACTTGAGACAAAATCCTTCACAAAATCAACAAAGGTGGACAACAGTCCAAAATTATTTTTTTTCATTTTTTTTAAAATGTGTGTTTAATACTTTAATTTTCTAACAGATCAACTAGTTAACCCTTAAGGGCCTATTTCCGACTTTCATCACATTTTTTGCAACAGAACAGGTGCTCCTACATACTCTGTTTGGGTTAACTCACAAGTTACATTCTAAGCACCTTAGCAGTAGTAGTTTTCAGGCAAGTCTTGGCTGCCTATATAGGCAGCCAAGACTTGCCAAAAAACAGCAGCAAAGTCATGGGATGTAGACTGTCAAAGTGTAGCAAAAATATGTAAAAATCTCTAAGCCCTAAAGGGTTAAAGCAATTCTTTTTTTGAAATTGTTTTTATAAATAACAAATAAAAAAATAGCACTAAGAGCACAATATTAAAGTAGCACTAACAGAAGTAAAACATGTTAAATAATTATTTACATCATTTATATATGACAAGTGAGCCCAACCATTCTAGGGCCAAGAAGACCCCATCTGTGCGTTGGAAAATTTCTAGTTGTATTGCATATCAAGAGAGATAATCAAAGCTTGAATTTGTAGCTGGTCTGAGTCATGGAATCATGCACTCCCCATTTATATAATGGATGTTTTGTAAATTTTATAAATTTTTTGCCTTTCATATTTCATCATATTGAATAGCATGAGTCTGCAGGGGAGTTCAGTTACCCCTCCACACTGATATTAGAATACCAAAATTTGAGACACCGAGCTGTGTCAAACAAGATATAATTGGTTAAATTCATAGTTAAACAGGAGTTAGAAAAAAAAAACAGAGTTATTGGAGAAAAGTCTGTTGCACTTCCAGCATGCCAGGAGTTAACTGGCAACCAAAAATGAGATAACAGGGGTGGGAGTGGGCCATTTATTTCTTTAATCATAACCTCAACGTGGAGATAAAGCCAAGTTTAGTTAATCGTTTATACCCATGTTGGTCATTTTAGAGGACTTCAACTTCAAGCATTGGTGACTGGGTCCTATTCTACCTGTAAAACAGAGCTTGTCTACCACAGTAATCAAGCACTGCTTCACTTCCCGGGGTTCCCACAGGGAGGGGGAGGAGAGTGGGTAGGGCATATAGCATGGAACATACACATTCAGCCTCTACTTATTTTACACAGATACTGTACATTATTACACACTGAGTTTAACAATTTGTGATAATTCTTGTAATATATTATCTACAAATGTGAACATTTGGCCAGTGCATTCTACCTTCAACTACATTGGTCTATTTTTATTACTTTAAGCTTTAACTATCTTCCAATTGGTGGGACATGCATACCAAAAAAAAAAACAAAGAGAGAGCATGAGGTATTTTTAGATTTGCTGATATACAATTAGAACATTTGGTGTGACACAAAAGGATTATGTCTGCTATTTCAAAGGTACTGTACATTTACTGAACTCTCTCCCCATCCCCTAACCTCCCTCACACACTTTTTAATACCATCCCCTACACTTGTCAATGCCAGAGATTCCAAGAAGCAGCAATTATCTTCACACACTTTCATTGAGACTCTGTTGCCTCTGGGCAATGAATTTGTGGAAAAGTTCAGTTAACCCTTTACATGTGCATACAATAACAAAATTTGTTATTTTAATTCTATTTTTCAAATTTCCAAAAAATTTCAACAAAAGCATATCATGTGATCTCCTCATTGAAACAAGCTCATTAAGCTTGTTCTAGTGAGGGATCACATATGGTTTTGATGAAATTTTTTGAAATTTTTTCTCAACTACTCATTTTGTAAATTACATGAGCAGATGAGTACAATTCATTAGGCAAAGGGTTAATATCTTCAACCTGCAACTATGAAGTTGAGGTTTAAAATAGAAACAGATCTCTAACAGTCAAAATTTCTTGGACAGCTTCACATAAGGATAAAAAATTGAATGTCAATAAAACATGTATTTGTGGAATTGAATGGCATGGAATGAATTAATGGAGTTGATATATAATTCAATATTTTCAATCTGCAATCATAAAATAGAATAAAATACAAATAGTGATATATAAAAGTAATTTTAAAAATCTTTAATAAAATTGTGTTAAATTAAAAAATATATCAAGGTTTTTGTCAGTATTTGCTATTTTTTAATTTGCCTTCTGTCTGTAGGGCATTTTCTTTTTACTCTTTTGTCCATCAGGATTTTTAAAGATTTGGTTAAACATGAAAAAGAAACTAGCAAGACCACATACTGGAATTCTCTTTTGTAAAACCTTCAGTCTTTCACTGGAAAGGTATGTCAAATAGGCAAATCCTGAATCACTCTCTGCATAAACTTTATTTTCTACCAACATTACAGTGGAACCCTGTTAATTGAATAGCCACTTTGCCAATGAAAATTATTAAATTAACAGGAATATTCAATTAACAGGGATTGTGTCACTTTCCAGTATTCTAGAGATATACTTAGCATTTATTCTATTATATCCTGTTTGACAGAGCTCCATGAGCTCTGTCAAACAAGATATAATAGTTCAATTGCCTACATGTATATTGGATGTACTGAGGCCAAATTGGTCTATAAACAAAGGAAAACTGGAGAGAGTCAGGGTAATTTCTCAACAAGTTACAAGATTTTTTATTCAATTAACAGGAGTCTACTCTAAAACCTATATTTAATTAACAGGTCAAATTTGTACTGGAGATATAGTAAATGGTTTTGTGTTTGGAAATTATATTCAATTAACAGGATTATTCAGTTAAGAGATATTCAATTAAGTGGGCTCCACAGTACTCTCATACATTTTTCAGTACAGTAGTGCCCACTTAATTTATATCCGTTTATTGAATAACTCTGTTAATTGTATATACCTTCAAAATACCAGACCATTTTCCATACCTTCAGTCCAAATTTGACCTGTTAATATGTCATAGATTAAACTCCTGTTAAATGAATATAAATCTTGTGAAAGAACTGTTCCAGCAACCGCTCAATTCCTCATGTTTACAGATATTTTGGGCCATCACATATCCAATAGAGGCTTTTAGTCTATTGTATCATATTAAATGTTTAATTTATTACCAGAAAGCAGGAAATGATAAAATTCTGGTTAATTCTATTTTCCTGTTAATTGAATATTTTTCAAGGGTTATACAGTTAACAGGGTTCCACTGTACTCGCAAATCAAAACTTAATCTTTTTTCCTAACATAATGCCAATCTCTAGCTGTTGCTATACATTAAAAACACCATTTCAATTTAATTAGTTTTCCAATTTTTGCCTTCAAAATATAGATAATGACTCCTCACTGGAATAAAAATCAACAGTTCATTCCAATGATGGGCCAATCTGTCACTGTTCAGTATCGTCGCTGTGTCGTCAATTGGCAGGCAAGAGTTATTATGGGAATTATGGAATACTCTATGGACTGATGAGACTTCCTCTATTCATATCGATTAGCAATTATTTCTTTAAAGCAACAACTGGTGCTTTGCAAAAAGTAACTGCAAAATAATTCTTTTAACCCTTTACCCAATGCAGACGATATCAAAATTTATTATTTTAAATATCATTTTTTGAAATTTTTCAAAAAATTTCAACAAAACAATATCATGTGACCCCTCGTTGGAACGAGCTCGATGAGCTCGTTCCAATGAGGGGTCACATGATATGGTTTTGTGGAAATTTTTTTGAAAAATAATATTTTTTCAACTGCTGAATTTGCATATTACGCGGACAGATGCGGACGATTCGTTGGGTAAAGGGTTAAAGCTATATTATAGCATAGATATTCCAATTCATTTTGTAGTTATGGGGTGGGGGGGGGAGGGGGGCGCAGAGAGGGATAAAATATTGATAACTTCCATCAGTTTATAAAATCACAGTGTGGCCCTTTGTGAGATAATAATGAAGGTGAAATAAATTTAATTGTTAAAAAACAAGAAAAGGTTGAAATTTCAATGGATTCAGAGATCTCCATTCATTGAATTTCAATCCTTTTTTGTTTACATAATTTGAAGTGGCCCCTGACATTGGAAATCACAGAGTGCATTCATTCAGATTGTTTCTAGTCATTAAATGTCTTGAAAACAGCTTACATGAATGCACTCTAAATACCTCGAGAAGTTCATCCACCTGATCAATATTAAATGAGGAACGTTGGTGGAGGGTGTCCCATTCATCAATCATGTGAAGTTTCAAAACATCTGGCCATGTAGTTTCAGAGGAGAAGATTTTTGAAAATCCACCAACCAGAATTAAAGAATGTCTCTGCTGGCCTTGTTTTTCATCCGATGGGAACAAAAGGATGATCGTTTGTAGAGGACCTCCCATAGACCATTCCAGCCAACTTTGGTCCACATCGGCTCAGTAGTTCCAGAGAAGAAGATAAAAATGTGATTTCCCATAGGGTTTCCATGGTAACTATGGGCCGCAATTGAGGATCATTGCTAGAGAGTGACCCAGTCATCAATCATGTGAAGTTTCAAAACATTTGGCCTTGTAGTTTCAGAGGAGAAAGTTTTTGAAAATCCACCACTCAGATCAAAGAATGCCTCTGGCAAATGAGGATCATTTGTAGAGGATCTCCCACCTACCATTCCTGCCAAGTTTGGTTTACATCAGCGCAGCAGTTCCAGAGAAAAGATAAAAATGTGAAAAGTTTACAGACGACGGATGCCAAGTGATGGCAATAGCTCACATGGCCCTTTAGGCCAGGTGAGCTAAAAAAAACAAGTGTTTTACCACCGAGGTGGTATTAGTCCCCTACGGCGCTTTTGTGACATAAGGTGTTTTTGTCACAGAAGACACTAGAGTAGAAAAGCATCTTGGATTTTGAAAAAAAAATATTGAGCGTGCATAATCCCCTCACAACCCTTTATCCATGTACCATATATGAAAGGCGTAGCTTGAACCATGTTGGAGGGAGGGGTGGTGACATAAAATAGAGAAAAAAGCTTAAAAAACACAACAAAAATGGCCGCTATTCTGCCATCTTGGATTTTGAAAAATAAATATTGACTGTGCATCATCCCCTCAGAACCATTTATCCATGTACAAAATATGAAAGGTGTAGCTTGAAGCATATTAGAGGGAAAGGTGGTAACAAAAAAACAGACAGACAGACAGACAGACAGACAGACAGACAGATGTTAGATTTTGAAAAAAAATATTGAGCGTGCATAATCCCCTCACAACCCCTTTATCCATGTACCATATATGAAAAGTGAACGTGCAACATCTCATTACAACCCTCTATCCATGTGCCAGATATAAAAAGTGTAGCTTGAACCATGTTGGAGTGAGGGGTGGTAACATAAAATAGAGAAAAAAGCTTAAAAAACACAAAAAAAATGGCCGCCATGCTGCCATCTTGGATTTTGAAAAAAAAAATGTTGAACGTGCATCATCTCCTCCCAACCCTCTATCCATGTGCCAAATATGAAAGGTGTAGCTTAAAGCATGTTGGAGGGAGAGGTGGTAACATAAAAAAACAGACAGACAGACAGACGGATGGATGGACGGACGGATGAATTTTGGAAAAAAAATATTGAACGTGCAACATCCCATTACAACCCACTATCCATGTGCCAGATATAAAAAGTGTAGCTAGAACCATGTTGGAGTGAGGGGTGGTAACATAAAATAGAGAAAAAAGCTTAAAAAACACAACAAAAAAATGGCTGCCATGCCGCCATCTTGGATTTTGAAAAAAAAATATTGAACATGCATCATCCCCTCCCAACCCTCTATCCATGTGCCAAATATAGAACCTTAGTGAGCACGCTCACATACCCCACGCACCCCGATATTTCAAGTTCTAATCGTTTTTAAAAAATAAACATAGATTCTAGGAATACTGCAGAAAACAGTGTTCTGTAGTTTCAACGGTATTGAAAGAATTCAAGCAGAGAAAAAGCCCGGAAAACTGTAATTTTGATGAACTTTTCAAAGTCTATGGGGCCGTAATTTTGGTAAAAATCAGTGGAGCGGAACAAAACCCAAACTTGTTCTGTAGGCCACCATGTTAGACTAACATATCAAAAATCAGCTCAATATCAGGAAGCGTGTAGGAAAAAAGTCCGGAAAACTGTAATTTTGATGAACTTTTCAAAGTTCAAGGGACGTAATTTCGGTAAAAATCAGTGGAGCGGAACAAAATGCAAACTTGATCTGTAGGCCACCATGCCAGACTAACATACCAAACATCAGTTCAATATCTGGAAGCGTGTAGAAAAAAAGTCCGGAAAACTGTAATTTTAATGCATTTTTCAGAGCCCAAGGGTCGTAATTTCAGTAAAAATCAGTGGAGCGGAACAAAACGCAAACTTGTTCTGTAGGCCACCATGTTAGACTAACATACCCAAAAACAGCTCAATATCTGGAAGCGTGTAGAAAAAAAGTCCGGAAAACTGTAATTTTGATGAACTTTTCAAAGTTCAAGGGCCGTAATTTCAGTAAAAATCAGTGGAGCGGAACAAAATGCAAACTTGATCTGTAGGCCACCATGTTAGACTAACATACCAAAAATCAGCTCAATATCTGGAAGCGAGTAGAAAAAAAGTCCGGAAAACTGTAATTTTGATGAATTTTTCAGAGTCCAAGGGCCGTAATTTTGGTAAAAATCAGTGGAGCAGAAAAAAAATGCAAACTTGATCTGTAGGCCACCATGTTAGACTCACATACCAAAAATCAGCTCAATACCTGGAAGCGTGTAGAAAAAAAGTCCGGAAAACTGTAATTTTGATGAATTTTTCAGAGTCCAAGGGCCGTAATTTTGGTAAAAATTAGTGGAGTGGAAAAAAATGCAAACTTGATCTGTAGGCCACCATGTTAGACTCACATACCAAAAATCAGCTCAATATCTGGAAGCGTGTAGAAAAAAAGTCCGGAAAACAAGTAGGACTGACGGACGGACCAGTCAAAAACATTATACCCCAGCAACTTCATTGCGTAGGGTATAAATATGCAAAGTGTAGCTTGAACCATGTTGGTGGGAGGGGTGGTAACATGAAAATAGAGAAAAAAAAGCTTAAAAAACACAACAAAAATGGCCGCCATTCCGCCATCTTGGATTTTGAAAAAAAAATTTTGAGCGTGCATCATCCCCTCAGAACCATTTATCCATGTACCAAATATGAAAGGTGTAGCTTAAAGCATGTTGGAGGGAGAGGTGGTAACATAAAAAAACAGACAGACAGACGGACGGACGGACGGACGGACGGACGGACGGATGGACAGACAGACAGACAGACAGACAGACAGACAGACAGATGGAGTGCAATCCTATAGTCCCTTTACGGTTCCCGTAGGGGACTAAAAAGACTGTAATGATCATACTAACTGGCAAACATTTATTTCTAGAAATTTACATGAAAATGATCTCCCAAGATTTTTTTCTAGTAAATTTATAAAAATTAAAATTTCAGTCATGAATTTGTTAAAATTAGCTACTGTACTCAACTCAATCAGCCCAGCTATCATCAGATCACATTTTTCTTCTATTTGTGGCGAAATCAAGGAGTGTCTGCTTCAAAGTAACATTCTTCAATTTTATAACAAAGCTAAATAATCAATATGAAGAAAATCATTAAGGAAATGTTAACCCTTTACCTAATGAATCTGTAGTTTCTTCCCACATAATATGCAAACTGAGCAGATGAAAAAATATTATTTTTCAAACAATTTCAATAAACCATATCATGCGACCCCTCACTGGAATGAGGTTATCAAGTTTGTCCCAAATTGAAAAATTTGGAAAAATAATATTTCAAATAATTGATGTCTTGTGCACTGGGTAAAAGGTTAACAGTACATAATGTAATACAAAATGTGTCTTATTCTTATGAAGTATATTTTCATTCAATTTCTCTTCTCTCTTTTCAACAAGATTCTCTCAAGACCAATCATTGGTGATTCAAATGCCAGAGTAAGAACAAAAGCCACCATATATGTGAGAAACATGAATCCTAGAAAGGCGAAAACCTACAATAAATGAAAGAACATTAATCAGATAAAATTCTTCTAACTATTGCTGCATATTGCAATAATTAATTCAGTTCAGACTTTAACCCTTTACCTAACGAATCGCCTGCAAACCGCCCAATTTGCAAATTGAGCAGTTGAAAAAAATTAATTTTTCAAAATATTTCAACGAAACCATATCATGTGATCCCCTCATAGGAACGAGCTCATCAAGCTCATTCCATTGAGGGAACACATCATATGGTTTTGTTGAAATTTTTTGAAAAATTTTAAAAAAAAGTAATTAAAAGAATAAATTTTGATATTCTCTGCATTGTGTAAAGGGTTAACCAGTGCTCATATAAAAGGAAAAGGCCCCAATTCTTGTCAATTGTATACCCTGTTAATTGAATACTTTTCTCTGGTTAAGTGACTATCCAATTAACAGGGTTCTGCTTGAATACGTAATGGATGTTCAAATGTACATACAGTCATATGTCAAAAAATATATACAACCCTCCAGAAGGGGCATAATTATTAAATCTTCTTTAAAAATTAATTTATAAAATCAAGAAAAATGTAGCCCGTGAATCACCAGGTAATCGACCTGGTCATCAAATTTTAAATTTGCTTGATGGAATCTTAAATTTCTATGTTACACAGCTCGGTATGAATGTAGAGCATTTCCTTCTAGGATGTTCACCTAAAACTGTTTTTACATTTTATGGTGTTGTATATGTAGTGGTCAAGGTAAACAAGAGGCCCCATGGGGCCTGAAACGCTCACCTTGAACAGAACACAAGAGGCCCCAGGGGGCCTGAGGGCGCTCACCTGACATGGTAGTCTAAATATCAAACCAGGGACTTGATTTGAATAAGCTGCATATGCCCCTCCTAAGAAAAGCATATACCAACTAGATGAAGCGATTGTGCCCACACAATACACAGGATTTTCCTTCTATTTTCAGTTCCTGCACTTTAACGTCCCAAAATTGAGATAAACACATAAAAAACAGATTTTTTTCCCAAACAAAATACTTTCAGCCTAAATTTTTTTCTTCTTCTTAAAACACATAAAAAACGCTAAAACATATTTCCGGATTTTGGTCCAAAATTTTCGAAGTCCCACCCGGACCCCAAATTTTCGGTGTAAAAAAAAAAAATTCTTTTTGTCTTAGAATTGACAGAAACGCATAAAAAACACTAAAAAAAATTTTACGGATTTTGATCCCAAGTCCCACCGGAACCCAAATTTTCAGGGGAAAAAAAAAAAAAATTTTTGTCTTAAAATTGATAGAAACGCATAAAAAACCACCCCCCAAAAAATTCTGGATTTTGGTCCAAGTCCCACCCGGACCCCAAATTTTCAGGGGAAAAATTTTTTTTTTTTTTTTTTTTTTTTTTTTTTTTGTCTTAAAATTGACAGAAATGCATAAAAAACAAAAAAATTTTTTTTTCGGATTTTGGTCCAAAATTTTCTAAGTCCCACCCGGAACCCAAATTTTCAGGGGGAAAATTTTTGGGGTTTTTTTGTCTTAAAATTGACCAAAACGCAGAAAAAACAAAAAAAAAATTTTTTCGGATTTTGGTCCAAAATTTTCAAAGTCCCACCCGGACCCAAAATTTTCAGGGGAAAAAAAAAAAAAAATTTTTTGTCTTAAAATTCACAGAAATGCATAAAAAACAAAAAAATTTTTTTTTCGGATTTTGGTCCAAAATTTTCGAAGTCCCACCCGGACCCCAAATTTTCAGGGGAAAAAAAATATTTTTTTTTCTCTTAAAATTGACCAAAACGCATAAAAAAACAAAAAAAAAAATTTTCAGGATTTTGGTCCAAAATTTTCAAAGTCCCACCCGGACCCAAAATTTTCAGGGGAAAAAAAAAATTTTTTTTTCTCTTAAAATTGACCAAAACGCATAAAAAAACAAAAAAAAATTTTTTTGGGATTTTGGTCTAAAATTTTTGAAGTCCCACCCGGACCCCAAATTTTCAGGGGAAAAAAAAATATTTTTTTTCTCTTAAAATTGACCAAAACGCATAAAAAAACAAAAAAAAAAATTTTCAGGATTTTGGTCCAAAATTTTCGAAGTCCCACCCAGACCCCAAATTTTCAGGGGAAAAATTTTTTTTTTTTTTTTTGTCTCAAAATTGACAGAAATGCATAAAAAACACAAAAATTTTTTTTTGCATTTTGGTCCAAAATTTTCTAAGTCCCACCTGCATCCCAAATTTTCAGGGGAAAAAAAAAATTTTTTTTGTCTTAAAATTGACAGAAACGCATAAAAAACAAACAAAAATTTTTTTCGGATTTTGGTCCAAAATTTTCTAAGTCCCACCCGGACCCAAAATTTTCAGGGGAAAAATTTGTTTGTTTTTTTTTTGTCTTAAAATTGACAGAAATGCATAAAAAAACAAAAAAAATTTTTTTGGGATTTTGGTCCAAAATTTAAAAACTTTTTTTTTTTTTTGTCTTAAAATTGACCGAAACGCAGAAAAAAAAACCCAAAAAATTTTTTCCGATTTTGGTCCAAAATTTTCTAAGTCCCACCCGGACCCCAAATTTTCAGGGGAAAAAAAAAAAAAAAATTTTTTTTGTCTTAAAATTGACAGAAATGCATAAAAAACAAAAAATTTTTTTTTTCCGATTTTGGTCCAAAATTTTCTAAGTCCCACCCACACCCCAAATTTTCAGGGGAGAAAAATTTTTTTTTTTTTTTTTGGTCTTAAAATTGACCGAAATGCAGAAAAAACAAAAAAAAAAAATTTTGGATTTTGGTCCAAAATTTTCTAAGTCCCACCCGCACCCTCAAATTTTCTCCCACAGAGAGCCCAAATATCGACCCAGGCAATTCATTTCAATAAACATGTGAAACAATCTTCCAAAGATGTTATATGTGAAATTTGAAAGCTTTTGGACCAGTGGTTTCGGAGAAAAGTAGTCTTATGTTTTTCCCATTACCCACAGTGTTAAAAAATGATGACTCAGCACTTTTTCAAAGTCCCCAAAAAGTACCCCATGATAAAACCGATGGCAATTTTTTTTGATCATTCCATTCTGTTGGTCCTAAGGAAGCTTCACAACAAATAAGAATTCTCAGTGCCGTGTAGTTTTGGAGATATGGGCGTTTTCATTTTTTTCTATTTTTAGCTCCTGTGGTTCCCACGGGGCTATGGGGAAAAAAATTTCGGCATAAATTAGGTACTTATGACCCAATAAGCACTCACGTAAAATTTGGTTCAAATCAGCCTCACGGTTTGGAAAATAGAAATTTGGGGCGGGGCAAAAATTTTTGCCCCTCCTTTAACATCGTCAAATATAGCCCCTCCAACTTCTTTTGAACAAACTTGAGTCTACACCTCAAAAGGAAGCTGCATACCAAATATCAAGTCTCTGCTATTGCTGGTTCTTGAGAAGAAGATTTTTTAAGAATTGCAGCATTTTTGCCCCATCCCTCTGCTCAATGTGAGCCGAAACCTAATTTGACAAAAAATCAAAGTCCGCATACATAACCCCTTCTCACATGAAATTTCATTAATATGCGGCCAGTGGTTTGGGAGAAAAAGCCCAAACACCACCTTCATGACGGACGCCAGACGACGGACGACAGACGACGGACGACAGACGACGGACGAAAAGTGATCAGAATAGCTCACCCTGACTTTCAGTCAGGTGAGCTAACAATATAAACAAAGTCCAAGAATGAGTCTACATTAAACAGTCCATCTCCATAGGATACACTGTCAATCCTTGAGCCCCACAGGAGTGACAAAAATAGTCTGAGCATCATGCCTTTTCTTCAGTTAATCATAATGTAAAATGTAGAGCTCACCTATGAAGCCCCTTGATACAACCTATTTGGATTAATCTTAGTTCCACACCTCTAGAGGGTACGGAATACAAAATTTCTAATTTTTCAGCTACATGGCCAATTCCGGTTCCCATAGGGAGCCCAAATATTAACCCAGGCTTTCAATTTGAACAAAGTTGAATCTGACCTCCCTGGAGATGTTGTATTCCAAATGTGAAAGCATTCGGAGTAGTGGATCTGAAGAAGATTTTTAAAGAAATTTCATCATACTGCAGTAAGTTGAAATCGGGCTACCATAGGGAGCCCAAATATTAACCCAGGGAACCAATTTGAACAAACTTGAATCGGACTCCCCTAGAGATGTTGATTGAACAATCTTGAATCTGACCCTCATAACAATGATGTATACCAAACATTAAAAGATTCTGACTGGTGGTTCTGAAGATTTTTAAAGAATATTCCCCATTTTGCCCCAAGTTAAAAATTCAGGCTCCTGTATTGAGCCCAAATATGAACCAAAGGGCTTTATTTTAATAAACTTGTATCTGACCACCACCCCCCCCCCCCCCCCTCCACCCTCCTTCCCTATGAATGCTGAATACCAAATATCAAAAGATTCTGACCACTGGTTCTGGAGAAAAGATTTTAAAAAATTTTTGCAAATATGTTGACTCAGCATTTTTTCAATGCCCTCTACAGAACACCCTAAAATAACCGATGGCAATTTTGTTTTACCATTCAATTGTACTGGTCCTAAGGATGCTTCATACCAAGTAACAGCTCTCTGTTCCGTGTGGTTTGGGAAATATGGGCATTTGAAAATATTTCTATTTTTAGCTCCTGGGGTTTCCATGGGGATGCAGAATGGTTTTTTTTGCACGAGTCAAGTACTTATAACCCAATAATACCACATATCAAATTTGGTTCAAATCGGACCATCGGTTCAGAAAATATAAATTTTGGGCAGGGCCAAAAATCTTACCCCTCCCATTACAAAGCCAAATATTGCTTCACGAACTTCGTTTCAACAAATTGATTCTACACCTCAAAAGGAAGCTCCACAACAAATATCAAGTCATTGTACCCACTGGTTCATGAGAAGATTTAAAAAATATTTTGGAGCATTTTCTCCCACCCCCTCCCTATGGGGCTGGGCATGTTGAGTTGAACAAAACTGCAATGCCCCTTTGGGACCATCACTTACACAAACTTTCACTAGAACTGGCCCAGTGGTTTTGGAGGAGAAGACCCAAACATGGTGTTGACAGACGACAGATGGACGGACGGTCAGACGGAAGGGATGAGATTAGCTCAGCTTTTGTCAAGGTGAGCTAAAAAGCCATTTACAAACCATCCTGGTTGATCTGGATCTCTTAGTCTTGTGATAAATCGGTTGCTTTCTGTGCTAGGGGTCGTAGATTCGAACCTTGACTCCTGCAATTCCCTCTTGATCTGTTACATTGGTGCCATGACCAGCCTTCAGCAGGTGGTGCCAATGTGGGCATTGTTTCAATTGCTTTGAGGGGTAACATATAAACTTAGGGTGCACTTAATGGGGGGGGGGTTGTAGGGGGAAGAATTGCAACAACAACAACAGGAGAGTAGTGTAGTGGTCGAGGTAGAAAGGCCATTTACCAACCAGCTTGGTCCAGATCTCTTAGTCTCGTGGTAAATTGGTAGCTTTCTGTGCTAGGGGTCGTAGGTTCGAGCCTCGCCTCCTGCACGTTTCTCTTGATCTGTTACAAACAAGAAAGGGAAATTTACAAATTCATAATGCACATACTTCAGACTTCCCATTTTGAGGAGTACGACTGTGCTTGCACACCACAGCATGTCTGGATTAAAAAAAACAACACACAAATAAGTTTGCACCTCATGATTTTTCTCTTGCTGATTTCATTTTAATGTGGCAAACTAGCGGTATTAGGAGCTAGCCATCATGATACCATTACCTCAGAACTGTCTGAGACCTTGCAACTTATTTTCAACTTATAAGTGAGCACAGTGTTGCCAACCATATAACAGATACTATATTTATGAAACCAGCTTTGTTATTTAATTAAACGTCATTACTCACCATGTATGTGCAACCCTCAGCGAAACGTTTTATCACGGATATGTGAAGATTCACTTGGGCAGATTCAGCCTCCATTTTGGCTGAATCTTCCAGGTTTTGGATATTATTATCAATGTGATATCTAGCCACCAAGGTTACACTTGCCACCACGAGCAGAACTGAGTCAGACTCACTATAGAAAGCACAGTCTTGGCGGCTGAATTCTTGAGTACAGTTGAAAGATTCATGAGAAGAAAATTATCATAGAAGGCTAAGAAGAGAAAAGTGTTAGTCGATGCGAAACTAAAAAGCGACATGATTTATTCTTATCATATACCCATAACTACAAATATGAATTCCATCAAATCTCTGCAGTACACAAAAACAAAATGGCATGCCTTGATTCAAAACCAGGCACATATTTTATTGTGCGCCTGTGTTTTTCAAAATCAAAAGTCTGATAATTACACACATTTATTCAAAATCTGAAACTTAAAGTGTACTATGTACTGTAAAGGGATCAGCAACATGTGTGATTTTCTCAAATGTAGTGGATCCCCACTTAATTAGATATCTCTTAATTGTATATACCTTCAAAACAACAAACCATTTACCGTTTAAAATTACCCTGAAAGTCAATGAATTCCCTTATTTTTATATATTTTTTGGCCTCATTACATCCAATAAAGACACTGAATCTATTGTTTTGTTTGACACAGCTCCATGACCAAACCCCTGTTCATTGAAACCTCCTGTTAGGCCACACAAAGAAGATCTTCTGTTTCTCAGGCCATTCATTTTTCATAAAAATGCATACAGGATGATGGTTTTTTTTTTTATTTGTTTTTTTAATTTTTGTAATTATTATTTTCTTTAACCTCAGATGTTCATAAACTTGATTTGTTTTATGTTTTAGGTCTCAGAATCTACAGAAAAACATGGACAGAGGTGTATTTTATCCATTTCAATAACTTGGGTAATTTGTCTGACAAAAATCATTTGATTTTTATTTTTTTCAAGTATGCACCAGTGATATCAAAAAGAGAGCATGCAGCAGCCAAAATAATCATATGAGCGGGCCTAAGAAATAGATCTTTTTTAGGCCTTAATTGTGTATTTTTCACTGGTACAGTGGAACCCTGATAATTGAATATCCACTTTGCCAATGAATATTTTTCAATTAACAGAAGTATTCAATTAACAGGGATTGTCTCACATTCCTGTATTCTGGAGATAAACTTAGCATTTATTCTATTATATCTTGTTTGACAAAGCTCCATGTATTGGATGTACAGAGGCCTAATAGGTCTATAAACAAAGGAAAACTGGGGAGAGTCAGGGTAATTTCTCGACAGGTTACAAGATTTTTTATTCATTTATCAGAAGTTTACTCTATAACCAATATTCAATTATTTATTTATTGGTGTTTAAGGTCACATACTTATGCACAATGGCTAATCATGACCATGACAGTTTTACAGGTGGAGGAAGCCGGAGTACCCGGAGAGAACCACCAAGCAACGATGAGCAGCTGCCAGCTCCCCAACATCGTAACTCTGCACTGCAGCACAGGCAGGGTTAGATTGGTTGAAGACATGCGCACCATCGACGTGCAGTACGCCGTAGTATACGGCATCATCGTGCCCCCATGTGGATAATTGGGATTAAGTGCCTTGTCCCAGGACACAATGCAGGAGTCCGAATCGATCGCTCAGACAGTCACCCATCCGAGGACTAACCGGGCTCGATGTTTCTTAACTTCGGCGATCTGACGAGAACCGGTTACCGCAATGCCACCGTGCCCCTCCGATATTCAATTAACAGGTCAAATTTGTACTGGAGGTATGGTAAATGCTTTGTGTTGGGAAATTATATTCAATTAACAAGGTTATTCAGTTAAAAGATATCCAATTAAGTGGGCACCACTGTAAGTAACTGGGTTTCATAATACTACACAAATTTATCTGTTTCAATTTATGTGCACTGTCATGTAAGTACAGTGGAGCCCACTTAATTGGATATCTCTTAATTGTATATCCCTGTTAATTGAATATAATTTTCAAACACAAAACCATTTACCATACCTTCAGTACAAATTTGATCTGTTAACTGCATATGCCAAATACAGGCATTTGTTCTATTATATCTTGTTTGACCAAGATATAACAGAATAAATGCTCAGTTTACCTCCAGAACACAGGAAACTGACCAAATCCCTGTTAATTGTATACTCCTGTTAATTGAATAATTTTCACTGGCAAAATGGATATTCAATTAAGAGGATTCTACTGTATCTGATAAACTGTAAATAAATTTGATACTTTGATACCAGTTTTCTTGTCTTTTGGTTTCTTAATTCGTGTTTTAAAAACCACAATTCACATGACATATTACAGCTCACCATAGTACACCTATCTTCAAAATACAGTTGTTTTTCATTCATACACAGATAATTGTCAAGAAATTGCTCTCAAAAGATGAACTTTAACTATCTAAGTACTTACATACTCAATATCTGTGACATAGAACAGGGTACGTCTTGAATAGAAAACCACATACATAACAACTGGATGGATCAAATATGCCATGTAGGTTAATCTACTCAGTGGTATCAAAGCTTCCCAAGATAAAATTGTGTTTATAAAACCTGCAATACAATTAAAAAAAACATTCTGAAACAAATAAAACTTTTGTATATTATGTCATAACCTATTCTACATCGATGGGTAAAAGATTCAAGTATTTGAGTGTTTGCTTAACCCCTTTATGACACTTACGAAACAAAATTTTCAAAAACTGAAAAATTTAATTTTTTGCCGCTTAAACTAACCTACCCCTCTCTGGAACAAGTGCAATTAGCTCAGTCCAATGAGAAGTCATAACTTATGTTTTTGAAACAAAAACATAAAAATTATTGAATTTGAAGACCGATTTTTGTGATTAGTGCAGTCACATTAGTTAAGGGATTAACCTTTAAGGGCCTGGACAATTGTTCTGACTAACTACCAGGTCACAGACTCTACACAACCTGTGGATCAGCAGTAATTTCGAGTCAAGTCTTGGCTGCCTTAACAGGCAGCAAGACTTAGCTAAAAGCCACTGCCAAGATAATATGTCCATTGTTAACAGAACCACCTCATTGGAATGAGCTCAACAAGTTTGTTCAGATGAGGGGATCATAAGGTATATTTCTGAGGCAAAAGTGAACACCACTGGGTTATCAAAGAAAACTTTTTGCATGAGTCATTTTCTATTCCTTTTACTAGCGTTTAAGAGTTATGTTACATACTGGACTTGACTCTAGCATTAGAGTGATCTGATAAAGTTACAAATGTCTCTTTTTATTTTCCAATTCCAATAATGACTCAGTGTGATGTCTGTAATCTGAGCCTTACTGTTAAACAAAGACAATAATCAAAGTGCATCAAATGTGTAGGGTGGAAGAAGCAACAACAATAACCATGATCCCAGTGTAACAACACTCTATTCCAGTTACTGTAATACGATTTTGTTTGTTTTTGAACATTGTTCAAATTGTCAATGATATTTGCATTCATTTTGAGCAAGACACTGACTACACATCACACAGCAACAAAAATACAAATAGAGAAGACAGGAAATTAAAACGTACTGTATCAGCCATACAGCTTGCATCACATCTAGTCAGGGTTCATTGTCTCAAGGACCCTTTCAAGCTATTTTCATGGACTCTTTAGAAAATTTTGAGGCCATTTGAAGCAACCTATATGCCTGTAGCTTAGAGTTACACTTTTGTTTAAGAAAACAGTTGTTAGTTAACACATCAGAGCCTAAAGTCGAGTCTGCTTGCCTTCAATGTTGTACAGAGGGGATTCAAACTGACTTCTGGCTACCATCCATGAACAAGAAAGTCCTATGACCTGATCAGTCACTTTCAGTCAGGTGTCATCTACCTGCCGCTACCTCATCCCACTCCCCCCCCCCCCCCCCCCCACCACCTCCACCCCATGTCAACATTTTTTTACATTCATGCCTGAATTCCCTAAAAACTACTTCATGTACTGGTGCTCTCATCCTGATGTCTCTTGTATCATTTTGCTATAGTTAATCCTTCACCTTCTAACAACAGTGGGGGGGGGGGGGGGGGGGGGGGGGGGCATTTAACACGCACCCCCATTTCAATTTCAATAATGCTGCTCTCTTCTTTATAGCAACCCATCTCCATTACACAGTGCAAAAAAAACTAATATAACAAGAGTTGAATCAACAATTTGGACATCCAAAGTCCATAGACCAAGTAAGAAACATCATCATAATACATGCAACACATCTCCACAACCCTCCCATTTTTCCATTACACATTTCAGTCTGATCATGTTAGGGATGTCTGAATCCCCCCTAGTTTTCATGTCTGCCATCTGTCCAGTGAAAACATCAAGACAAGGTGCTCATTTGTCTTTTCTGTAATTTATTTATTGGTGTTTAAGGTCACATATTTCTAAATAATAGTTAATCGTATCCACAACATGCATATGAAGTCAAGTCCAGCCAATCACTTACACTCATGTTGCCTATTTTAGAGAACTGCCACCCCAGACATGGCTTACAGGGTCCTATTTTACCAGTAAAAAAGAGGATGTTTACCAAAGTAAACATGCACTGCTTCACTTTCTGGCATTACCACAGGGATGTAATTTGTTTGAAAAGTTATTATCTGATAACTGTTTTAAATATATATAAACACTTAAATTTATTACTATAGTATAAAGAATTGCACAAAGTCTGGTTAAGGGAGTATTCCCATGAACTCTTGACCAAACACCAGTAGAAAATGACAAGAATGGGCAACACCACCGGTATCCGGTGTTTCTAAGGGTTTCTAAGTTGAAAAAAGTGGAAAAAGATCCATAACTCTAGAAAAAAAAATGGACAAAACCTGTTACTTTTGCATATCCTTTCTCTCATGGTGGTCTATCAGCATACCAAAGATAATTTAAATCCAACATCCACTGACTGAGATATGAAGGTAAAAAGTTGTTATGGATGGATGGATGAACAGATGGATCTATCCTCCGTAAAATTCATTTTGGCAGAGATAATTAGGCCTAAAAAACATAAAAATCTGTTTTCCAGGCCCTCCCCCATTGTCCTTTAGGCTGCCGCATGCTCTTTTTTTTATAGTCAAAGCAAACTTTAAAAAATAAAAATTAAATGGTTTATGTCTAATATTTTACCCAAGATAATAAAATTGCTAAATTTGTTGATTAATTAAGCTCTGCAAGGCTTTGCAAAGCATTCTTGTACTCAACGGACGAAATACACCACTATCCATGCTATTCTGTTGAGTCTGAGGGCTAAAACATAAAACAAACCAAGAACATGAACTTTTGATGGCAAAGAAATAATTACAAAAATAGAAAATAAAATAAAACAAGAGGCTCTAAAGAGCCTGTAATCGCTCACCTGGAACTACATATAAAAATGTGATTTCCCATAGGCTTTCCATGGTAACTATGAGCTGCAATTGTGGCCATGTTTGCAACATTACATCAACATTACTTGAGGATCATTGGTACAAGGTGTCCCAGTCCTCAATCATGTGAAGTTTCAAAACATTTGACTTTGTAGTTTCAGATGAGAAGATTTTTGCAAAATCCATCAGTCAGAATCAGAGAATATCTCTGGTGGCCATATTTTCCAACCAATGGGAACAAAAAGAGGTTTGTTTGTAGCGAGCCTTCTATAGACCTTCCTGCAAAGTTCGGTTCACATCGGCTCAGTAGTTCCAGAGAAGAAGATGAAAATGTGATTTCCCATAGAGTTTCTATAACAACTATAAGCCGCAATTGTGGCCATGGTTGCAACACGATCAACAATAAATGAGGATCGTTGGTAGAGGGTGTCCCAGTTATCAACCATGCAAAGTTTCAAAACATTTCCCATTGAGTTTCTATAGTAACTGTAAGCCACAATTGCGGCCATGTTTGTAATCCGATCAACATTAAATGAGGATTGTTAGTAGAGGGGGTACCAGTCATCATTTATGTGAAGTATCAAAACATTTGGCCTGGCAGTTTCAGAGGAGAATATTTTTGAAAATCCACCAATCAGAATTAAAGAATACTTCTGGCCGCCATGTTTTTCAACCCACGGGAACAAAATGAGGATCGTTTGTAGAGGACCTCCCATAGACTATCCCTGCCAGGTTTGTTTTCATGTCGCCTCAGTAGTTCCAGAGAAGAAGATGAAAATGTGATTTCCCGTAGGGTTTCTATAGTAACTATAAGCCGCAATTGTGGCCATGTTTACAACCCGATCAACATTAAATGAGGATTGGTGGTAGAGGGGGTCCCAGTCATTATTTATGTGAAGTATCATAACATTTGGCCTGGCAGTTTCAGAGGAGAAGATTTTTGAAAATACACCGATCAGAATCAAAGAATGCCTCTGGAAGTCATGTTTTTCATCTGACGGGAACAAAACGAGGATCGTTTGTAGAAGACTTCCCATAGACCATTCCTGCCAAGTTTCGTTCCCACCGGCTCAGCAGTTACAGAGAAGAAGATGAAAATGTGAAAAGTTTACAGATGACGGATGACAGACGACGGACATCAAGTGATGAGAAAAGCTCACATGTCCTTTTAGGCCAGGTGAGCTAAAAACACTCACCCACCTGCAATTTTACAATGAAAGTGGCAATGACACTGTAGCTTAACTTGACTGTGAGTAGTGTTTGATGAAAAGGAAAATGTTCAATGTTTATGAAAGGATTATGAAATAAGACAAGAATTGTGATAATTGAGAATATGTTAATTTCTGTTCCCCATACACTATGTTTTCAATAAGAATAATTTGAGGTGTAGACTATACTAAAGAACTGAGGTCTAGGTTAATGTGGTGCTCACAGTTAATGTATGTCAACCAAAATTACCAAGTTACAGTAAAATCATTCCAAACTGACCTTAAACCGGCATATAAAATTTTCGTGATGATCGGACAAGAACTATGGTGTGCAGCCTGTGCTAAAGAAAAATGTGAACAGACTCACAGACTTCTGCACGTGTGATGACAATAGCTTATCTTGACTTTGTCAAGTTAAGCTAAACATGGTCTCAAAAACAGAAGATCTACTTTGAGGGGCCTTGAAAAAATTCTCGAACCACAAAAATTTTCATTTTTTGAAAGTTAGTGGCACTAATCTTTAGCCCTGACGGTGACATTTCCTCATCCCATCCACATCCAATACTCACCCTAGGTTTTGTTTCTCCCACCAAAATGCAAACATAGGTAGAAAGTGGGGGAATCAATTCTGTTCATTCCTAAGAACAGATCAGTGCAATTTCAAATGAAAGTGTCAATGACACTGCAGCTTAACTTGACTGTGTGTTGTGTGTGATGAAAAGGATAATTTTCAATGTTTATGAAAAGATTATGAAATAAGACAAGAATTGTGATAATTGGGAAAATATTAATTTCTTTTCCCTGTATGCAATGTTTTCAGAAAAAATAATTTGTACTAAAGAATTGAGGAGTGGGTTAATGTGGCCCTCACAGTTGATGTATGTGGCCCTCACAGTTAATGTATGTCATCCAAAGTTACCAAGTTACATTGAAATTATTCCAAAACAAGGCATCCTATCAAGTTACAATTAAATCCCTTCATAACTATGGCTAGTAGACTGTGCTAAAGATTTCAGACTTTAGGCCTGTGTAGCCATCACGGTTGACCGATCGCAACCAAAAGGGGACGACCTCATCTAGACGTTATACTGAGTCATCCTACCAAGTTACAATGAAATCCTGTTATAAATCCGATCGGTAGTCTGTGCTAAAGTTTTCTGGGTTTTGGGCTCAGGCAGCCATCATGGATGAATGATCACAACCAAAATGAGATGTTCTCATCTAGACATTATCTGGAGTCATACTACCAGGTTACAATGAAATCCCTTCATAAATACAACCTGCAGACTGTGCTAAAGGTTTTTGGGCTTCGGGCCCCTGTAGCCGTCACAGTTGATCAATTGCGACCAAATGGGTACATTCTCATCTAGACATTATATGGAGTCACCCTACCAAGTTATAATACATAAATATGACCTGTAGACTGTGCTAAAGGTTTTCAGGCTTCCAGCCCTGTAGCCATCACAGATGATCAATCACGACCGAAAGGGGATGTTCTCATCTAGACATTATATGGACTCATCCTACCAAGTTACATTGAAATCCCTCTATAAATACAACCTGTAGACTGTGCTAAAGGTTTTCGGGTTTTGGGCTTGGGCAGTCATCACAACCAAATGGGGAAGTTCTCATCTAGACATCATACACAGTCATGCTATCAAGTTACAATGAAATCCATTCATAAATATGACCTGTAGCCTGTGCTAAAGGTTTTTGGGTTTTGGGCTCAGGCAGCGTCATGGCTGAATAATCATGACCAAAAGGGGGATGTTCTCATCTAGACATCTGGAGTCATCCTACCGAGTTACAATGAAGTCCCTTCATTAATATGACCTGTAGACTGTGCTAACGGTTTTCAGGCTTTGGGCCTCTGTAGCCATCACAATTGACCAATCGTGGTGACCAAAAGGGGACGTTCTCATCTCAACATTATATGGAAACATCCTACCAAGTTACAATGAAATCCCTTCATAAATACAACCTGTAGACTGTGCTAAAGGTTTTCATGTTTTGTGCTTGGGCAGTCGTCATGGTCGACAGACCGCCGCCAAATGGAGAAGTTCTCATCTAGACATGATACGGAGCCATTCCACCAAGTTACAATGAAATCCCTCCATATTAAATATGACCTGTAGACTGTACAAACAGTTTTGAAGTTTCAGGTTTTGGCCACCATAAAGGGTGACAGATCATGACCAAAAGGGGACATTCTCATCTAGATATTATACAGAGTCAACCTACCAAGTTACCATGAAATCCCTTCATAAATACGACTGTAGACTGTGCTAAAGGTTTTCAGGTTTTGGGCTCGAGCAGCCAACGCGGTTGACCGATTGCGACCAAAAGGGGATGTTCTCATCTAGACATGACCTCAAACCTGCACATGAAATTTCGTGATGATTGGACAAGAACTGCAGGGTGTAGCCTGTGCTAAAGGAAAATTATAAATTCATAGTAATTTGTATATTTTTATACTTACCAATGGCCCAGACTAGCTGGTGTTTAACTCAAATTTATTATGGGCCAAACACAAATTTGGAACCCCCAATCACCAAAATTTGGTTGCAAAACCGAAAATTAAAAGTCCTATCTGGCCCTCCATACACTTACTCTCAGCGCTTGCGCAGATGTAAGGAAGTGACCGGAATTGGCACCAATATCATTCTTTGTAGAATACAGTACTACATAAAAATTCAGCAGGGAGGTATGAGTGCTCACCTCATGGGAGGGCCATCTCTGTCAGGGCCATTGGTAAGTTTAAAAATTTATATTTTTACACTGTAAACCAATGGCCCAGACTAACTGAATCGTAAAAAGGTGGAGGGCTTAGGACTTCAGAATTAGTAGATCAACATTTTTCCAATCCTGTAATCCAAGGTGAAAGGAAATTAAAATTATTAGGAATTACATGTATTTCTCTTTATACAGTAATAGAGAAGACATATCATACAAAAGGAGCCCAGTTCAAGTAATTCCGTATACTTAGCATGAAGACTATGCTAACTGGATGTAACAAGTCCCCAATTTTTAAGGTTAGCCCAGACTAAGCCCCAAAAAATTAGGATGGCATATTTGAGAATGAGAGAATATCCCCCATAAACATACGCCATACACAATAAAACTCCAGTTCTATGCAGGATATAATTACGGACAAAACAGCTTCCCTCATAGTCACATACCTGTCAAGCTGGAGGAGAGGTAAAAAATCCTCCTCCCCTTTTCTTTTGTAGAAATTTTCAAAAAGAAAGAGGGGAGCACTCTGGAATCAGTAAAAGCGGTACCAAAAAATGAAAGTGTCAATGACACTGTAGCTCAACCTGACAAACTTGAACTTGGTAAGTTATAAATGAAATGGCAAAATTGAAGATCATTGGTACCAATGTTATTTGATGAAATTTCAACATAACAGCATTGTGTGTGCACAACGTCAAAGTAATCCATGCATTTTTAAATGTATACTGTAAGACTGGCTAAATGAAGAATGTTGATACACAAATGCAGCATGTTCAGAGGTTTATTGTAAATGGCAACTTTTTTCACAGAAATGAATGCTTATCTAAAGTTCTTGCCTAATGAGCACTCCACGTTCAAAAACAATCCTATGATAAATGTGGCCTGTAAGCCATGTCAAAGAATGTTGATGCACAAATGCAATAAATTCAAAGATTGTTGCTAACAGCAACAGTTTTTGATTGAAATGAAAAGAAAATCAATAGCTCCTATCTTTGTCACCCTGCATAAGCATACAAAGTTTCAAAACAACCTGATAATGAATGTGTCCTCTGAGGCATGCCAAAGAAAGATGTTAATGCACAAATGCACTAAGTAGAAGATCATTGCTTGTGGCAATGGGTTTTTTTATGGAAATTCATAAATATACCCTGCAGAGAGTGTAAATGGGATAAGTTGATGCGCAAATGCAGTAAGTTCAAAGGTTGTTGATAACGACAATAATTTTTATGGAAATGAAAAAAAGCAATAGCTCACATGTAGAGGTCACACGGAACACACATACCAAGTTTCAAAGTGATCCGATCATAAATGTTTAAAGGGAAATATTGAGGTCTGACAAAACTAAGTTCAAAGGTCAACATTTTTTGACAGAAATGGAAGAAAATCGACAGCTCCCATATAGATGTCACCCCACACAAGCTCACTACATTTGCAAGCGATCCAATCATAAATGTGCCCTGCAGGGTGTGTCAAAGGGAAATATTGATGCTTAACTGCACTAAGTTTTTACCAAGTTCATTGAAGGTCATTGCCAGTGGCAACATTTTTTGACGGAAATCAAAGAAAATCGATAGCTCCCATCTAGAGGTAACCCCAAACAAGCATGAAAGGTTTCAAAGCAATCTGATCATAAATGTGCCCTGTAGGGTGTGCCAAAGGGAAATATTGAGGTTGGACTAAACTAAGTTCTAAGAACATTGGCCACAGCAACATTTTTGGACAGAAATGGAAGAAAATCGATAGCTCCCATCTAGAGGTTTCCCCAAACAAGAATGCCAGGTTTCAAAGCAATCCGATTATAAATGTGCCATGTAGGGTGTGCCAAAGGGAAATATTGAGGTCTGACTAAACTAAGTTCTAAGAACGTTGGCAGTGGCAACTTTTTTTGACGGAAATGGAAGAAAATCGATAGCTCCCATCTAGAGGCCATCCCAAACAAGCATGCCAGGTTTCAAAGCAATCCAATCATTAATGTGCCCTGTAGGGTGTGCCAAAGGGAAATATTGAGGTTTGACTAAACTAAGTTCTAAGAACGTTGGCCGTGGTAACATTTTTTGATGGAAATGAAAGAAAATCGGTAGCTCCCATCTAGAGGTCACCCCAAACAAGCATGCCAGGTTTCAAAGCAATCCAATCATAAATGTGCCCTGTAGAGTGTGCCAAAGGGAAATATTGAGGTCTTCTGACTAAACTAAGTTCTAAGAACGTTGGACGCGGCAACATTTTTTGACGGAAATTGGAAGAAAATTGATAGCTTCCATCTAGAGGTCACCCCAAACAAGCGTACAAAGTTTCAAAGTGATCTGATCATAAATGCGACCTGTGAGGTGTGCCAAAGGAAATTGTGAATGTACGTACTAATGTTCGTACATGCCGACGGACGAGAAGTGATGGCAATAGCTCAGCCTGACTTTGTCAAGTTGAGCTAACAATATAAATATTCGTCGAACAGGCACTCAGGTATTAATTTATTATTAATAAATGGTGCTTGACGCCACTTCAGAAGTTAAGGCTATAGTGACGATCCCGGTAATTAATATATGAAAGTGTCAATGACACTGTAGCTCAACTTGACAAACTTGAACTTGGTAAGTTATAAATGAAATGGCAAAATTGAAGATCATTGGTACCAGTGTCATTTTTTTTTGCCAGTGGCAACATTTTTTGACAGAAACTGAAGAAAATCGATAGCTCCCATCTAGATGCCTTCCCAAACAAGCATGCCAGGTTTCAAAGCAATCCGATCATAAATATGCCCTGTAGGGTGTACAAAAGGGAAATATTGTGGCCTGACTCGACTAATATTCTAAGAACGTTGGCCGTGGCAACATTTTTTGACGGAAGAAAATCGCTAGCTCCCATCTAGAGGTCTCCCCAAACAAGCATACCACATTTCAAAGCAATCAAATCATAAATGTGCCCTGTAGGGTGTGCCAAAGGGAAATATTGTGGTTTGACTAAACTAAGTTCTAAGAACGTTGGCCGCGGCAACATTTTTTGACGGAAATTGAAGAAAATCGATAGCTCCCATCTAGAGGTCACCCCAAATAAGCATGCCAGGTTTCAAAGCAATCCGATCATAAATGTACCCTGTAGGGTGTGCCAAAGGGAAATATTGAGTCTTCTAACTAAACTAAGTTCTAAGAACGTTGGCCGCGGCAACATTTTTTTACAGAAATTGAAGAAAAATCGATAGCTCCCATCTAGAGGTCTACCCAAACAAGCATACAAGGTTTCAAAAGCAATCTGATCATAAATGTGCCCTGTAGGGTGTGCCAAAGGGAAATATTGAGGTCTGACTAAACTAAGTTCTACGAACGTTGGCCGTGGCAACATTTTTTGCCGGAAATTGAAGAAAATCGATAGCTCCCATCTAGAGGTCACCCTAAATAAGCACACCAGGTTTCAAAGCAATCAAATCATAAATGTGCCCTGTAGGGTGTGCCAAAGGGAAATATTGTGGTTTGACTAAACTAAGTTCTAAGAACGTTGGCCGCGGCAACATTTTTTGACGGAAATTGAAGAAAATCGATAGCTCCCATCTAGAGGTCACCCCAAACAAGCATACCAAGTTTCAAAGTAATCTGATCATAAATGTGACCTGTGAGGTGTGCCAAAGGAAATTGTGGACGTACGTACTAACGTACTAACGTACGTACGTACGTACATACGTACGTACGCCGACGGACGAGAAGTGATGGCAATAGCTCAGCTTGACTTTGTCAAGTTGAGCTAATAATGTACACCAGAGATGGCATACGCAGATAGGTCGAAAACCGGTGATATAATATATAACATGCACATGTCCAATCGAACCACAATGAACGATCTGTGGAGAGTAAACACATTTCCGAGGTAACCCACAGGCGACTCCATTCAGGTGTACAATAAATTCCAGTAACAACACTCCCCGACATGTACTATCTGATATCTATGACACTAAAAACCTGTGAATATACGAGTTGAGTACTGACATTAATAGAAACCTGGATCTAGAAATGGAAGTAGGTATGATCAACAGGCTCGGACACGGACCACCCCCGAAATAATTCATAATTTCAAAGGTCCATAAAATACAATAAAGCGTCAGTCTAATAATTATTATGCGTGTGAGCATTAAAATCAAACATGTAATCATCTGAATACCAGTTAACTGTATTATGCAGTCTCCGATGTACCCAAAGACTAGCAATTTAATTATGATGAATAATCACAGGAAACCAATCAAACTAAAAAGTGGATGTTCTCATGAGGTCGCCATAGAACACGACCCAGCCGCCAATCGAGAAGTGAAGAAATGCATGTATATATTTAAACTTATACGAGGCTTGCGGGAAGAAAACTATGCCTTGCCCGGTAATCGCCTCAAAACACATTGGCAGTGAGGGGGGGGGGGATTTGGGGGAGGGGTGGGGGAGGGATTCAAAGTCATATCAAACCCTCCTCACCCGCATTACTTAATCGTTCTTGTGTTAGTCATCAAATAATATAGGAACCGCAGTGGTTCCCTCACGTCTAACCAACTCCATTATGTCACTATGGGCGGAGAAGGACATGAAGAACAAAAACTTCCCTTGATAAAGAAGGTCCTCTTGTGGAGGCAACCGGCAACAAAGTACTGCGACACCCGACTCCAACATCGGTCATCCCAGTGCAACACAAGAATGAGAAGAGTCCGCAGGAGTGTATCAAGTTGATACTAGTCCTCCAAACTCCACAACAATATATATATATAACTGAGATACATGAATAATAGCAATCATAATTAAATTCAAAATATAAAGATTTTTTTGAAAAACGCCCACGTTCCCAAGGGCATCCCATAGAGCCTAAGTGTGGACAAAATCAAAAATGTTTGAGCTACACTACCGGAATAATAAACCATGCATATCTACAATATATTACAGTAATAGAATATAAGAAACTACCTATATATGAGGATGTTGATAATGTAAACAACATCAATGTAAACAAGACATCAGGCACACAAAAAGGCCCAAAATCAGAACCAATTGAAATGCTATCAAATGCAAAGCTAGATCTTCATACGAAGAAAAAACGATACATTGGATAGAAGATGCAAGACTAAACGACCTAACCCTAGGGTGAGGACGTAACCCTGGGGAAGAAACAGAATAATATTCTGTAAAAAATGTTAAACTCCCAAGAAATTTAATAAAAAATTTCAATAAAAAATAGCCAAAAAGCTTAAGAGTTTAACAAGAAGGTTACAGCCCTGAATGTCCAAAACCACCATTGAACACCTCCTTCATCCAATAACAGCCTTCTATCCACCAATTCTTGTATTGATTTGTGTCTGGCATCCTCAAAAAAGAAGATTTTAAAGCACAGATGTCGTTTCATTGTTGATGACTTTTATGGCCAAACAAAGAATGATGTTGGCGCCAATTCCGGTCACTTCCTGACGTCTGTGCATGTGCAGAGAGTAAATGTATGGAGGGCCAGATAGGACTTTTAATTTTTGGGTTTGTAAGCAAATTTTGGGGATTTGGGGGTTCAAAATTTGTGTTTGGCCCTTAATAACTTTGAGTTAAGCACCAGCTAGTCTGGGCCATTGGTTTACAGTGTAAAAATATGTGAAATGACTCACAGACTAACAGACTTCTGCACGCGCAATGGCAATAGCTTATCTTGACTTTGTCAAGTTAAGCTAAAAATTGGCATTCAAATTTTTTATCTTTTGTCATTTCTTTGTCTTGAGAACATAGTTTATGCCTCCTGGTATGAATCAGCTCATGCCAACCATGGGTCATAAACTACATTTGTGTGGTACTACCAGAAAGCGAAGCAGTGCTTTTTTTACTATGGTAAACAAGCTCTGTTTTACTGTAAAATAGGACCCTGTAACCCACCTTTAGTTTTTCAAGAAAATTATTTTCAACTGAAGTCATTTTGTGTCTGTTGGGTAAAGGTAATTTGTTTTCTGTTTATCAAATTCACATACCTCCATTTCCAGTACAACATGCAAATATCAACCAACAGACAGATGCTGACCATGCTGTTCTGCTGAGTGCATTGTAAAATGCAGACACATCATATGATAAAACTACATTTCCTCTTTGTACATTCGTAAGTCCATATAAAACTGCTAAAGCAACTGCCGTGGCTAAAGTCCAACCGAGGAGATTGGTGTACTGTAAATACAATAATTATAACTTTGCTATTGAAATGACAAATTGACTGCTGGGAAAACTTCATATGACTCTTATATAATTAGCCTTTAATCCTTTACCGATCAAATCAGCCCACCTAATTTACATACTGAACAGTTGACACAAAATTATTTTTCAAAATATTTATACAGAACCATATCATATGACCCCCTCATAGGAATAAGTTCATCGAGATCATTCCAATGAAGGGTCACATGATATGGTTTTGTTGAAAAATAATAAATGTTTTTATCATTCTACTGTTCCTCCTGTATGATAACTATAAAGATGTATCGCACAATGTAGTGATACAAAACATTGCTATTTTGTTTCCAACGTAAACAGAGAAGGAACTCATCTAAATAAATCATATCAATCATTGGTCGAATGCACCCGAATCGAGATCGCTTGGAAATTCCAAGTTCCTCATTTAGATTTGTGTACCCGGGATATTTAATTAGATTCGAGTCAGAAATTTACAAAACAAGATGACTCCTATATACACCCCCCAAACCTCTTGTTTTGTGGGGGTATAATAAAAATAACAGTTTGACTGCTTGTTCCTTGACAAATAATTTCCACAACTAGTCATATAATGATGGAGTGTGCTAACATTATTAGCTATTTGAAAACCTTTTGTTGTGTTAGTCAATATTTGATCAGGACAATGATCGGTGTCAACTGGTTTCGACCAACTGAATGCTGCAAAAATTAAAAAGCAAATTGGGATTGGTACCTCGCCAGCTAACAGTGATGTCTTAGTGGCAACAAAGGAAATGCAGAAATTATCCAGTAAAAGTGCTTTTAGTTCAATTTTCGTACAGGCTGGTTGTTACATAGGTGGTGTGTGATAAATACAGAACCACACATATGTTTGAATGAGTTAAGAATTATGACACAAGATTGCTCTGGCCCAGGATATCACTCGAGCAAAAGGCTTGAGTGACATCCTGAGTCAAAAGCAATCTTGTGCAATAATTCTTAACCTTTTCAAACGCATGTGTGGTTCTGTATATATACCATGTGCATTGTGTAAAGGGTTAACTCTTAACATTTTGAGTATTTTTGTGAATTTCTCATGAAATCAAGTCATTGCTACTATATAACAGCTGTGACTTGGATTTGATGAAGCATTCAGTTCAGTCTGGCATCAAGTGATTATAGATGAGGTGAACAGTCAAATGTGTTGGGATTCTTATGCTAAAAATAGCCTTGATAAGGCCACACAAAATAAATTAAGTGATTCTCAGGTATTTTCTCAGGGAGGGAGGGTTTTATTCTTAATTTTTTTTTTTTTGCAAAAAGTGGGCAAACATGGAGAGGATTTCAAATTTCTTTATACACACATAAATACAGATATATATGTACATATAAATATTTTTATCAAATATATACAATTATATAACTCCCAGGGTTCCCACGGGATGTGGATAATTATTTATCCCTACCACTGACCTAGACAAGCTAGCCAGCTCAATTCAAAGAATCAGGCAAAACACTTAATCCTCCCCCGCCCCAACTCCAAATTAAGCCAAATAAAAAAAAAATGGAGTTCTGTATGATACTCCAGAGATGACTACTGCACATGTGCACAAGTTCAGGAAGTGCTGTCAAATCCCACCAATATCCATTCTTTTGTAATGTCTGCTAAGTGTTTATAGTTGTTTATGGGGATGTTTGAGTGAACAACTTGCACAGGAGGACTTCCTGTCAGGACCAGTGGTAGTATAACAAAATACAGAAATTATTTTAAATTTCCACAATTTATCAACCATTACCACTGCCCCTGACTAGCTGAATAAATAAAATGAAAGTGTCAATGACACTGTAGCTTAACTTGTGTGTTGTGTTTGATGAAAAGGATAATGTTCAATGTTTATGAAAGGATTATGAAATAAGACAAGAATTGTGATAATTGGGAATATGTTCATTTCTGTTCCCTGTGTGCTATGTTTATGATAAAAATAATATGAGGTGTACACTGTACTAAAGAGCTGAGGGGTGGGTTAATATGACCTCACAGTTAATGTATGTGGCCCTCACAGTTAACGTATATCAACAAAAGTTACCAAGTTACAGTGAAATTATTCCAAAACGAGTCATCCTATCAAGTTACATTAAAATCCCCTCATAAATATGGCCTGTAGACTGTGCTAAAGGTTTTCGGGCTTCGGGCTCCTGTAGCCGTCAGTTTCCCAATTGCGTCCAAAGGGGACGTTCTCATCTAGACGTTATATGAAGTCAATCTACCAAGTTACAATGAAATCCCTTAATAAATATGACCTGTAGACTGTGCTAAAGTTTTTTGGGCTTTGGGCTCTGGCAGCCATCATGGTTGAATGATCGCAAACAAAAGGGGACATTCTCATCTGGACACTATTTGGAGTCATCCTACTAAGCTACAATGAAATCCCTTCATAATTATGACCTGTAGACTGTTCTAAAGGTTTTCGGGCTTCGGGCACCTTTAGCCATCACAGTAGCCCAATCGTGTCCAAAAGGGGACGTTCTCATCTAGACATTATATGAAGTCAACCTACCAAGTTACAATGAAATCCCTTCATAAATATGACCTGTAGACTGTGCTAAAGATTTTTGGGCTTCGGGCTCGGGCAGCCATCATGGTTGAATGATCGCAACCAAAGGGGACAATCTCATCTGGGCATCATCTGGAGTGATCCTGCGAAGTTACAATGAAATCCCTTCATAAATATGACCTGTAGACTGTACTCAAGGTTTTCGGACTTTGGGCACCTGTAGCCATCACAGCTGACCAATCACGACCAAAAGGGGATGTCATCATCTAGGCATTATATGGAGTCAACCTAACAGGTTACAATGAAATCCTTCTATAAATATAACCTTTTGCCTATGCTAAAGGTTTTTGGGCTCGGGCACCCATCAAGGCTGAATGATCACGGCCAAAATGGGACGTTCTCATCTAGACATTATTTAGAGTCATCCTACCAAGTTACAATGAAATTCCTTCATAAATATGACCTGTAGACAGTGCAAAAGGTTTTCGGGCTTCGGGCACCTTTAGCCGTCAAAGTTGCCCAATCATGTCCAAAAGGGGACGTTCTCATCTAGACATTATATGAAGTCAACCTATCAAGTTACAATGAAATTCCTTCATAAATATGACCTGTAGACTGTGCTTAAGGTTTTCGGGCTCGGGCAGCCATCATGGTTGAATGATCGCAACCAAAGGGGACAATCTCATCTGGGCATCATCTGGAGTGATCCTACGAAGTTACAATGAAATCCCTTCATAAATATGACCTGTAGACTGTGCTCAAGGTTTTTGGGCTTCGGGCACTTGTAGCCATCACAGTTGACCAATCACGACCAAAAGGGGATTTCATCATCTAGGCATTATATGGAGTCAACCTAATAGGTTACAATGAAATCCTTTCATAAATATGACCTTTTACCTATACTAAAGGTTTTTGGGCTCGGGCACCCATCAAGGCTGAATGATCGCGATCAAAATGGGATGTTCTCATCTAGACATTATTTGGAGTCATCCTACCAAGTTACAATGAAATCCCTTCATAAATATGACCTATAGACTGTGCTAACGGTTTTCGGGCTTTGGGCCCCTTTAGCCGTCACAGTTGCCCAATCATGCCCAAAAGGTGACTTTCTCATCTAGACATTGTATGACGTCAACCCACCAAGTTACAATGAAATTTCTCAATAAATATGACCTGTAGACTGTGATAAAGGTTTTCGGGTTTTGGGCTCCGGCAGTCGTCACGGTTGGCAGATCATGCCCAAATGGGGAAATTCTCATCTAGACATCATAAGGAGTCATCCTACCAAGTTACAATGAAATCCCTCCACATTAAACATGACCTGCAGACTGTGCTAAAAGTTTTTGGGTTTCGGGCTTGGGCAGCCATCACGGTTGACAGATCATGCCCAAAAGGGGACGTTCTCAGAAGCATCCTACCAAGTTACAATAAAATCCCTGCATAAATACGACCTGTAGACTGTGCTAATGGTTTTGGGGTTTTGGTCTCAGGCAGCCATACCGGTTGCCCGATCGCGACCAAAAGGGGACGTTCTCATCTAGACATGACCCCAAACCTGCATATGAAATTTCGTGACGATCAGACAAGAACTGCGGGGTGTAGCCCGTGCTAAAGGAAAATGTGAACAGACATCACAGACTCACAGACTAACAGACTCACAGACTAACAGACTCACAGACTAACAGACTTCCGCACACGTGATGGCAATAGCTTATCTTGACTATGTCAAGTTAAGCTAATGATGGAGTGTCAATACAGGACTGAGAATAGAGTTGAAAGAAGGCTTACATAAGTAACTCCACAACAAAATAATTTTTAAAAGAGATTAGAGATATAAGGTGACAGAAATCTACACTTGTTAATATTAGGCTATTAACAGATGTAAAGACTACACAGGATACAAGAATCCTAACCTGGAGTAACATATATTACCTCTTTTACATACAAAGTATTTCCCAAATTGATAATCTAGGCTAAGGAAATTAATATATAAATGCATCCAGAGGTGATCTAAGATTATTTATATTGTGATTACAAATCATGAGGTATTGTATGGAATGCACTCATAACTTCTAAAACTATATATACAAATATTATATCTCACGTGACTTCCTTGCATTCTGATTGGCTGAAAGATGATACCCTATTTCGTGTAGTTTGCATCCACAGAACTGACCAGGCACTACACATTTTCTATTTTTAGCACACTACTGTATCAGTTTTCTTTTCATACTGGCCGAATAAAACTGATCAGGCTAAATTTAAAAATCGATTCACAGAGGCACAACATCCACAAAACGACCCGGAAAGAAATCTTTGTGGAAAAATGTATCGCTTTTCCATTGTTGAAGTCACATTTTTCGAGGCGTTCATTTTATTCCTTGAGAAGATGATCCATATCTCGTTTCGAAGAGAATGATCCATACCTGGGTCCAACTTTCATGAGAACGCGTCTGGATATGAAAAATCGTTTGTTTCGCTGCTCATATTATTTCGCTATGTAATTGTATGTTTTGGGCAGTAAACGAATAAATAATGGAATTCAGTTGAATCTTCAGAGTTTGTATCCCGTACTGACCCATTCGGTAATGTATATGTGTGACAAATGTGTGGAAATTATCAAACTGCGTTGTAAAATTTAGAAAATTTTAGTTTTCATTCGCGAGTTGCGTGATTCTAGAATACACAGTTCCATTTGGGGGAAATGTTTTGTTTATCCTTGCCGACCGATTCAAAATCTGTCTTCTTCTCATATCAATAATCCAATTTAGCCATGTTTTGGAAGAAGAAAATGTTTTTTAAAAACTACATGGTATTTTTTTCTATATAACGCTGGTTGGTAGGGCTGCTACCTTGGTAATAGATTAACAAATCGGACAGATGTTTTTCTTGATGGGTGTTCGATATAATATAAGGATTAGTGCATATCTTGTCGTTGACTACGCCCATATAGTGCACAGTGAGGTGGTGTAGTTCCCTCTGCTTCGCGGCGGGAACTACACCACCTCACTGGGCACTATATGGGCGTTGTCAACTCCAAGCCATGCACTATTCCTTAAATATACAAATACCAAACACTGCCATTTAGGCCTAAAAAAATAAAAAATCTGTTTCTCAGGCCCTCCCGCATGGTCATTTTGGCTGCCGCATGGTCTCTTTTTATAACCAATGTAATGGTTAAAAAAAAAAAAAAAATAGTTTATGTCTGATATTTTACTCAAGTTGAAAAAATTGATAAATTTGTCCCTTTAGTGCAAGAAGGCTTTGCAATGCTTTAGCATTGCAAAGCCTTTTTGCTCTCAAGGGATGAAATACGCCACCACCCATGCTATTCCATAGAGTATGAGGCCAAAAACATAAACCAAAAAGATGAACTTTTGATGGCAAAGAAATAATTACAGAAATAAAAAATAAAATAAAAAAACAGCTCGCCCGCATGCAATTTTACAAATAATGGCCTGAGAAACAGAAGATCTACTTTGTATGGCCTTACTGTTAACCCTCCAATACTGCACAAGGGATGATCCCACATAACTTCAAAAATTGAAGTACAGAAATCAAACACTAGCAAGATTCCACCACTACCCCATACCCATTTGTAAGAAAAACTATTAAACACAAAAAGAGAGGCAGCAAGCAACAGTAAATGTCAAATGTGGCACGTAAAATGTACTGAATGTTTGGTGTAAAACATTTTGCATCACTGATAGAGGACCCAGCGATATTAGGTCCACTGCCAAAGATTCCAGATAGATAAAATGTGGTAAATGTAGAAGGCAGCATCCAGGAAGCAGCCTTCATAATATCTGATAGAGCCACTGAATTTGAATATGTCCATGAGGATGACAATGCTCTAATCGCAGGCACTGAAATTCTAATCACCCTGCCCTCTGCTTCTGATAGGCTGGTGTATGTGATGTGGATAGCCGATTGAAGCTATCTGGAAATTGAATGAACAGAAATATCTTGTCTGCCAGGTGGAAGAGAAAGGAAGAAAGAGTCTTTTTCTTCCTTTTCTTACAAAACTAGACCTTTTAACATAAGTTATGAGAGCCCTTACTGGGCATAGTAAAGGTTTAGAATTTTCCAGAATTATTTACCAGAAGTAAAGTATTGACAACAATAGGTGCCAGTAGTTTATCTGGTGCCTGGTTCATGACTAAAAAAAAACTATTTAAACAGTTTTTTTTTTTATTGTGATAATGACAGCCAGGGTCACTCGTGTCAAACAGTTTTACAGGTGGAGAGAACCACAGAGCAACTGTCAGAATCCCCAATGTACTAACTCTGCACAAGCAAGGTTAGCACTGGTTGAAGACGAGTGCACCATCGATGTGCAGTATGCCTTAACCCTTTGATACTTTTGTATATCTTATGATGTACGAAAATCAAACAGTGCCTTGATACTTTGTGGTCATTTGTTTTGTTATTATTTTTCGATTTTTTAAAGTTTTAACCTTAATTCCTATTTTCTCCCGAATAGTTCTCAGTGACAACCGTTGAGCCAAATGTTATCGTAGCTTAAAATACTAATATAACCCTGCTGTCAAGACTTCTTAACTGGTTGACTACAAGAAGCCACTATCAGGGCTTTCAAATATGAGGACACCAGAGCAGAAGCCAACACTTCCCTTGCTTATATTTCATATTCAGTGAAACACAAATAATATTTTGTTCATATAAATTTGTTTTATTACAAATTATTGGAGAGTGCCTGTGGGCACTCTCCAATAATTTGTAATAAAACAAGTTTTGAATAACAAATTCTTCCACCAAAAATAATCTAGCCCTCAACCAGATAATCACTAATGTGAAAAATAGCTTGTTATTTGTACTTTCTGACGTTTGACGTCACATTTTGAAAAATGTTGAAGAAACTGAATTCCCAGTGACATTTGAACGTGAGGACAACTAAAGTCCCAAAGGGTTAATACACAGTGCTACTTTGCCCCCACACCCCATGGGCAATCAGGATTACGTGGACACAATGCTGTTACCCCTGGTGGAGATCAAACCATGGATCCTTCAAAATGAAGTCCAGTCCTGTAACCACTGAGCCACAAGAATGATAGTATTTCCCATACTACGGTAATGAGCACCGTCAATAAGGAGGGCATGTAATTCACTAACTCTTCTAGCTGTAGCAAAAGCTAGAAAACACCAGAAATGCCATGTTATATATCAGAAATTTAAACTCCACTGTATCCAAAGCTTCGATCGGAGTCTCTTGTGACTTTAGTAGAACACCAGCCAGATTCCATTTGGGAATAAGCCTAAATGATCTGGATCATTTAATTTAAAAATGTTTAACAAGTTTTGACAATGACTGATTGGAGCCAATATTGATACAGCCCTCATGGGAGTCAGTAACTGACAACATAGAATGGTACCCCTTAATTGCAATAGGTTGAAGCTTTATCACATCATAGAGAAACCTGCAATGTTAGTAACCGACGGATGCATATGACTAACTGAATTAGCATAACACCAGGAATAAAAGACCTTCCACTTTGCTGCACATTTCAGAGAAAAGGAAGCCCTCCTTGGAGCAGAAATGCAGTCTACTGCACTTCTGGAAAAATGTTTATGTCCCAGGAAGGCCCGACAACATAAAGAAGTTGAGGTTAAGAACTGCTGGACAGGTATACAGTCTGTAAAAATGGGGTTCATCAGTTCATTTGAAAGTTATTGTGAAAGACAAGCGAATATTCAGGATGGCTACCATACTGGATACACCTGAATACTAATTATTTGAAGAAATGTGCCTGTTGTCAATGCTAATGCACAAGAAGAAATTGTGATCTGTTGAATATTTGGTTTTAAAAGTTATGGCATGTACATGTATAAGTAACGAAAGTGTCAATGACACTGTAGCTTAACTTGACTATGTGTAGTGTTTGACGAATTGGATAATTTTCCAATGTTTATGAAAGGATTATGAAATAAGACAAGAATTGTGATAATTGAGAATATGTTAATTTCTGTTCCCTGTGTGCTATGTTTTCAATAAGAATAATTTGAGTGTAGACTGTTCTAAAGAATTAAGGCCTGGGTTGATGTGGCCCCAACAGTTAATGAATGTCAACCAAAGTTACCAAGTCACAGCAAAATCATTTCAAAATGAGTCATCTTACCAAGTTACAATGAAATCCCATCACAAGTATAACTCATAGACTTTACTAAAGGAATCTAGTTCACGTTACGGTTCGGTGGTGGCGGTTGACCAATTATGACCAAATAGGGGAGTCTCATTTAGATATCATACCAAGTTATGCTGCCAAGTTACAATGAAATCCCTTCATAACAAAACCTGTAAGCAGTGCTAAAGGAATCTAGGTAAAGTGACCAGATGGCGGTAATGGCTGACCTATCATGACCAAAATATGACAGTCTCATCTAGACATCATGCTAAGTTATCCTTCCAAGTTACAATGAAATTGCTTCATAAATACGAACTGCAGACTGTGCTAGACAAATCTAGGTCATGTGTCTGTATGGCTGTCACAGTTGACCGATCACGGCCAAAATAGGACGTTCTCATCTGGACATTATACAGAGTCATCCTACCAAGTTACAATAAAATCCCTTCATAAATACGACCTGTAGACTGTGCTAATGGTTTTCGGGCCCACATAGCCATCATGGTTGACTGGTCATGACCAAAACGGGATGTTCCCATCTAGACGTTACACAGAGTCATTCTACCAAGTTACAATGAAATCCCTTCATAAATAGGACCTGTAGACTGTGCTAAAGGTTTTCGGGTTTTGGGCTCTCGCAGCCATCACAGTTGACCGATCATGACCCCAAAAAAGGACATTCTCATCTAGACATTATACAGAGTCATCCTACCAAGTTACAATAAAATCCCTTCATAAATACGACCTGTAGACTGTGCTAACGGTTTTCGGGCCCACATAGCCATCATGGTTGACTGGTCATGACCAAAACGGGATGTTCCCATCTAGACGTTACACAGAGTCATTCTACCAAGTTACAATGAAATCCCTTCATAAATACGACCTATAGACTGTGCTAAAGGTTTTCAGGTTTCCGGCTCTTGCAGCCATCACAGTTGACCGATCATGACCCCAAAAGAGGACATTCTCATCTTGACATTATACAGAGTCATCCTACCAAGTTACAATAAAATCCCTTCATAAATAGGACCTGTAGACTGTGCTAAAGGTTTTCGGGTTTTGGGCTCTTGCAGCCATCACAGTTGACTGATCGCAACCAAACAGGACGATCTCATCTAGACATGACCTCGAACCTGCATATGAAATTTCATGATGATCGGGCAAGAACAACAGGGTGTAGCCTGTGCCAAAGAAAATGCGAACAGACTCACAGACTTCCCGAACTTCTGCACATGTGCAGTAGTCATCTAGACTTGTCAAGTTAAGCTAAAAATTACAAAAATTTCAAGAGGGCCATATTGAATATGTCAGAACATTGATAACTGAAAGGGATCTTTCTCCGGTCAGCGCTAACCCACCATCAAGCAGTTGCATATAAGCCATAGATGATAACCTTTAAATCTCTTTTTTAATTATTCAAAACACAGCTAAAGACCCTTCATACTGGAACAGTAACAGGCATTTCAAAGAGGTTATAACTCATGTTTGAGAAAAAAAGCAAAATGTCAAAGCTACAGAGCAAATTTTGAAGGACTTCTCTGAAAAGTGTATAAGGTAAGTGGTCAATTTAAAAAAGAGTGGATTTCATTCAACATTACTTCTTCCAGAGAATTGTAGTACAGAACAGTGGGGGGGGGGGGGGGGGGGGGGGGGGGTGGGTGGGTGGGGGATGGTTAATCAGCAACCCAAGTTGGGAGTTTTTCCTGTATTTCATGTGCGACCCAAGTTGGGAGTTTTTCCTGTATTTCATGTGACTCTCACAAGCTTCATTGATTCCTGTCCCAAGTACTCTACCCAAGTTGTGTTCTGTACTTATATGATTAAACTTGAATTGGGGGAATAAAGGTGATATTTTTAAAGAAAAAATATCAACACTGACAATCTGTTTACATTCTTGCTTGACTGTGTTATGAAGCTTTTCATTTATATCATGTCACTCAAAGACCAAGCTGATGTGTTCTTACATGACGTTCTTACACATAGGCTACATTCCATGCATAGTGTTCCTAGTACACGATGAAACAAATGCATTCTTATGTGATGCTCTTACACATAGGCTGGATTCCATGCATAGTGTACCTAGTACACGACCAAACAAATGCATTCTTACGTGACGTTCTTACACATAGGCTGGATTCCATGCATAGTGCACCTAGTACACAGCCAAACTAAATGCGTTCTTACATGATGTTCTTACACATAGGCTGGATTCCATACATAGTGTACCTAGTACACGACCAAACAAATGTGTTCTTAAGTGATGTTCTTACGCATAGGCTGGATTCCATGTATAGTGTACCTAGTACATGATGATGAAACAAATACGTTCTTACATGATGTTCTTACACATAGGCTGGATTCCATGCATAGTGTACAAAGTACACAATGAAACAAACACGTTTTTGTGTGACATTCTTACACAAAGGCTGGATTCCATGCATAGTGTACAAAGTACACAATGAAACAAATGCATTCTTGTGTGACATTCTTACACAAAGGCTGGATTCCATGCATAGTGTACCAAGTACACGGCCAAATCAATGCATTCTTACGTGAGGTTCTTACATATAGGCTGGATTCCATACATAGTGTACCTAGTACACCACCAAACAAATGTGTTTTTACGTAACATTCATACACATAGGTTGGATTCCATGCATAGCGTACCTAGTACATGACCAAACAAATGCATTCTTATGTGACGTTCTTACACATAGGCTCGATTCCATGCATAGTGTACCTAGTACATGACCAAACAAAAGCACTCTTATGTGACGTTCTTACACATAGGCTGAATTCCATGTATAGTGTACCTAGTACACAATGAAACAAATGCGTTCTTATGTGAAATTCTTACACATAGGCTGGATTCCATGCATAGTGTACCAAGTACACAATGAAACAAATGCGTTCTTACATGATGTTCTTACACATAGGCTGGATTCCATGCATAGTGTACCTAGTACACGACCAAACAAATGCGTTCTTACATGATGTTCGTACACATAGACTGGATTCCATGCATAGTGTAACTAGTACATGACCAAACAAATGTGTTCTTATGTGATGTTCTTACACATCGGCTGGATTCCATTATAATGTACCTAGTTCACGATGAAACAAATACGTTCTTACATGATGTTCTTACACATAGTCACATAGGCTGGATTTCATGCATAGTGTACCTAGTACATTTCTTAATGACTGGACTTAACTCTTAACGCACTAGTATTTTCAAGATATTTTTCATCAAATCTAGTCATGGCTGCTGAAAAACAGAAATGAAAAATTAATCAAAATGTAACACAAGAAATCATCGGTGAAAAATTTCGTTCCATTTACTGGGGGGAAATATGATTAAATGTGCTCAAATTATACTTATTTCAGTGATAAGAGAAACCATGTGCTGGGCAGGAATATCTGCCAGCAGTATGCAAAGAGTTAATCAGGTAACGTCAAATATACACAACAATCATGTTATAAAGAGTTTGTAACATTGTATTTCATTAAAAATTAATTCAGCTTGTAAAAGGAGTCATGGTGGTAGAATACATACACTGCATCCTTTGGTAAAAAATTTGTGAGGAAACTAATTTTCTCACCCATTTCATTCTGAATGATAATTTGGTTCGATGTAACATGTATCCAGTCAACATTCCAATCAGATATGCTCCAATTCTACACCAAGGCTTTATATATATTATTTCAAAGGAATTCATACCTCCACTGAAAATAAAGTTGGTAGAGATAAAAATCAATGACATATCTCATTGATTAGAATGGATAAATTTGTTAAGGTGCAACCACCTCACTAAAAAAAAACCCAAAGCATATCCATATTCCCAGTGTCATGGCTTTCATGGACACAATCAAACTGAGCAAGTTGGGACATGTTCCAAGTTACCTTATTGCTAAGTCAGCACACTACTAAAATCATACCATACTGGAGACCTGTTAATTGAACATTCAATTGAAAACACTGAATGAATTTATTTGCAGAAAACTATATTGTACAGCTACAAAATAATTAAAGAATAATAGAAAAGTAATTAAACAGTGATACGAAATAATTTGGCAGTAATCAAGCCTGGAAATAAGCGATCTGTCATCTACAGATGGAGTTCCCCAGAGGGTGAATTTGCTGATGCTATCCCATACAATGCGCTAGAATTCCCCAATATATTCTCTGGGTTCCTCTTTCTGTTTAAGCCTGAGACCTTGATTCAGATTGATGTTCACAGAGGCTAACTTTAGTGATGCTACCCTGCACAGAATTCACCCTCTGGGGACCTCATTCTGCAGATGACAGTCTGCTTATTTTCAGGCTTGGCAGTACTATCTTGGTGGGGTGTTTATACCCAATAATCAATGTTTTATTGTTACCCACATTGAAAAAAGAAAAAAACACTGGAAGAGTTGAAAGGACCTGATGATTGGGGATACAAAATGTACATAGATGACTGGAAAACTAGTAAAGATAGAGAAAGAAAAATATTAAAAACTTCAACAATTACTGTTTTTGTGATACATTCTGGTTAAATGAGACAAAAATCTTGGCATATTATCTCTGTGTTTTTGAACTTAGACTGTGAATGTGTATGATGTTGAGAGATGTTGTTGTCCAGAGCCAGACGAACATGGAATGATAAGTATATTCTAACCTTAAAATTCAGTTCCCACCCTTCCATTGCAGTGAACTGGGGAAGCTCGCTCAAGCAATGAGTGATCTTACTTAGATGAGGTCTGATATCATATTAAAAGTTCAAGCAACAATTTTTGTAAAGTGGCAGTTTTTGTAAAGTGCACTCACTATTTATTCCCAGTATCTTAGATAAAGGGTTATGAAACTTCAGGTTTGTCTGGAGAGGGGTGGTAGGTCACTCCTCAATTACATGGGTGTGGGCAGCTTCCCTGCACTCCTGACATGCTCTGTTAGTGCATCTGACAGATGCTTTACATGAACCTAAAAAAATCTGTATCATTTTTTTTTAAAGGAATGTGTAGGGTAACTGAATCTCGGAGTCAATATCATTCCAAATGTTGGGAAAAGTATAAAGCAGATGATTTGCTGAGAAATGAGTTTGTGGTTTAAGTCTCTTTATCAGATCAGTTTGCCAAGTGAGCCTTTATGATTCATTGTTGTTAAGTGAATAAAGACTATCTAACGATTACAGTAGATTTTTGTTTGTCCCTTCATGCATAATTAGCAGGACATATAGCTTGTAAAGATCTTTGAATTTAAGTATTCTGTTCCTCCTAAATAAGAGCTCTGTGTGAGCATTATACTTTTTATTGTTGATTATTCATATGGCTCTTTTTTTTTAAATATTTAGCTTGTTTGCTGCGATGCATGTCTCCACACATTTAAGCCTTTACCTAACATGAAAAGCAGATGACACTTGCCAAAACAATTCTTGAATAACTAATTTTTTGCCTCAAAAACATAGGTAGGTTATGACCACTCATTGAAACGTTCCAATAAGGTGTCATAACCTATGTTTCTGAGACAAAAAATGAAAAAAATACTGAAAATTAAATGGCGATTTTTGAGAATAGCACTGGCCGATTTTGGCCGTTACATTGGGTAAAGGCTTAATGTGTACATTAGATGGTTTTGTACTGATGTACAATATAGTATCTTTAGCGTATTGAATGGCCATTATCTATTTTTACCCTCTTAACTCTTAACCTGCTGAGTATTTTAAAAATATTTTTCATCAAATCTAGTCATGTTTGCTATGAATTAGCCATGACTAGATTTGATGAAAAATCCATGAACAGTAGACTCGAGACATCACTGGTAAAGAAGTTGATAGAGTTTGCAGGGGAAAATTTTGTTAAATGTGTTCAGATTTTACTTATTTCAATGACTAAATATTTCCTGCCCTGAGCTGGAATATCTGCCAGTTGCATGCAAGGAGTTAATATCCCAAATTGATTTAGCTATTAACCCTAACCCTATCACCTAAAATGAAAAGCAGACAACACTTGCAAACAAAATTATTGTATAACTAATTTTTTTCATTTTTTGTCTCCAAAATATAGGTTATGACCCCTCATTGGAGTGTGCAATTCCAAGTCGGAACCAGACACAAAATTTTTCCCAAATTTTGGTAAAAAATTTCTGTTGGAACCAGACCCCAAATTTTCAGGCTAAAAATTGTTTTTTTCGTCTCTAAATTGAACAAAACGCATAAAAAATCTAAAAAAAATTTTTTCTTCAAATTTTGGTTAAAAATTTCTAAGTCAGAACCAGACCCAAATTGTCAACCCAGGGACCTGATTTGAACAAACTTGAATCTGATCTCCCTATAGATGATGTATACTAAATGTTAAAGGATTCTGACTGGTGGATCTGAAGAAGAAGATTTTTAAAGAAATTTCCTCATATTGAACTAAGTTAAAATTCGGGTTCCCATAGGAAGCCCTAATATTAACCGGGGAACTCGATTTGAACAAAATTGAATCTGGCACTCTAGAGATGATGTATCAAATTCAAATATGAGGAGATTCTGACTGGTGAATCTGAAGAAGAAGATTTTTACCCCCTCCCTCAGAGATATTGTGTACCAAATATGAAAAGATTCTGACTGGTGGACCTGAAGAAGATTTTTAAAGAATATCCCATGTACTGCACAAAGTTAAAATTTAGGCTCCCATAGGGAGCCCAAATATTAACCCAGTGACCCAATTTGAATTAACTTGAATCTGACCCCCCCAGAGATGTTGTGTACCAAATATGAAAAGATTCAGACTGGTGGATCTGAAGAAGAAGATTTTTAAAGAATATTCCACTATTTGCACTAAGTTAAAATTTGGGCTCCAATAGGGAGCCCAAATATTAACCCAGGGACTTGATTTGAATAAATTTGAATCTGACCCACCAAGAGATGTTGTATACCAAATATGAAAAGATTCTGACCACTGGATCTGAAGAAATTTTTTTTTGTATTTTATGGGTGTTATCAGAGTTATGCCCCTTGTGATAACTTTATTTGACCAAACTTGAATTGACATATGATAGGGAACATGCACACCAGATTTGGTTCAATTTGGTCAGGTAGTTTGTGAGAAGAAGTCGATAATGTAAAGTTAACGATGGACGACAGATAGAAAGTGATTAGTAAAGCTTCGCTCAGGTGAGCTAAAAATATGGACAAGAAAATCATTAGCTTCCATCTAGAGGTCACCTCAAACAAGCATAAAAGGTGTCAAAATAATCCAATTATAAATGTGCCCTGTAGGGTGTGCCAAAGGGAAATATTGAGGTCTGACTAAACTAAGTTCTAAGAACATTGCCAGTGGTAACATTTTTGACAGAAATGGACGAAAATCGATAGCTACCATCTAGAGGTAACTCCAAACAAGCGCACCAACTTTTAAAGCGATCTGGTAAATGAAAGTGTCAATGACACTGTAGCTCAACTTGTCAAGACAAAGACAAAGACATGCACATGTATAGTATGTGACACAGCAATGACAAACATCTAGGTAATGACCTGATAACAAAGGTACATATAAAGTATTGTAATGGTCTGTACATAAATACTGACCGTTGCCTGTAACAAATGTATAGGTAAAGTATTGTAAAGGTGGGTGACAGTCAGATGCTAAACTAGAAAAGAAAACTTTGAGTCCCAGAGTGGGTCTGACTGAACCCCAAAATATTTGTTTTCATAGCACAGTGATAACAAAGGCACCCCAAAACACACTCGTTCCTGTCCCAAGGTGAAAACAAAGGTACCCAAGAAGTTTTGTGAAGATCAATTCATAAATACGAGCTGTATAGAACTTGTGACAAAAAACTGATTGGACCTAATTTTGGTACAAAATGGCCACTGGCAGCCATCTTGAATTTTGGACCCTACCCAGAAACACTCATTCTCGTCCCAAGGTGATAACAAAGGTACCCAAGAAGTTTTGTGAAGATCGGTTCATAAATACAGCCTCTTCCCTGAGCCGTATTGACATGTGTGCTCACATTGTGCAAGTAGCACTGAATAAGTCAAAGTTCATCTAATTTGCATAATTTCTGCACGAAAAAAAAACCCTTAGAATATGTGATGTATTTCATGTTACTAAACATTCATACAAAAATTTATTCAAATCAGAACTTTCATACAGAAGTTCTGTACAAAAGACTGATTGCACTAATTTTGGTACAAAATGGCTGCTGGTGGCCATCTTGAATTTCGGACCACACCCAAAAACACTTGCTCTCATCCCACGGTGATAACAAAGGTACCCAACAAGGTTCGTAAAGATTGGTTCATAAATATGGCCTCTAGTCTGAGCTGTATAGAAGTTGTGTACAAAAAACTGATTAGACCTAATTTCGGTACAAAATGGCCACTGGCAGCCATCTTGAATTTTAGACCGCACCCAGAAACACTCGTTCTCGTCCCAAGGTGATAACAAAGGTACCCAAGACATTTCGTGAAGATCAGTTCATAAATACAGACTCAAGTCTGAGCCGTATTGACATGTGTACTTAATGTGTGTAAGTCGCACTGAAATATCAAAGTTCATCTAATTTGCATAATTTCTGCATGAGAAAAAAACCTGTATTATATGTGATGTATCCCATGGTACTAAACATTCACACAAAAAATTATTCAAATCAGCGCTTTCATATGGAAGTTCTGTGCAAAAATCTGATTGCACCTAATTTTGTACAAAATGGCTGCCATCGGCCATCTTGAATTTCGGACCGGACCCAAAAACACTCGTTCTTGTCCCACGGTGATACCAAAGGTACCCAAGAAGTTTCGTAAAGATCGGTTCATAAATACGGCCTCTAGCCCGAGCCGTATTGGCATTTGCACTTACAGTGCTGAAATTAACACCAAAAAACATCAAAATTAGTCTAATTTGCACAATTTACGCACGAGAAAAAAACCCGTATTATATGTGATGTACCCCATGGTACTAAACATTCATACAAAAAATTATTCAAATCAGAGCTTTCATATGGAAGTTCTGTACAAAAAACAGATTTCTGCATCATCGGTACAAAATGGCGGCTGGCAGCCATCTTGAATTTCGGACCGCACCCAAAAACACTCGTTCTCGTCCCACGGTCATAACAAAGGTACCCAAGAAGTTTCGTAAAGATCAGTTCATAAATACGACCTCTAGCCCAAGCCATAGCCAATTGTTGACGTACGGACAGACGGAGACGGACGGGCGGACAGACGGACGACGGGCCATGACAATAGCTCAAATTTGACTTCGTCAAAGTTGAGCTAAAAATGTGCACTGCAAGGTGTGCCAATGGAAATACTGATGCATAACTGCAATAAGTTCATCGAAGGTCATAGCCAGCGGCAACATTTTTTAACGGAAATCGAAGAAAATCGATAGCTCCCATCAAAAGGTAACCCCAAACAAGCATACCAAGTTTCAAATCGATCTGATCATAAATGTGCCCTGTAGGGCATTCCCAAGGAATATTGATGCTTGACTAAACTAAGTTTAATGGTCGTTTTTGGATGGAAATCGAAGGAAATCGATACCTCCCATCTAGATGTCACCCCAAACAAGCATAAAAGGTTTCAAAGCAATCTGATCATAGATGAATCCTGTAGGGTGTGCCAAAGGGAAATATTGTCAAGTTGAGCTAAAAAAATAAAAAATAAATGCTTAGTTTATCTCTAGAATACAGGAAAGTGAAACAATCCCTATTAACTGAATACTCCTGTTAACTGAATAATTTTCATTGGCAAAGTGGCTATTCAATTAACAGGCTTCCACTGTACTACAGAATAATTGTGTTCAGTGCTTCTTCATTTTTCTATAAGTTTTCTTCTTCAAAATGTAATCTACTATACCTTCTATTGAGCCATAAGTTTTATGTATACCCCAGGCTCCTTCATAAGAGGTGAGGGGCCATTTGCCCGCACATTATTATCACCTAAATAATTTATTAAGTAAGCTCTATGCCAGCATACTCTTTTCTCAGTGGTAGCATAACAGAAGTTGCCAATGAAAAGGTAACAAGTTCTATGAGCACCAGTCAGCATTATATTTTAACAGTTTATGATTTGAAGTTACTGCCCCTGCAGCCTGTAATGGAAACAGTAGCAGTATCCTTGATTTGGGGGAATGGCATGGGTTGTTCATTAACTATGCATTCATTGGGAACATAAGCTATCAATTTAACATCGACAAGATATGTTAAACTGAACAATGAAACTGGAAAGAGCGTGTCTCATTTCAACTCACAGTTCCGATAATTTGAAAAAGCCATCGTTCAGTTTGGCTCAAGACACTTAATTTGAAAAGAACATTAACATTGTTCATATTGTATCTTTTAAAGGAGCCTCAATCATAACAATGTCCAATACTTGTTAATTTCCAGGTCACAAAAATGCTTTGAAGTGCCTCTAAGCCTTAAACACAGAAAAAATGTAAGCACTTGTATAGACTTTGAGTACTGGTATATACTTAACTAGGATTCATTCTTGGAACACCTCAAGAGATGAAGGGAGAATGGAAAAAAAAAATATCGGACAGAAGTTTGTTGAAGGCACACATCATCCCTTGAGTGCAACAAGGCATCACCTGTCAAGCATTACAGATGGCACCTTGTTACACTCAAGGGACGATATATGGATACATTTATTATTATACTTACACCTGATTAGTTGTTATCATAGCTGCACCAATGTGGTTTACTCTTGATAATATGCCAGTAGTAAGAAGTGTTCCCAATAAGAAAAAGCAAAAGACAATACATCCTATGGTAGGAAACCTGAAAATGAAATCATTTTATGAAAATTTAAATATTCATCAATACATTTGAGACCTGAGATCAACGTTTGATTTTTGGGGCACCTCAATGCTATTTTCTCACCAAAATGTAGTAAATATGGTTGACATTTTAAATTTGATTAGCAGATTTGCAACTTATCTTATACTACATTGCTACACAATGTTTACGATTTTCTTTTTATAGACAACCACTATAAATCCATATTAATACTAAACCATCACTGGCAGCTTTCAAGAGTGAAAGTCTCCATCCATTATGGTCTTCTTATCTCAGCAACACCCCCACCACTCCCTCCATTTTGATTTGAATTACAACATTTTCTGTAGGCGAGAAGTATATAACAATGGACAGTATCAATAATCATTAGCTTTACTGGAGATACATTCTACAAAATATTTAGGCATTTCTCTATTCTTCTGAACACACAGTTGAAACATTTCAAGAAAAATTGTAGGCATACCAAACATATACTCAAATAAAGCCAGTTGAACTGTGCAATCTTTGCTTTGCACAGCTTTCTTAAGAGAAATGTAATCTTCAATACTTGGCTTATTGTATTTTTACTTGTATTACTTCAATAGGTTTGACAATGTTTGGCCACATATAGGGCTGAAACGGTTGGCTCATTTTCACAACCGACTAACCGACAGCTATGACCAGTTAATATCCACTTATCCGTAGCCATCATTTCACCGAATCTGGGATCAAAACTATACGAATTGGAAAGCAGTATTCTCAGAAACTACTCTGTAGTGTGTACACAAACGAACGTTGACGAGTACTCGACAACGTTTGTTTGTATACATACTACGGAATAGTTTCCGCGGTTACTCAGTACTCACGGAGATTGCCAATCATTGACGAAGTCTTGAAGCCAAAGTCGATTATTTCTCAATATATAAAGCGCTGCTTAAAGGTGTAATCTATCCCAAAGGAGAAGCGTCAGATTTACTACGTTTTAACTGTGGAATAACGATCACTATCAATATTTCGGATAACCGGTTAATGTTTTTTTCAAATTGGTTAGGTAGGTAACTGGTTTCAAACCGATTATCCAGTTGACCATTTTAGTACTAGCCACATATCAAAAGTATGTTTTGCTACCAGAGGGGCATAATTGCACTTTTTGTGTATGAATATAAATGACATAAATGAATCTTTTACATTTCAAAAGATATTAGTTATCCTTGTGTTTTCCAGGGTGCATGGGAATTTATACCTGTTTGGGAACTCATACACCATGAGGAAAACACAAGGATAACAGATTTATTTCCAAGAATTTTGATGTACTTAATACTTGAACCTACAGTGTGGGAAAAAACTGACAGAAAATTTGTCCTTTGTAAGTTTCTTTATAAAACCAGACAAATGTGGATGTCATTGGAACTGGCTCACTGAGCCAGTTCCAATGACATCCATATCTGTAATATTTTATTGCACATAAATTTTCTGTATTTGATTTTTGTTCCAACATAACCAAGCAAAAGGTATGAATTAATAATTAAAAAGTACCTTTTTTAAGCCATATAGACTGCTATTGTTTATTCTTGTTTTTACACCATGGCAGTATTTTGTTTCATTCGGAAATAAGGCAATTAACCTATCATTAAATTGCACTTTTTTAAAATGATAATAATTAGTTTTAATATATCCTGTTTGACAGGGCTCACTGAAAATTTTAAATAATTTCTATGTTTATCATACCTACCACTGATCCAGAAATGCGACTAGTTCTAATATAAGAATTCAAAGAATTCAGGTCAAACATTTAATTCTGAACCCCCCCAAACCCCCCAAACATCAAGACAAAGTAACAAGAATAATGAGTCCTGTTTGGTACTCCGTACATGATATCTGCACAGGTGCAGAGATCCAATTCCACCAACAACCATTCTTTTGTTGTGCCTGCTAAGTGTTTATAGTTGAATGCAGGGAGGTGTGAGTGAAGAACTCACAGGAGACCTCTTTTTGTCTGGGCCAATGGTAGGTATGATAAATATAGAAATTATGTTAAAATGCCAATATTTATCCACAGTCACAACTGGTCTAGACATGCTGCATAAATAAGAGGACGGAGGCCAAGACAGGACTAAGGAAAAGCATGCTTGCAAAAATAACTCCAATAAAATGGAATCTCTAAAAGAGATTAGAGATAATTATAGAATTCTGCATCTGTTAATATTAACTAAATAGCTAGGGCATAATTATTTGCGTGGAGAAAATAACACAAATTCAAACAGATTCACATTGGTATTCTTTAGATTTGTGGTTGAAGCAAATATGTGCATTACTTTTATTATGGTCAACAAAGTTGAACTGGTCAGTATATTGTTTTGTATGCACTATTTTTGGGGTAAGGTGCTATCATTACGTTAGTGTACTGATATAAACAGCCAATTTCTTTGAAATAAATGATAAAATAAGAAGAATCCCTTGGGTTTTCCAAACCAAAACTTCCAAGTTGTAAATCCTATAAATGAAGCCACTGATCAAAATGTCTAATGTTACAAATTGCACATACTTACACTAAAATACTTGTCTTCATGCTTCAACTTGTTTCAAATTTGATGTAGCCAATAATTAATCACTTTTGTTAATAATAGTGACTGTTAAGAAAAACACCTTGAATAGTTTGGAAAAATTATAAATTCATAGTAATTTGTATATTTTTTATACTTACCAATGGCCCAGACTAGATGGTGCTAACTCAAAAATATCTAGGGCCAAACACAAATTTTGACCCCCCCCCAATACCCAAAATTTGCATGCAAAACTGAAAATTAAAAGTCCTATCTGGCCCTCCATACATTTACTCTCTGCACATGCACAGATGTCAGGAAGTGACCAGAATTGGTGCCAACATCATCCTTTGTAGAAGAGAGTACTACATAATAATTCAGAGGGGAGGTAAGAGTTCCCACTCATGGGAGGGCCATCTCCGTCTGGGCCATTGGTAAGTATAAAAAATATACAAATTACTATGAATTTATAACATTTTTATACTATAACCCAATGGCCCAGACTAGCTGAATTGTAAAAAGGTGGAGGGCCTAGGACTTCAGAATTAGTAGATCAACATAGTTCCAATCCTGTAATCCAAGATGAAAGGAAATTAAAATTATTAGAAATTACATGTATATCTCTCTATAGAGTAATAGAGGAGACATATCATAAATAAGGAGCCCAATTTAAGTAATTCCTTATTCTAAGCATGAAGACTATGCTAATTAGGATGTAACAAGTTCCTAATATTTAAGGCTAGTCCGGACTAAGCCCCAAAAAATTAGGATGGCGGATCTGAGAATGAGAGAAAATCCCCCACAAACATACGCCATATACAATAAAACTCCAGCTGTATGCAGGATATAATTACAGACAAAACAGCTTCCTTCATAGTTACATACCTATCAAGCCAGAGAAGAGGTAAAAATCCCCCCCCCCCCCCTTTCTTTTGAAGAAATCTTCAAAAAGAAGGAGGGGAGCGCCCTGGAATCAGTAAAAGTGGTACCAAAAAACAATATAAATATTCGTCGAACAGGCACTCAGGTATTAATTTATAATTAATAAATGGTGCTTAATGCTACTTCAGAAGTTAAGGCTATAGCAATGATCCCGGTAATTAATATTGCCCACTATATAACGTACACCGCAGACGGTGAACGCAGATATGTCGAAAACATATCAAAAACAAATAATATATAGCATACACATGTCCAATTGAACCACAATGAACGATCTCTGGAGAGAAAACACACTTCCGTCGTAACCCACAGGCGACCTCATTCAGGTGTGCAATAAATTCCAGTAACAACACTCTCTGACATGTACTATCTGATATCTATGACCGTATACACATGTGAATATGCGATTTGAGTACGGACATTAATAGAAACCTGGATCTAGAAATGGAAGTAGGTATGATTAACAGGCTACGGACTGCCCAAAATAATTAATAATTTCAAAGGTCCATAATATACAATAAAGCGTCAGCCTAATAATTATAATGTGCAAGAGCATTAAAATCCCACATGTAATCATCTGAATACCAGTTAACTGGTTATGCAGCCTCCGAGGTATCCAAAGACTAGCAATTTAATTGTGATGAAATATGTGCTCGTATATAACAAATCGACAAATAAACACAGGAAACTAATCCAACTAAAAAGGGGATGTTCCCATGAGGTCACCATAGAACACAACCCAGCCACCAATCGAAAAGTGAAGAAATGCATTGCATGTATGTATACACATTACACATTGGCAGTGTGTGTGTGTGTGTGTGTGGGGTGGTGGGGGGGGGGGGGAATCGAAGTCCTATCGAAATCTCCTCACCTGAATTACTTAATCTCTCCTGTGTTAGTCATCAAATAATATAGGAACCGCAATGGTTCTCTCACGTCTAACTGACTCCATTATGCCACTATGGGCGGAGAAGGACATGAAGAACACAAACTTCCCCTGATAAAGAAGGTCCTCCCATGGAGGAAGCTTCCGGGAAGCGTCCCATCACAGACACTTGAAAAGACTGATCCAAGGTTTCTGTGACGGCAGAGGTGCTACTATTAGGATTCACAATGAGACTGTTTGATCTTAAAGATAATCCACTGAATCGAATGAATTGAAGGATACGCGTATCCTACCATCTATCCCCTATGAGACTGGCAGAGCATCTACTGCATGCACTCAATGGTCTGGGCATGTCTGTTCCAATGGTAACTGATTGTTCCGGTGTGTTGCAAACGGATCTATCATGGGGCGATCCCACTGGTAGCAAAACTGTCCAAATACTTGCTTGTTGAGCATCCATTCCAACTGCAACAGGCAACCTTTCCAAGGAGCTAGTCTGCTAGTACGTTCAGACGACCCGGTATATAACCGATAGAAAGATTAACATGATGATATAATAGGAAAATCTTCTCCATTATTTGGCATAACGGAAATGAATGGGTGCCGCCCTGGTTCCTGATGTACGCTACCACTGTCGAGTTGTCTGACAATATCTGAATGTGAAACCATTGTTGTAGCGCTAACCAAACTGACATCATTTCTTTGATATTTATGTGTTTCTCCAGGAACTGAGGGTCCCAAAGACCCTAGCATTTCAAGTCTGTCGGGATCAAGGTCGCACCCCAAACTGTTGACTCGCATCCGTCATAATCGTAAAAGCCGGATCCGGCAGCTGCAGCAGAACTCCCTGAATTAACCACTGAATATCTGCCCAAATCTGGACCTTTGTTTACTAGATCCATTAAAACACTACTGGTCTCGAGCAAATGCGTCTTCACACTCCAGTTCAGGGTGAAGAATATCTGGAGGGGACGTGTGCGTAAGCGACCCATCAGAATAAGATCCGCAGCCGCTCCGCACAACCCCATCAGTCGCATAAATTCCCTCGCTGTTAATGCATCTGAGTGTAGACAAAAGCGAGCATAACAACTGACTAATTTTGCTCTGGGTAACGGCAGACGAACCAGATTGTTGTGTGTCTCGAAGCTCATTCCTGAGTGAATGAATGACTTGGACGGAGCAAGATCCGACTTCTTCTTGTTACGATGAAGCCGAGACGTCGGAGCAAAAGAAGCAAACTCTAAACATTGTTCTGAAGAGTAGTTGTTGCCGTATCTCTGAAGAATGTTGTCCAAGAAAGTCGACGTTACCACAGACGAATGAGCTCGTAAGTGAGACATTACCAAGTTCATTATTCGAGTGAATGCCCAGGGCGCTAAATTCAGACTGAAGCACATCGCTTGGAACTGATATACTATCTCTAAAACGGCAAACAGTAGGTACTTTCTGAATGCCAGATGTACCAGGACATGAAAGTACGCATTCTTAGATTTATGCTTGCTGCATAGTCGTTCACTTGAATGCTCGCCCTTACTGACCGAATGGATAGAACTTTTGAGCTATGATAAGTTTGTTTATCCAGCTCAAGTCTATTAACCGGTCGGAACGAGCTGTCTGGCTTCGGTACGAGGAACAGGTGATGGTAGAATCCGAGAGAATCTTGGTTCTCGATGGCCTCTATTGCTTCCTTTGCCAAGAGAGCCTTTACCTCCGATTGGAGAGACTCTCTTATGCAAGGATTTGACGGGCGTTTTGTCCATCGTGGACATCATGTTGTGGTGGTTTCGCTCAGAAAGATAGCCGTCCGAGATCACACTTCTCGCCTACTGGTCTTCCGTAATTGTTATCCAGTTTGATGCGAATCTTGATAACCTTCTGCCAACTGCCAAGCAATAGAGGTCCTGACCATCACTTGTAGTACCTGCGAGGCTTACGGAGGAGAAACCACGTCGCCCTCGCAAAGAGCCTTGACCCGCCGGCTTAGGGGCGCCTGATCGATAGTCTCGATCAGACCTACGCCCCTCTTCCCGGGTCGCTATATTGACGATCCCTAGAGTAATTATAGGAGGGTTTCCTATACCCTCGCGAGGAGTCCCCTTTAGATGATTTCTGTCCAGGACGTCCTCCCTTACTCTTTTCTGCTATTGCAGGTCGATTAGATGCTCAATTAAGGAGCAGAGTATTGACGCTGTTTTTGTAGCTTGGTCATAAACCAATGAAAGCTTATCGTCAAAAATTGTTGTGTCTGGATACCGGAGCGACCCGTAGAGAGTTTTTCACCTTGTCATCTATTAAAGATGACGATGCAAGGGCTCTGTCACGTCTGATTAACTCCAAATTAGCCACTGATAAGGCAGAGTTATATGTAGTAAACATAATAGCCCTGGAAAGAACTCTTTATAAAGAGGTATGAACGTCCTCAAATTCCTTTCCGTTGAGACGTTGTGCCACAGCTCTTGAAAGGTGATCTGCGTAAGACCTATGCAACTAAATTCACTCTGATTGAAGAAATTGCCATCTCAATTATGTCCGAGCGAATAGTGAATGATGAAGGTAAGGACATGACTAGGTCCTCAGCCTGCTCATCCAAACGCAGAGGAACTCTCTGTAATCTTCCCCGACCGTTTTTAAATGAAAGTAGTCTAACAAATGGTAAATTTAGAGAAGATGATGACAAATCGCCTTTCTTCTTCCCACTGGAAAGTTTGAATATGGTGTCGACTAAATGGCCGAAGGCCTGCGACACCTGTCCAGACTCAACCAGGAAAGACAGGACCTCCTCCTTTGTCCGGATAAAGTCTGCATCCAATAACGCCAGCGGTTTCTTCCTAGTAGATGCAGCATTCTGATTCACTGGAACAAATTCAGGATAGTGTTGATGGATTAAATCCATCGCAACCATGTGTTGTTCCGAAAGGGAAGGGTAATCCTCCTCCATATCCTTTCACCCATCCGAGTGAATCAGTTGAAATTCATGGTCAGCAGCATCTGAACTTGCAGATGACTGGACCGACCCAGCACCATCCGACAGCTCAGGTTCTGAGACTGCCATAGGTTGCTTCTGCACTTGCTGCGATGAGCTGCGCAATCTGCAACATCAAGTCCGTTACGGTGGCCTGAGGAGCAGCGGTCTTCTGTTTACTGGCCGCCGGCTGCTCCCTGGACAGTGTGTCGGAGACGGCTCTTTCCTCCGGACGTCAAGATAAATGAGGCCTTGTCTCCTTAGCTACCGAATGGTCTGACTTCCTGACGATGAGTGGTCCCTTCTCAGAGATGTAGGTTAGATATGTGAAGTCGCGTAGCTAAGGTGCGGTCGTGTGTGCTTGGAAGATGCCGATGCAGAAGCTAAAACTGTAGCCGACGCCGGCTGGGAACTGAACGGAGTGTCCCGGATGGGAGGTGCAGATGTATGCTCCGACTGACGGAAGTTCCTAATGACCACATCTGGCCCCAGATGTTGTTGGGAAAGAGAGGGGGCTCTCTCGCTTGCGGTCCTTTCAGACCTCGCCAAGCTTCCCAATGAACTTGTCGGCTTCTTCTTCTGTTCCGTCATCGCTGGGTGAGCCTGTTTATATTTTAAGGTGCTCATTCTACCCAATCCACTTCTTACACCGCAACAGACACACCTGGTGTCACGGTACTCATGGATGGAGTAACACTTCACCAGTCGAGCTAGCTGGTGACAAGGGACTGAAACCACGGGGCGTGGTTTATTGCCCTGTCCAATGTTCATGAGCACCTTTGTGGCTAGCTCTGTTTGATCATCTGAATGCAACGATGGCAGCACACTCTCTCTAGGCGACACGTAAACATCACCATGTCCTTGTTCCTCTGAAATAGAAACTAAGAAATGAGATTGACTCTGTGGAGAGAGGACCGGCACTGGCCTCTCGCCGCTAACAATGTACCGTGACACCCATCTCCAACATTTGTTTGACACATGTTGAGCAAGAATTAGTGGGAGTACATCGACTACAAGCAAGGCAACCAACATGTAAATCAGAGGAAGGCTTCCTTGCCTTGCATTTTGAGCAATACACTTTCAAAATGAAGCAAAATAAAGCCGATCGCACTCCTACCAACTCCACATTAAATATTAGAAAAAGATACATAATAAATAACATTCAAAATATAAATTGAAAAATAATTTACACAAAACATTTTTTTTTTTAAATTTGACAAGAGCCTAAATCCGCAAAGGGTACAATGAGCCCAAATGCATCCCGAAAGACCCAAAGTGTGGACAAAATTATTTTTTATTATCCAAAAAAATAAATTGCTACACTACCGGAATATTTAATGTATCTTACAACAGTCCTACCATGATAATAAATAGGAAACTACATATATTAAGAGAGCGTTGTCAATGTAAACGTCAGTAGAAAAACCGGAAACAAGACTCCAGGCACTGAATAAAAAAGGCCCGAAGTCAGTAACAGATTTTGAACTATCCGATGTAAAGCAAGATCTTCATCAGAAGAAAAAACGATACATCGGATGTATGATGCATGACCAAAAATGCCTAAACACCCCTAGGGTGAGGACGTAACCATAGGGATATACAGAATAAAAATTCTGTGTAATACGTCAAACTCCCAAGAAATTTTATAAAAAAATTTCAATAAAATAAGCCAAAAAGCTTGGGAGTTTAACTGGGGGGGTTCAAAGAAGGATAGGGAAAGAACACATAACAAACAGTGGAAAAATCATTAGCAAGAATGATGACGTCGGGCCCATGTCCCAAAAATGGGGAACATGAAATAATTTTTATAAAAATTATAAAGTTACAGCCCTGAATGTTTCAAACCACCGTTTCTTCCTTCCATCATCCAGCTGTGTCCTTGGATCCACCAAATTCACCATTGATTAGTGTCTGGCATCATTAAAACTGAGATTTAAAAGCACAGATGTCAGTTTGTTGTTATCTGACAGAAGGGCCAAACAAAGAATGATGTTTGTGCCAATTCCAGTCACTTACTGACATTTGCGCATGCGCAGAGAGTAAATGTTTGAAGGGCCAGAAAGGACTTTTAATTTTCGGTTTTGCATGCAAATTTGGGGGATTAGGGGCAAAATTTGTGTTTGGCCCAAGATATTTTTGAGTTAGCTCCAGCTAGTCTGGGCCATTGGGTTATAGTATAAAAGTACAAATGTTCCAAGATCTGTGAAGGTAGATTGAGAGTTAGCAAGACAAAAAGACCCAATTTAGGCCTATACAGTGGAGTATGGAAGGAGGGTATGTGGCACAAGCATGAGACTCTGGGCTTGGGAGGCGAGTTTGTTGGAATTATGAAAGCATTATATAAAGATGTACAGAGTGAACTTAGCCTGGGTAACATAACAACAAAATGTGTGCCCATGGAGATAGGCCTAAAACAGGGGTGTACCCTTTCGCCAATTCTTTTTGCATTGTCCATCAAAGGCTTTGGAGATGAACTCCTGCATAGCAACAAGGGGGTAGCAGTTGGGGACTTGAAGATCCCAGGGCTATTTTTTGCAGATGATATGGTGCTAGTGTCAGAAAGTGAAGAGGGGCTAGCAAAAATGCTGGGAATTGTTGGGAAATATGGTATAGCATATGGAGACTCAAAATTAATGATAGCAAGAGCAAAGTTATACCCATGGGCCGCAAAGTGGATCCCACTCAAAGGTGGAGAGTGGGGGAATTCTGTATTCCGGAAGGTAGCAGCAAACTTCTTAGTGCAGGAGAGACAGGTAACTATGAGTATCTGGGAGAAAATATAAACATCACAGGAAGAGGTATCTAACAAAACCACACAAATAAATTGATTCTGAAGGGGAGGCGAATCCTTAACCAAATGAAACTTATAGGGAGAAACAGTTTCAATAAGGTTTTTGTTGGGAAACCAATTTGGGAAATGGTGGGTCTGCCAAGTATAACATTTGGTACGGAAGTGGTACCCCTAAACCAGACAGCTGTAAAGAGCTTGAAAATCCTGCAGAATGATGCAGGCCGATGGATAAAAGGTTTGAGTAATGCCGCAGCACTTGAAGCAATCAGGGGTGAGCATGGGTGGATGAGGATCAAGGACAGGATAGACTTATTGAAACTCGGTTATCTTAATTATTTGGTAAATCTCCCCGACAGTTGATGGTGTAAAGTAATGTTCCTGAGAATTTTCATCTCAAATATCAAGACAGGGTGGATGGTCCAAGTGAGGGAACTAATAGAGAACTACTCATTGGAGATCTCAGACCTAGACAATGGGGCAAACCAGGGTAAAAAAATCATCAGAGAAAGGGTCATGGAGGATGGTAACCTTAATTGGCGAGATGGGTTCAAATCAAAGAGGTCTTTGGGTGGCCTGCGTGATAAAGAGAAGCCTGGTTTTAAAGAGTACCTTGATGGTGCTTTTGGGGGGACACTGTTGTTTAAGCTGAGGTTGCAGTCCTGGAGCTGAAGGGAAAAATTGGGAGCCTATGATCTGGTGTCCTAGGTAGGTATTTCTAAAGTAAACAAATATGGAAAAACTACTGAAAAATAAATAAAAAATTCCAAAAGGAGTAGAAATGGCAGGGAACTGGAAAGGGGAAGTCAATATTGAGTAGACAGAGCCATAAACCAAATGAAAGTAGCACAGGATTCTAATATATTCTAAAGTATTTTTTGTTTTCTATAAAATACTGCCCTGATTTTTTTCATTTTTGTCTGGCATCCTTACCCTATTCATTGTAGATGTTCTAATGATGCATTCCTGTGTGATCCAGCATTTGAAGCCATCAAAACTTTTAAAGTTTCAGAGAGCAGGTAAACAACCATTTGCAATGAGACCAAACAACATAATAGTTATTGAGACCAAACAACATAATAGTTATTGGCGTGAATTGATGGCACTTTTTGGATCTCTCCACAATCGTAGGCATCATGTATGTAGGGCTTCATGGTTTTTCGATATACCAGTATTGCCGGAAATACCGGGTCAATATCGTCTGAATTTAAAAGTACCGGTATATCGTCTGTCACGGTATATATTTTTTGGGGCTGCATCTGTTTCATGTGTAAATGAAAGTGTCAATGACACTGTAGCTCAATTTGTTTAAGACATGTACATGTATAGTATGTGACAGAGCAATGACAAACATCTAGGTAATGACCTGATAGCAAAGGTACATATAAAGTATTTTAACAGTCTGTACATAAATACTGACCGTAACCTGCAACAAATGTGTATGTAAAGTATTGTAAAGGTGGGCGACAGTTAGATGCTAAACTAGAAAAGAAATCTTTGAGTCCCAGAGTGGGTCTGACTGAACCCAAAAATATTTGTTCTCATACCACAGTGATAACAAAGGTACCCAAAAACATTCTTTCCTGTCATCTAATTTGCATAATTTCTGCACGAGAAAAAAACCTGTATTATATGTGATGTGTTCCATGTTACTAAACATTCCTACAAAAATTTATTCAAATCAGAACTTTCATACAGAAGTTCTGTACAAAAAACTGATTGCACTAATTTTGGTATAAAAAGGTTGCTGGCGGCCATCTTGAATTTTGGACCACACCCCAAAACACTTGTTCTTTTTCCATGGTGATAACAAAGGTGCCCAAGAAGTTTCGTAAAGATCGGTTCATAAATACGGCCTCTAGCCTGAGCCGTATAGAAGTTGTGTACAAAAAACTGATTGGACCTAATTTCGGTACAAAATGGTCACTGGCAGCCATCTTGAATTTTGGACCGCACCCAGAAACACTCGTTCTCATCCCAAGGTAATAACAAAGGCGCCCAAGAAGTTTCGTGAACATCGGTTCAAAAATACAGACTCTAGCCCGAGCCGTATTGACATGTGCACTTACTGTGTATAAGTAGCACTGAATAAATCAAAGTTCATCTAATTTGCATAATTTTTGCACAAGAAAAAAACATGTATTATATGTGATGTATTCCATGTTACTAAACATTCATAGAGAAATTTATTCAAATCAGAACTTTCATACAAAAGTTCTGTACAAAAAACTGATTGCACCAATTTTGGTACAAAATGGCCACCGGCAGCCATCTTGAATTTCGGACTGTACCCAAAAACACTCGTTCTCGTCCCAAGAAGTTTCGTAAAGATCGGTTCATGAATATGGCCTCTAGCCTGAGTCATATTGGCATTTGCAGTTACAGTGCTGAAAGTAACATTAAATAGATCAAAGTTAGTCTAATTGGCATAATTTATGCACGAGAAAAAAACCTGTATTATATGTGATGTATCCCATGGTACTAAACATTTACATACAAAATTATTCAAATCAGTGCTTTCATATGGAAGTTCTGCACAAAAATCTGATTGCATCTAATTTTGTACAAAATGGCCACCAAAGGCCATCTTGAATTTCAGGCCGGACCCAAAAACACTCGCTCTCGTTCCACGGTGATAACAAAGGTACCCAAGAAATTTCGTAAAGATCAGTTCATAAATATGGCTTCTAGCCCGAACCGTATTGGCATTTGCACTTACAGTGCTGATAGTAACACTAAATAAATCAAAGTTAGTCTAATTTGCATAATTTACGCACAAGAAAAAAACCTGTATTATATGTGATGTATCCCATGGTACTAAACATTTATACAACAAATTATTCAAATCGGAGCTTTCATATGGACGTTCTGCACAAAAATCTGATTGCACCTAATTTTGGTACAAAATGGCTGCCAGCGGCCGTCTTAAATTTCGGACTGGACCCCAAAACACTTGTTCTCATCTCACGGTGATAACAAAGGTACCCAAGAAGTTTTGTAAAGATCGGTTCATAAATACAGCCTCTAGCCTGAGCTGTGTGTATGTCTCGACGGATGGACAGACGGCCAGATGCCTAGATGGCTAGACGGACGACGGGCCATGGCAATACCTCAAATTTGGCTTTGTCAAAGTTGAGCTAAAAATGAAGTAATTCAACCTCAATTGATAAACGAAATTAGGCAAAATTAGACAATCTCGCAAAAGTGTGAGGGAAGTTCATATAATTTGTCACCTAGGGTAATCTTTAGTTTTAATCCATAAATTATATTACAAGACTATTTTCTATACAACCTTTCACATAATAAAAAAAAATAAAAGCACCCATTTGTGACTACGTAAACATGTCAACCTGGGTGAACACTGTTGAGTGAATCTTATGTAAACACTTATTATGCAAGTTAATCCGTCCTCAGGAAATTCAAACTATATGAACAAAGAACACATTTAAAGTGACCATGTCATTTCACATCCCGTAATTAACTATATTCTATCTTACTCAAAATAGAAACCCATTTATCTTTAGAAAACTCTTCATAAAAATTTTCCATGTGAAATTCGGATTAACTGAGAAGCCACCGAGAAATTGCCTTTATAAACTCAACACAGTTATGAAATTTCAAAACAAAATATGGAACTTGTAACTAAAGCAAAATCAACCTTGAATATTTGGACCTACCAGGTACTTTGGATTTGAGTCTGGAGAAAACAGAAAGCCGAAAAATGATACCTTGGCAATTTGTAGATCGTGCCAGAAGACTGTCCATTCAGTTGTTGGGAACAAGTCAAACCTGTTCGCACATCTTAAGGCCCACCACCCAGCCATATTTTCCAAAATTGCAACTACACCATCAAAAAGAAAGAGAGAAACAGATGCAGACAATCAATCAAGTAATCTGCCAACTATAACAGCAGCCATTGCCAGCTCAACAACATATGAGAAGAACTTCATGCGGTTTAAAATGCTGACAGATTCGGTGACAAGATATTTAGCTGGACATATGTTACCGATACACACCGTTGACCAGCCACACTTTAGAAAAATGCTCTTGTCCTTTGATAGACAGTACAAGTTACCGAGACGAAACTATTTTGGAAATACTGCAATACCTTCTTTGTATAATCAAGTTCGGGAGAATGTTCAGGCTGAAGTATCTGCTACCGAATTTTATTCACTGACAAGACTTGTGGTCGTCTATAGGAATGGTTCCGTATATTGGACTGACAATTCATTTCCTTGGTGAGGACTGGACTCCGAATTCGCGAGTGTTAGAAACTTTGTATTTTCCAGAAAATCACACTGGAGAAAATATTTCTACTGTCATGAAGGACTTGCTCTGTTCTTGGAAACTGGATGAAACCAAATTAGTTTGTACTACGACAGACAATGGATCAAATATTCTGAGTGCATTAACTGGTAGAGTGCTGGAAGCCCATATTTGGGCTTTATTCTAAAGTGCCGGGTACACAATTTAAACTCTTCATATTCTGTGGATGTACTTCATATTATCTTTGAAGTGACATAATTTTATCTGTTAGGATTTGCCTTATTACAATTTATGGGAGAGTGCCTACTGGCACTCTCCCATAAATTGTAACAAGGCAAAGATGCACAAAGAAAGCTTAAGGACCATAAATAATTTAGCACTCTACCAGTTAAGATTGTTGGAAGGGACACAGCTGTCTTGTTTTGGTCACAATTAAAACCTGGCAGTGACAAATTCCATTAAAAATGACAAATGTGTGACGCGTATGACGGGTGTGGGCAGATCAATAGTGTCTACGTTTTCAACAAGTTGGTTGCATCATCGTAATTTGGCAGCCATACAGAGTGAATTAGATCTACCACGGCATTCATTAGTGACAGACTGCCCAACCAGGTGGGGTCAAAGTTTGATATGATAAAAAGTATCCAGGAACAAGAGCCTGTTATCAGAAAGGAACTCAGTGCTGATAGAAAAACTTATCATCTAGTGCCCACGTGGCAAGACACACAAGTCATGGAGGCTGTTCACTCTGCTTTGGAACCAGTTTCTGAGTTCACGGATATTTTGTCAGCAGAGAAATATGTCAGTATTTCTGCCATCAAACCCCTTTTGGAACTTTTAGAAAATGACATTTTGAGCACAAAAGACGACACACACACTCTCACAAGTGAAATCAAAAAAAGGATTAAGAATTATCTCAGTGATAAATATGTTGGTAAAGATACTTTAGAACTTATATCATTGGCATCATTTTTAGACCCGAGGTTTAAAAATGAATATCTAAGTGCACAGGAATTTGAATCCATGAAATCTAAAATTCTGTCTGAAAAAAGCCTGCATGTTCTCGCACGGTGACAACTTCAGCTAAAGAGTCGAACTCAAAGGAACCATGTAGTAAAAAGAAAAAGACGATCGGCAGTTTATTTAAGGGAAAGTCAATACCAATGGACAATAAACAGGACAATACTGACAAAGAAATTTCACTCTTCCTCGGCGCAGAAACACCAGATAGCGAAAGTAATCGTTGGATTGGTGGAAAATCAACGACTTAAGATATCCCACACTGGCAAGATTTGCTAAAAAGTATTTATGTGTCTTTGCCACAAGTGTACCTTCCGAGAGACTTTTTTGCAAATCTGGTCAAATTGTTGCACTGAAACGGGCATCTTTAAAACCCGATAAAGTGAACAAACTAATGTAAATTTATGTGAAAAAAATAATGTAAATTTTAAAATTTTCAGGCATCTTTATTATTTTATTTGTACATATTTGTTTATTGACCATGATAATAAAAAAAAAAAATCATGCTGATGACTTTGTCTGATCTGTATTTTAAATCGATCAGAAATGCCATCAGTCTGAAGACCTATACGCAGCACCAAGAGAATCAATGGCGACGAGTTAGAATGGGGTTGATATTACTGGGATACGTTCTGTTCATGTTTTGAACATGGGGACAGACTGCACATGTTTTCATCATGTGAGATCGAATGCTCATAAAATGGAACATTGTTTATGTCAGGTAAATAAAGGTTTTTGCAACAGCTGAACGTGAAGCCTATTTAATAATTTAATCATGAATTCTTTTAAATGATAAAACAATTATGCATTCTTGGCTAGAATGCTTAATTATTTTGTCATTTAAACGAATTTAATTTTACCGAGACGAAACTATTTTGGAGATTCAATTCAAAACTGAAACTTACTTCTCGTTAGTGTTGATGATATACCGGTATACCACGGTATATTTTTCAATACTGTTACCGGTATTGCAATTTCCAATACCATGAAGCCCTACATGTATGGTATACTATACAGAAGTCTTGGTTTGTGTTACTTTGGTTTAATTTTGGGGGGTTGGGTGGGGGAGTTCAAAATTGAGTGTTTGGCCTGAATTCTTCAAATAGAGCTAGTAGCATGTCTGGGCCTGTGGTTATGGTGAATAAATTTAAGATATACTCACATAAATACTGGTATTATGATAATTGGACTTATTATGAAGAACTGCATATCATTAGCTAGATACCATGACCAACCCATACACTGAAATGAAAAAAATTACTACAAAAATTGCTTTCCAGTTTCTACCAACAGAAAATGAACCTCCCATCTCTTGCTGGAGCACCCAAGATTCAATCAGGTGAAATATTTCACTTTTGAATACAACTGGGTGAAAAACACAACACACCCAAAGGGACCCTCAGCCAATAGTGGTGACTTGTTTTTTTTATTAACTCCCAGCACTCTGGCAGTATTTCAAATTTTTTGTCATTGACTCCATTTTGTCCATGCAGCATGAAGAATTTTACAAACTATAATGAGCTCTGTCTAAAAAGATATAATTTGAAAAATTCTTAGTTGCATTGCGGGAAAACATTTGCTGCTGAAAACTATGGTATTTTGACATCAGAGTGCAAAGAGTACAAAACAAGTCCTCACAAAAGTGGGAAAATTAAATTTTTCAATTAAAATTTGCTTCTTTTCATACTTACTACACTGATACAATGTGCTATCCCCAACCATATCTCTAGCCTGGAAAATGCTACAACTGAAGTCTCCTATGGTCAAACTTTGGAAATACAGGTACTTATAAATGTCAAACAAGAGGCCCCACGGGACCTGAAGCCCTCACCTTGAACAGAACACAATATAAAGATAGTCCAAGAATGAGTCTACATTAAGAAATCCATCTCCATGGGATACACTATCAATCTTTAAGCCCCTCAGGAGTCACAAAAATAATCCGAGCATCATGCCTTTTCTTCAGTTGATCATAATGTAAAATGTAGAGCTCCCCTACGAAGCCCCTTGATACAACCTATGTGGATTAATCTTAGTTACACACTTCTAGAGGGTACTGAATACAACATTTCTAATTCTTCAGCTACATGGCCAATTCCGGCTCCCATAAGGAGCCCAAATATTAACCCAGGCTCTCGATTTGAACAACAATGAATCTGACCTCTCTAGAGATGTTGTAAATATGAAAGCATTCTGACTGTTGGATCTGAAGAAGAAGAATTTTAAAGAAATCTCTTCATATTACACTAAGTTAAAATTTGGGCTTCCATAGCGAGCCCAAATGTTAACCTACGAACCCAATTTGAACAAACTTGAATCAGCCCATCCCCCCCACCCCCCCCCCCCACCCCCCACTAGAGAAGTTGTATACCAGATATGAAAGCATTCTGACTAGTGGATCTGAAGAAGAAGTTTAAAGAAATTTCCTCATGTTGCCCTAAATTAAAATTTGGGCTACCATAGGGAACCCAAATATTAACTCAGGGAACCAATTTGAACAAACTTAAATCTGACTCCCCTAGAGATGCTGTAAACCAAATATGAAAGGATTCTGACAGGTGAATCTGAAGGTGATTTTTGAAGAAATTCTCTCATATTGTACTAAGTTAAATTTCAGGTTCCCATATATAGCCCAAATATTAACCCAGGCACTCGAATTGAACAAAGTTGAATCTGACCTCTCCTAGAGATGTTGTATACCAAATATGAAAGCATTCTGCCAGGTTGATCTGAAGAAGAAGATTTTTAAAGAAATTTCCTCATATTGCACTAAGGTAAAAATTTGAGCTGCCGTAGCAAGCCCAAATATATACATAGGGACCCGATTTGAACAAACTGGAATCGGACCACCCCAGAGATGTTGTATACCAAATATGAAAGCATTCTGACTGGTTGATCAGAAAAAGATTTTGAACAATTATCTCCCATATTGAACGAAGTTAAAATATTAACCTGGGGACTTGGTTTGAACAATCTTGAATCTGACCTCATAACAATGATGTAAACCAATCATTAAAATATTCTGACCGGTGGTTCTTAAGAAGATTTTTAAAGAATATTCCCCATACTGCCCAAAGTTAAAAAATTTGGGCTCCTGTATTGAGCCCAAATATGAATCGATGGGCTTTATTTTAACCATAGGTAGCCTAATATTAACCAAATTACTTGAATCTGCCCCCCCCCCCCCTCACCCCCCAAGAAATGTTGTATACCAAATACAAAAGCACTTAAGTTAAAATTTGGATCCCCATAGTGAGTCCAAATATTAATCCAGGGACTCAATTTGAACAAACTTGAATCTGACCCCACTAGAGATGTTGTAAACCAAATATCAAAAGATTCTAATCGATGGTTCTGGAGAAAAAGATTTTTAAAGAAATTCCCTCATATTGCACTCCATAGGGAGCCTGAATATTAACTCATAAACCCAATTTGAACAAACTTGAATTTGCCCCACTGGAGATGTTGTATACTGCCTTAGGGAGCCCAAATATTAACTCAGGAACTCAATTTGAACAAACTTGAATCTACCCTCCCTAGAGATGTTATATGCCAGATATCAAAAGATTTTAATTGATGGTTCTGGAGATTTTTTAAATTTTGGAAAACAACTTATGTGTACTATCAGAGTAAAGCTCCTTATGGTGCCTCCTGTAGGCATGGCAACTTTATTTGAACTTCAATTGACATATGATAAGGAACAGGCATATCAGATTTGGTTCAATTTGGTCCAGTGGTTTATGAGGAGAAGTCGATAATGTAAAAAGTTCATGCTGGATGGATGGACGATGGACAGATGGATGACAGACAGAAAGTGATCACTTAAGCTCCCCCAACTTTCAGTCAGTTGACCTAATAAGCTGAACGGGACTGACCAGGGGCCATCAGCACATAGTGTACAATCATGATGCCCAAAGAGTTATGTCCCCTAGTGTTCATCTCTCATCAAAATCAGGTTATCAATTCTACATTTTCAAGAATAATGCAGAAACATGTGTGTGAAGTGGGAAGAATGCTGAATTCCTCAGTGACCAGGAGTGTCATAATTTGTGTCGGTGTTGTAGGTATAGAATGGAACAAATTTTGTATTCAATCCTGTACTTTCTAGATTAATGCATACATATCTATAATATTAATTTTCTAGGAAGATCTCAAGATCAAGCACACTCTCCTACTGTGTGCAGAACATAACTTTCTGGATGAAACATGTAATATCAGATGTACTGTTACAAATATACATGTAGATATAGGTTATTACTATCATGTGGGTGTCCAAGATGGAGTATTAAAGTCAAGACCTGATCTCTGAGCATACACCCGTATCCACAAGTTTCTGATTCGAATAATCGAGGTTACTACCCTCAATACAGATTCTTATCTTACAACAAAAATGTATTTTTCACAGGGGGTATTTTTTTGCATGTACTCACCCTAAATCCTTCAAAATGCATTTTTGACCAAAGAAAAAAATTACCTAATTGGCACTGGGGGAGAGGGAGGAGGAAGGGGAGGTACAGGAGTCAATTATTTTTCTGCTTGTAGTCACTCTAAATCCTTCAAAATGCATTTTGGAGCAAAGAAAAGAACAAGAGGCACCAAGTGGCCTCAATCGCTCACCTGCCAAAGTGGTTCAAAAAGGTATTTGGGGTCACATTCAGTTAGACATGGTTCATTAACACTACAAAGGAATGAAGTCATAGGAGGCAAATTTTATGAAAAACACCGAGGAATGGATTTGAACAAACCTGAACCTAACGTGCCCCCCTCACCTCACCCACAGAAAGCGCAAATAATAAGCCAGGGACTCAAACTGAACAAACTTGAATCTCACCGCCCTATGGATGATGCATACCAAATATCAAAATATTCTGATTGGTGGATAGGAGATAGGAAGGAGAAAATTTTTAAAGAATATTCCTCATATTGCACTAATCTAAACAATTCGACTACCATAGAGAGCCCAAATATGCACCCAGGGATTTGATTTCAACAAACACGTGAATGAATCTTGCAAAGATGTTATATGTGAAATATGAAAGCCTTTGGAGCAGTGGTATGGGAGAAGATTCTTTAATGTTTTTCCCATTACTCAGTGTTAAAAAATGATGACTCAGCATCCTATGCCCTATGATAAAACTGATGGCAATTTTTGGGGGGACCATTTCTTTCTCCTGTTCCTAAGGAAGCTTCACACAGAATAAAAATTTGCAGTGCAGTGCAGTGCAGTTGGGCATTTTAAATTTTTTCTATTTTTAACTCCTGCGGTTGCCATGGGGCAACAGGAAAATATTTTGGGGCATAAATTAGGTACTTATGATCCAATAAGCCCTCATATCAAATTTGGTTCAAATTGGCCTCTCAGTTTGAAAAATAGAAATTTTAGTAAAATTTGGGCTCCCACAGGAAGCCCAAATATGAACCCTGGGAGTTGGCTTGAACAAACTTATATCTCACCTCCCTAAGGATACTGTATACCAAATATCAAAAGATTCTGACTGCTGGATCTGAAGAAGATTTTTAAAGAAAATTTACCATTTCGAACTAAGTTATAATTCGGGCTCCCACAGTGAGCCCAAATATGATCCCAGGGACTTGGCTTGAACAAACATAAATCTCACACCCCCTAATGATGTTGCATACCAAATATCAAAAGACTGGTGGATCTGAAGAAGATTTTAAAAGAATATTCCTCATATTGCACCAATTTGAACATTTGGGCTCCCATAGAGAGCCAAAATATGGACCCAGAGATTTGATTTCAACAAATATGTGAACCAATCTTCCAAAGATGTTATCTGTGAATATGAAAGCTTTTGGAGCAGTGATTTGGGAGAAGATGCTTTAATGCTTTCCCCATTACCCACAGTGTTAACAAAATGCGGACTCAGCACTTTTTCAAAGTCTCGAAAAAGTACCCTATGATAAAATCGATAGCAATTTTTTTTGCCCATTCCTTTCTGTTGGTCCCAAGGAAGCTTTACACCAAATTAAAATTCTCAGTGCCGTGTAGTTTTGGAGATATAGGTGTTTTAATTTTTTTCTATTTTAGCTCTTGCGGTTCCCATAGGGTGACAGGAAAAGTTTTTTTGGCATAAATTAACTACTTATGACCCAATAAGCCCTCATATCAAATTTGGTTCAGATCAGACTCTCAGTTTAGAAAATAGAAATTTTGGGCGGAGCAAAAATTCTTGCCCCTCCCATAATGACGGTAAATATAGCTCCTCAAACTCCTCTTGAATATATCTGAGTCTACACCTCAAAAGGAAGCTGCACACCAAATATTAAGTCTCTGATACTGCTGGTTCATGAGAACAAGATTTTTTAAGATTTATGCACATTTTTGGGGCGTGGCCCTACCATGGGGCAGCGCAACTTTATTTGAACAAAATTGAATTGACATATGATAGGGAACATGCACACCAGATTTGGTTCAATTTGGTGGAGTAGTTTGTGAGAAGAAGTCGATAATGTAAAGTTAACGGCAGACAACAGACGGCGACAACGGACAGAAAGTGATTAGTAAAGCTCCCCTTGAGCTTTGCTCAGGTGAGCTAAAAATACCTAACTGGCGCTGTGGTGGTGGGGGTGGGGTGGCAGGCTTTATAGGAGGCAAATTTCTTTTTGCATGTAGTCACTCTAAATCCTTCAAAATGCATGTTGGACCAAAGAAAAAAAATTGCCTCTCTAAATGCTTCAAATTCATTTTGAACCAAAGAAAAAATTGTCTAATTGGAATGCGGGGAGTGGGGGTGGTGGGGGTTGGGGGGTGGTAGGTTGTCATAGGAGTAAAAACGTTTTTAGGCATGTTCAGCTCAGCTGAATCGAAAAAAGATGGAGGGCCTAGGACTCATAAAATAGTTGATTAACATAGTTCCAATCCTGCAATCCATGATGAAAGGAAATTAGGATAATTAGGAAATACATGTATGTCTCTCTATATAGTAATAGAGGAGACATATCCTAAACTAGAGGTACTGTGAGCAAACTCACAAAGTGATACCCCCCCCCCCCCCCCCCCCCCCCCCCATGCCTGAAATGTATAAGTTAGATTATCTCCCCTTGGAAATGTCAGAACGGAATTATATTGCTTCATGCACAACTTCATATGGAGTTCTTCCATTGCGTAAAGTTTCATGAAAATTCTTCAAACGGTTTAAGAGGAGTTGCGCTTACAAGGATGGACAGACAGTATAAGTTAGATTATCTCCCCTTGGAAATATCAGAACGGAATTATATTGCTTCATGCACAACTTCATATGGAGTTCTTCCATTGTGTAAAGTTTCATGAAAATTCTTCAAACGGTTTAAGAGGAGTTGCGCTTACAAGGATGGACAGACAGTATAAGTTAGATTATCTCCCCTTGGAAATGTCCGAACGGAATTATATTGCTTCATGCACATCATCATATGGAGTTCTTCCATTGTGTAAAGTTTCATGAAAATTCTTCAAACGGTTTAGGAGGAGCTGCGCTTACAAGGATGGACAGACGGTATAAGTTAGATTATCTCCCCTTGGAAATGTCAGAATGGAATTATATTGCTTCATGCACATCATCATATGGAGTTCTTCAATTGTGTAAAGTTTCATGAAAATTCTTCAAACGGTTTAGGAGGAGTTGCGCTTACAAACATGGACAGATGGTATAAGTTAGATTATCTCTCCTTGGAAATGTCCGAACGGAATTATATTGCTTCATGCACATCTTCATATGGAGTTCTTCCATTGTGTACAGTTTCATGAAAATTCTTCAAACGGTTTAGGAGGAGTTGCGCTTACAAGGATGGACAGACAGACAGACAGATGGATGGATGGACAGGGTGATTCCTATATACCCCCCCCCAAACTTTGTTTGTGGGGGGGGGGGGGGGGGTATAATAAGGAGCCCAATTTAAGAAATTCCTTATTCCAAGCATGAATGCTAATTAGGATGCAACTAGTTCCTAATCTTTAAGGCTAGTCCGGACTAAGCCCCAAAAATTAGGATGGCACATCTGAAAATGAGAGAAAATCTCCCACAAACATACACCATATAATAACACTTCAGCTGTATGCAGGATATAAACACGGATAAAACAGCTTCCTTCATAGTTACATACCATTAAGTCAGAGAAGAGGTAAAAATCATCCCCACCCTTTCTTTTGAAGGAATCATCTTCAAAAGAAAGAGGGTAGAGCTCTGGAATCAATAAGAGCGTTACCAAAAAACAATATAAATAATCGTCGAACAGGCACTCAGGTATTAATTCATGATTAATAAATGGTGCTTAATGCCACTTCAGAAGTTAAGCGACGATCCTGGTAATTAATATTGCCCGCTATATAACGTACACCGCAAATGGTGTACACAGATACGTCGAAAAACGGTGATATATAAAATATACCATACACATGTCCAATCGAGCTACACTGAACGAACCCTGAAGAGAAAACACACTTCCGAGGTAATCCAAAGGCGGCCCCTGTACAATAAATTCCAGTAACACCACTCTCCAACGTGTACTATCCGATATGTACGACTGTAAACACGTGAGAATATGCGAATTGAGTACTGACATAATAGAAACCTGGATCTAGAAAAAGAGGAAAGTATGATTAACAGGCTCCGACACAGACCGCCTCCCCCCCCCCCCCCCAAAATAGATTAGAATTTCAAGGTCCACAAAATACAATAAAGCGTTAGCCTAATAATTATAATGCATGAGAGCATTAAAATCCAGCATGTAATCATCTGGATACCAGTTAACTGGTTATGCAGCCTCCAAGGTACTCAAAGATTATATGATGATTTTATAATAAGCGCTCATAACAAATCAACAAATAATCACAGGAAACTAATCCAACTAAAAAGCGGATGTGCCCATAAGGTCACCATAGAACACGACCCAAATGCATAGTATGTAAGTATTAAATTATATGAGGCTTGCGGGAAGAAAACTATGTCTTGCCCAGTAATTGCCTCTAAACACATAGGCAGTATGTGTGTGTGTGTCTGGGGGGGGGGGGGGGAGTGGAAGGGGGGGGGGGATTCGAAGTCATATCAAAATCTCCTCACCCGCATTATTTAATCATTCTTGTGTCAGTCATCAAACAATATAGGAACAGCGCTAACCGACTCCATTATGCCACTTTGGGCGGAGAAGGACGTGAAGAATAAAAATTCCCCTGAAAGAAGGCCCTCTCTTGGAGGAAGCTTCTGGGGAGCGTCTCAAAACAGACACTTGAGAATACTGATCCAAGGTTTCTGTGATGACAGAGGTGCTACTAGTAGTATTCACAATGAGACTGTTTAATCTTAAATGTAATCTATTGAATCAAATGAATGGGAGGATATGCGTATCCTATCATTCATCCCTGTAAATTCCTGCAGAGCTTCTACTGCATGTGCTCAATGGTCTGGGCATGGCGACACAAATGACGGTAACTAATTGTTCTAGTGCTTCGCAAACTGAACTATCATGGGGCGATCCCATTGGTATCAAAACTGTCCAAATACTCGCTTGTTGAGCGTCCAATGCAAATGAAACAGGCGACCTTTCTGAGGAGTGAGTCTGCTAGTACGTTCAGACAACCCGGTGTATGACGGATAGAGAGATGAACATGATGATTCATGACGAAATAGAAAAATCTTCTCCGTTAGTTGTCATAATGGAAATGAATGGGTGCTGCCCTGGTTCCTGATGTACACTACCACTATCGAGTAGTCCAACAATATCTGAACATGCTTGTCCACAAATAATGTGAATCCACTGATGTAGCGCTAACAATATTGACATCATTCTTTGATGATTATGTGTTTCTCCAGGACCAAGACCCCTGCATTTCGAGTCTGTCAGACTCAGGGTTGTACCCCAATCTATTGACTCACATCTGCCATAATCGTGAAAGCTGGATCTGGCAGTTGCAGCGGAACACTTTGATTTAACCACTGAATATCTGCCCAAATATGGACCTTTTGTTTACTAGATCCGTTAAAACAATACTGGTCTTGAGCGAATGCATCTTCACACTCCAGTTCTGGGTAAAGAATAACTGGAGGGGAGTGTGCGTAAGCGACCCATCGGAATAAGATCTGTAGCCGCTCCACACAACCCCATTAATCGCATAAACTTCCTTGCTGTTAATGCGTCTGAGAGTGGACAAAAGCGAGCATAACAACTGACTAATTTCGCTCTGTGTAACGGCAGATGAACCAGATTGTTGTGAGACATTACCAAGTTGATTATTCGAGTGAAAGCCCAGGGCGCTAGATTCAGACTGAAGCACATCACTCGGAATTGAATACCATCCCTTGGACGACAAACTGTAAGTACTTTCTGAACGCCAGATATACCAGGACATGAAAGAATGGATCCTTAGATATATGCTTGTCGCATAGTCGATCACTTGAACGCTCGCTTTCACCGACTAAATGATAACCATAAATAAACTTTTAGAGCTATGATAAACTTGTTATCCAGTTCCAGTCTATTATCGGTCGGAACGAACTCTCTGGCTTCGGTACGAGAAACAGGTGACTGTAGAATCCTAGAAAATCTTGATTCTCGATGACCTCTATTACTTTCATTGTCAAGAGAACCTTTACCTCCGATTGGAGCGACTCTTATGCAAGGATTTGACGGAAGCATTGTCCATCACGGACATTAAGTTAGTGGTGTTTTTTCTTGGAGAGATAGCTGTAGGCCGTCCGAGACCACACTTCTCGCCTACTGGACTTCTGTAATAGTTATCCAGTTTGATCGAATCTTGATAACCATCCACCAACTGCTAAGCAATAGAGGTCCTAACCCTCACCTGTAGCACCTGCGAGGCCTACAGAAGGAGAAACTACGTCTCCTTCCCGAAGAACCTCGAGCCAACGGCTTAGGGGCGTCTGACCGGTAATCTTGATCAGACCTACGCCCCCAACAGACAGACCGACAGACAGACAGACAGACCAACATTGCCACATATAGAGCTGCTTGTCGCAGCTAAAAACTCGTTGGTGACAAGTCCATAAATGTGACAGAAATTATCCGAATGACATGCACTATTGAGAGGGTGTAGACATCATGAAGATACACATGCACATCAATTATAGTGTCATTCCATCAGTTATCTCAGGAGTTATGTTTTAAAACTCGTTGGTGACAAAAAAAACTTGTTGGTGACAAGTCCATAAATGTGACAGAAATTATCGAAATGACATGCACTATTGAGAGGGTGTAGACATCATGAAGATACACTTGCATACCAAGTATGGTGTCATTCCATCAAGTATTTTAGGAGTTATGGTGTTTTTTTAAACTTGTTGGTGACAGACCGACCGACAGTTGTTAAAGGTGATCTGCACAAGACAATGAGTCTAAATTCGCTCTGAATGAAAAAAATTGCTGTCTCAATTGTGTCCAAGCGAATAGTGAATGACGAAGGTAAGACAATAACTAGGTCCTTAGCCTGCTCATTCAAACGCAGAGAAACTCTCTATATATCTTTCCCGACCATTAAAAATGAACGTGGTTCAACAACAATCCACTAGAAAGTTGAATATGGCGCCGTCTAAATGGCCTAAAGCCTGCGACACCTGTCAAGACTTAACCGGAAAAGACATGATCTCCTCTTTCTGGATGAAGTTAGTGTCCAACAACGCTAGCATTTTTTTTGCAAGTAGTCGCAGCATTCTGATTCGCTGGAACAAATTCAGGGTAGTGTTGATGGATTAAATCCATCGCAACCATGTGTTGTTCTGAAAGGGAAGGATAATCCCCCTCCGTATCCCTTTGATCATTCGTCTGAATCAGTTGAAAATCACGGTCAGTGGCATCTGAACTTGCAGATGACAGGACCGACCCAGCACCATCCGACAGCTCAGGTTCTGAGACTGCCGTCGGCTTCTTCTGCACTTGCTGGGATGCTGTGATGAGCTGCGCAATCTGCGGCAGCAAATCCATTACAGAGACATGAGGAGCAGCGGCCTTCTGTTTTGGTTGCTCCCGGAATGGTGTGTTCGAAACGGCTCTTTTCTCTGGACGTCCCGATATATAAGGCCTCGTCTCCTTAGCTACTGAATAGTGCTACTTTCGAGCAGTCGCAGCATTCTGATTCTCAGGAACGAACTCAGGGAAGTACTGATGCATTAGATCCATCGTCACCCTGTGTTGTTCCAAATCCCTTTCACCATCCGACTGAATCAGATTATACTCACGGTCATCGGCATCTGAACGTGCAGGTGACTGGACCGACCCAGCACCATCCGACAGCTCAGGTTCTGAGACTGCCGTCGGCTGCTTCTGCACTTGCTGCGATGCTGCGATAAGCTGCGACAGCAAGTCCGTTACAGAGGCCTGAAGGCCTGATGAGCAGCGGTCTTCTGTTGCTTGGCCGCCAGCTGCTCCTGGGACGTGTGTCCGAGATGGCTCTTTTCTGCGGACGTCCCAATGAATGAGGCCTCATCTCCTTGGCTACTGTATGGTGTGACTTCTTTGATGAAGAGTGGACCTTCACGGCGATGCAGATTTGATATCAGAAGTCAAATAGCCAAGGTACGGTCGTGTGTGCTTGGTAGATGCTGAAGAAGAAGTCGTAACTATAGCCGATCCCGCCTGTGAACTGAACACATCGTCCCAGACGGGAGGTGTGGACGTATGCTCCACCTGACGCAAGTTCCGAACCACAACATCTGGCCCCAGATGTTATGAAAAAAAGGGGGCTCTCTCGCTCGCGGTCCTCCAGACCTCGCTGAGCTTCTTGATGAACTTGTCGGCTTCTTCCTCTCCGTCGTCACAGGGTGAGCCTGTTTTAATTTTATTGTGCTCGCTCTACCCTTTCTACTCTCCTCAACCGCAATGGACACACCTGGCATCACGGTACCCACAGCTGGAGTAACCGCTTCACCGGTCGAGCTAGCTGGCGACAGGGAGCTGAAACCATGCTGTGGTTTATTGCTCTGTCCAATATTCATGAGCACTTTAGCTCTAGCTCTGATTGACTATCTAGATGTGACGATGGAAGCACACTCTCTGACGGCGTAACGTAAACATCACCATGTTCTTGTTCCTCTGTAATTAGAAACTAAACAAGAGGCCCCAAGGGGCCTTAATTGCTCACCGGCCGAAGTGGTTCAAAGAAGTTTCTGGGTCATATTCAGTTAGACATGGTTCATCAACACTACAAAGAACTGAAGTCATGAGAGGCAAATTTTATGGAAAAACACTAAGGAATGGATTTGAACAAACCTGAACGTAAAATGCCCCCCACCCTACCCCTGTCCATAGAGCCCAAATAATAAGCCAAGGACTCAAATTGAACAAACTTGAATCTGATCCCCCTTGAGATGTCATATACCAAATAGGAAAGAATTTTGACTCATGGATATGAAGAAGGTTTTTAAAGAAATCACCTCACATTGCACCAAGTTAAACTTTGGGCCCCAATAGAGAGCCCAAATCTTAACCCAGGGACTCGATTTGAACAAATTTGAATCTGACCCCCCTAGAGATGTTGTATAACAAATATGAAAAGATTCTGACTGGTGAATCTGAAGAAGAAGATTTTTTAAAATTTAAAAAAAATTTAATGGGTGCTATCAGAGTTATGCCCCTTCTGGTGCCCCCCTGTGGGCACGGCACGTTTATTGGTACAAACCTGAATTGACATATGATAAGGAACAGGCACACCAAATTTAGTTCAATTTGGTAAAGTAGTTTGTGAGGAGAAGTCGACAGTGTAAAGTTCACGACGGATAACGGACGACGACGACGACAGACAGCAAGTGATAAGTTAAGCTCCCTTCGGTGAGCTAAAAACTAGAGTGACTTTTTGGCGAGAGGACCGGCAATGGCCTCTCGCTGCAAGAGGACCGGCAGTGGCCTCTTACCTCTAACAACGAACCATGACGCCCACTTCCAACGTTTGTCATCCCATGCGACACATGTTGAGCTAGAATTAGTGGGAGTAAATCGACTACAAGCAAGACAACCAACATGAAAATCAGAGGAAAGGCTTCCTTGTCTTTCACTGAGCAATATGCTTTAACAATGAAGCAAAATAAAGTCGATCGTACTCCCACCAACTCTACATTAAATATTATAAAAAGATACATGACAAATAACATTCAAAATATAAATAGAAAAATAATTTACAAAAAAAAATTTCGAAACATTTTGACAAGAGCCCAAGTTCCCAAAGGGAACGATGTGCCCAAATGTATCCCAATAAAGCCGAAGTGTGGACAAAAATTATTTTACTATCCAAAAAATTAATTGCTACACTACCGGAATATTTAATGTATCTTACAACAGTCCTATCATAATAATAAATAGGAAACTACATATATAAATAGAGCGTTGTCAATGTAAACAATGTCAGAATGAAAACCGGAAACAAGACCCCAGGCAACACGGCCCGAAGTCAGTAACAGATTTTGAACTATCCGATGTAAAGCAAGATCTTCATCAGAAGAAACAAGAAGAATGTTACTAAGGTAACGCATGCCCCCCCTCCCCCCATGACCTTCACCTTGCGGATGTGGCGGAAACTATTATACACGACAAACCTTCTGACTGTCCTTAACATTCGTGAAAAGTTTAACAAGTGTCAAAAGATTAGTTTCCGAGTTATGGCTGAGACACGAATATTGACCGATTTTTAGTGTGACCTTGAAATGTGACCTTGACCTTGAAGGTACGAACCTGGCTATGGTGTGTGACACATCCTCCCATAGTCCTTTATAATTGTGTGAAGTTTGATGACTGTGGCCCTAACAGTTTTCGAGTTATTGGCTTGGACACACACACGGACACACGCACACTTCAATCACATATGCCACCCGACCCAAGTCGGGGGCATAAAAACGATGCATCGGATGTATAATGCATGACCAAAATGCCTAAACACCCCAAAGGTGAGGACGTAACCATGGGGATATACAAAATAAACATTCTGTGTAACACGTTAAACTCCCAGGAAATTTTATAAGAAAAATTCAATAAAACAAGCCAAAAAGCTAAGGAGTTTAACTGGGGGCTTCAAGGAAGGATAGGGACGGAACACTTAACAGTTGTGTCCTTGCATCCACCAAATTAACCATTGATTTGTGTCAGGCATCATTATAAACTGAGATTTAAAAGCACAGAAGTCAGTTTGTTGTTATCTGACTTAGTTCCAAACAAAGAATGATGTTGGCGCCAATTCCAGTCACTTCCTGGCACCAAGTCCGTTACAGAGAGTAAATGTATGGAGGGCCAGATAGGACTTCTAATTTTCAGTTTTGCATGCAAATTTTGGGGATTGGGGGGCAAAATTTGTGTTTGGCCCTCAATATATTTGAGTTAGCACCAGCTAAGTCTGGGCCAATTGGGTTATAGTGTAATAATATACTTGGATGTACATGTAAACATACAGCATTGCCAATTTAAACAGCGGTAGTTCAAACTGACAATACTTGAACCTCACACCCACATTCAGTCAGATCATATAAAAACCCCAATGAGCCAAACAGAGGTCTATCAGTTCCTTTTATAGACTTTATATTTGAAGAGGCTTGAAATTCTATTACTTTTGTAGTCATTCAGCGTGTTCTATTGAAAGATTCCATTTTATAAATGGACCAAGAAAGAAAAAAATATACATAACCATATATGTGAATATATATATATGATATTTACCAGTTTACAAATATATTACCAATCAATAGAACCTGCACCTGACATTTACTCCTGTGTAATTTTATAGCATTTTATAATTTTCTAAGCTTTAAGTATCAAGCACAATCTACAGCAAAAATGCTAAATTGTCAATTTATACAAAAGTGTTTAAAAATGAAGATGCCTGCACCTAATACTGAAAAGTCGAGAGAAAAACTTTTCGAGGATCAAGGCCAACCAAGGATCAAGGCTCAAGAGCTGACATGTGTTTGTTTTTACTGAATTTCTATGCTTTTTCTTGTAAATACCACTCCACATTCACACCTTGGATTCTAAAGTGAAAACATTAGATGGAATTGCCAATTGAAATCAAAGAGACAGTGCTAAGCCTGAAATCTGTTCTGGCCACCACTTGGACTATCCAAGTGCATAAGGGCAAATTGGACTTAGTAGTGGATTTTGACAGGACAACAGAACTGCATCCTTGGAGATGTTAAGTACTTTCTGTGTGTGTGGTGGGGGGGGGGGGGGGGATTACTCCTGCACTGCTGGTCACCATCCAAGTGACTCGGACATGAAAAGAGTAGATTCATCTAACCATTGAATCAGAACAGAGGGAAAGATGTCCAGCCTGGCACACTTCTAGTTTGGGCAGCAACCAGAGGATGCCAGATCGCCAGCAGACACATTAACCTCCACCCCAGCTCATTTTTTATTATTATTATTATTTGTTGGTGTTTAAGGTCACATACTTGAGCACAGCCGCTAATCATGACCGTGACAGTTTTACGGGTGGAGGAAGCCGGAGTACCCAGAGAGAACCACCGAGCATCGACGAGCAACTGTCAGCTTCTCAACATTCTAACTCAGTTCAAGCTCCGCTCAAGCAGGGTTACAGCAGTTGAAGACATATGCACCATCGACGTGCAATACGCCTTAGTACACGGTGTCATCGTGCCCCCATGTAGGCAACTTGGATACAATGCCTTGCCCAAGGACACGTGGGTCGTCGCAGACAAGGATCAAACTCTGGACCTCTAGCATAGAAGTCCAACAGTCTTCCACTGAGCCACCGCACTCCCCCCTCACCCCCCCTAGCTCATTCTTTGGTGGAAGATGGAGGAGGAAGACCTATCCTTGGTTCAGGATGTGGTTCCAAACATGGCCAAAATATACAGTTAAAAAGGATAGAAAGGGGCCTGCTTCCATGGTCCGTACATCCCTTTTTTGACTTGATTGCATGTCCATGGGTCACTCATTCACCTCTTATCAGGCAATGGATGCTGAATCCCCCCCCCCCCCCCCCCCCCATATTCAGCCCCACCACCTTACCATCCCACACACACACTCTCTCTATCTTTCTATCCCTTATTTTGGGAGATTTTTAATGTCACAAGTCAAATATATTTACCATTTTATTGGAATCAAAGAAATTTTGGATGTACAAAAAATTTCGCCACCAGGTAGTTTCACAATAGTTCAATTCAAAGCCGTGCTTTGGCCAAAGTGGTCCATCACTCCAATACTCCAAAAGTGGTATATACAATAACATTACTAATCCCATCGGAGGTGTAAGCCTGAAATGATATAGAACAACAGACTTTAATGCTTGAGGGACAGGATAATTTTCAAAATTTCCAAAACGTACATCTTGTAAATCCAATAGCAAACTTATGACTTCCATTCAAGTCTTCCTGTACATAGGTAGTTTATCTTTGGTGCAGGTAGTTTATGTTAACTCTTTACCTAACGTAACAGCCAAAACTGGCAAGTGCTATTCACAAAAATCGCCACTTCATTTTCATTGTTTTTTTTTATTTTTTTGTCTCAAAAACACAGGTTATGACCCCTCTTTGGAATGAGTTCATTGAGCTCATTCCAATGAGGGGGCCTAACCTACGTTTTTTAGACAAAAAATGACTAAAATTAGTTATTCAAGAATTTTGTTTGCAAGTGTTGTTTGCTTTTCATGTTAGGTGAAGGGTTAAGGGCAGTGTTCATGCTGGCCCGAAACTGTCTGATGCCAAATTGTTAGCCATTCTGCATATTTTAGTTCCCAAAAGTATTTTGGTGCCAAAATGCTAATGGGAGAGGAGGGTGTATTTTTTTCTCTGTGCAATCCAAATAAATTTATCATGTTTTGAAAAATGAACTGGAAACTATTTCAAAACTGAACGAACAATTGGTCACAGAAAAAATCCAACAAACTCAGACGGAATCCTTGGCAGGCAAAATGGGCCGTCTCCTAAGTTACATCTGTGCCACAGATTCAATTAACACTTTCACTGCCATACAGCACCACAGCAGTACATGTCATTGCCATGCGCTCAGTGGAATTACACAGTAATAATACATATAGTTTGGATCTAGGGGAATAACTATTTTGTTTAGAAGAATATCTTGCTGAAACTTAGTATGCTGGTAGGTATAGGTCTGGACGCTGAATTGCATATAAAACTCGGTCATATAAGGTAATGTAACCATGGCAACCAAGATGGCTGCCACACCAAAGTGAGAGAATATCACCATATCTTGTGTTCAACCATGGTGACCAAGATGGCCGCCACACCAAAGTGAGAAAATATCATATTTTGTGTTTTGTGTGATAGTTTCAAACTATTTGTAGTCAAATAATGGATTTTTATACTGTACTACTATTGTGGTTATAGTAAAAAATGATCAGCATATTTGAAAAAATTATTACAGATATTCCTTATATTGATTTAGTGGGGGTGGGAGCATATTGAAAACAAAGATGCCTTGTCGTGGTCGGTGGGGCTGAATCCAGTGTGGATCAAACAGAATTTCTAAACCATATATTTGGGACGTTTGCTGATGCTGACCACTCTTCTACCTCGAGTCCTGCAGAATTTCCGACAGCACTACCATCTCGAATCAAATGTTAGCCTTGAGGAGGTTAATATGTCCATATCTTGTCCTTGAGAGGTTAATATGTCCATATCACAGGCTGTATCATAGAGAGATTCCCCATCTTCAGTTTCAGAACCACATTCACAATCTGAGTCTTAAAAAATACGCTCTATAGCCTCACTTGTCTTGAAGCATTTCTGAGTACAATTCCTCGCAGACATTTTGTCTGAAAGACATGCCAAAAGAAGCCAACTTGCATTTTGATCCGAGCTGTATTCCTATCATGGGTAATTGGGGCGCTGAATTATACTTAACCTTTGACACTGAACATGATGAAAGGGAAATGGGGTTTCTAGTGCACCCCCATTTTTTCTCTTTCATCATATTGTGTACACCCTTATTTTACATTCAAGGAATATTTCTGTGTCCGTAAGCTAGAGTGTTAATTCCATCTGGTGAAATCCATCTCCTTGAGTCAAACGGTGATAGAGATACTTTGTTTACTTTTACTTCATAAATCTCATGTTTTTCACTTCTTTGGTATATAAATTTAATTCACTGTTCACATTTAAAAATAACCACACTCATACAGATGTGTTAATTTTGCAGTTTTATTTTCTGACTGGTGGATCTGAAGAAAAAGATTTTCAAAGATTATTCCCCATATTGCACTACGTGATGATGAGGACTTTATTCAGCAGTACACATTACAATAATTGAAGAAAACAAGACAATAAATATAAACAAACAAACAAGAAAATACATATGTACGAAACATGGCTGCATACTGCTAGGAGAAGACATAGCCAAATTAGTTGTCTTCCTGACTTTCCTTTGAAGTAAAATTATGACTGAAAAGAAAAACGGTTGTGCAAGCTGACTGGTAAGCAGGCAATGTTTCACTATCATAGGCTATTGGGGCTACTTTGGGGTGCAATGCAAAGCCAGGACCAAAGGTTTTGGTAATATCAAAACGTGATACTAAGATAAATTGGGAGATTTAACTGTTCTCCTCGCTCGGACCACCTCATTTACTATACTATGCTATACTATACTGAACTATACTGTACTGTACTATACTATACTGTATTGCACTACACTGTACTGTATTGTACTGTACCATAGCGCACCGTCAACTACAGAACTACTGAAAGTCTTTGCAGAATCACAGGATAACGAGAAAACCAAATGCAACAGATTCAAAAGTTTTCAATTTTTTTTAAATGTTGTTAGGTACATAGGACCATTCCAAGTCTATGTAAAACAGTCTGGATAGTATGGATTGTTGCATTCGATTGTCTTGGAATAAGATATGAACATAGATGACAGTGTTTATTTAAAAGATGTTTCTATTATTTATCGAACATACTTCTAGATCAAGCTCATTCCACAGTTTCAAAAAAAGATACGTTGGGAGATTTTCTATAGATTTAGTTCTTGTTTGGCTTATATGAAGAAGTCCAGATTGACAAGTAATTCTAAGACTATGGAAATCCAATAGTTTCAAAGAATGAATTGAATGGTGTTGGTAGATTTCCTTGATGCCAATCGAATACAAAAAGTAAGTCATGTAATTTAAACAGATCCTGTACTTTGAGAATATTAAACTTGTAAAAATGATAAATTTAAAGTAATTTGTATACTTTTTATGTTTACCAATGGCCCAGACTAGCTGGTGAAAATTCAATATTATCAAGGGCCAAACACAAATTTTGAAGCCCCCCAATCCCCAAAATTTGCATACAATACCGAAAATTAAAAGTCCTATCTGGCCCTCCATACTTTTACCATCTGAGCATGCGCAGCAGTCAGGAAGAGACCGGAATTGGCGCCAACATCATTCTTTGTAGATGAACATACTAATAATAACTCAGCGGGGAGGTAGGAGTGCCCATTCATGGGAGGGCCATCCCCGTCTGGGCCATTGGTAAGTATAAAAAATAGACAAATTACTTTAAATTTATCATATTTTCATACTAATAACCAATGGCCCAGACTAGCTGAATCGTAAAAAGGCGGAGGGCCTAGGACTTAAGAATTAGCAGACCAAATATAGCTCCTAAGCCTGCATTCCAAGGTGAAATGAAATGAAAATTAAAAGGAATTACATGTATGTCTCTCTATACAATAATAGAGAAGACATATCATAAATAAGGAGCCATATCCAAGTAATTCTGTAAACTTAGCATGAAAGATTATGCTAATTGCGTGTAACAAGCCCCCAATTTAAGGCTAGTCCAGACTAAGCCCCTTAAATTAGGGTGGCATATTCGAGAGTGAGAGACTAACCCCCACAAACATATGCCATATATAAACAAGAGGCCCCAGGGGGCTGAGGGTGCTCACCTGACTTGGTAGTCTAAATATCAAACCAGGGACTTGACTTGAATAAGCTGCATACGCCCCTCCTAAGAAAAGCATATACCAACTAGATGAAGCGATTGTGCCCACACAATACACAGGATTTTCCTTCTATTTTCAGTTCCTGCACTTTTATGTCCCAAAATTGAGATAAACACATAAAAAATAGATTTTTTTTATTTTTGTTCGTAAATTTTCGAAGTCCCAAACAAAATATTTTCAGACCAAAATTTTTTTTTCTTCTTAAAATTGATCTAAAAACAAAAAACTAATTTCCAGATTTTAGTCCAAAATTTCTGTCCCACCCGGACTGCAAATTTTCAGTGTAAAAAAAAATAAAAAATTTTTGTCTTAAAATTGACCAAAATGTAGAAAAACAAAAAAACTTATTTCCGGATTTTGGTCCAAAATTTCTAAGTCCCCAAATTTTTGGTGTAAAAAATTTTTTTTTGTTTTAAAATTGACCGAAACACATAAAAAAACCAAAAACTCATTTCCAGATTTGGGTTCAAAATTCGGACCGGGACCCAAAATATTCAGCCTAAATATGAACCCAGGGACTTGGCTTGAACAAACTTGAATCTCACCCCCTTAAGCATGCTGCATACCAAATATCAAAAGATTCTTATTGGTAGATCTGAAGAAGAAATTTTTAAAGAATATTCCTCAAACTGCACTAATTTGAACATTTGGGCTCCCATAGGGAACCCAAATATGGACCGAGGGATTTGATTTAAACAAATATGTGAATCAATGTTCCAAAGATGTTATATGTAAAATATGAAATCTTTTGGAGCAGTGGTTTGGAAGCAAACGATTCTTTAATTTTTTCCCATTGCCCACAGTGTTAAAAAATGCTGACTCAGCATTTTTTCGAAAATCCCGAAAATGTACCTTATGACAAAACCGATGGCAATTTTTTTTTTACCATTCCTTTCTGTTGGTCCCAAGGAAGCCTCACACCAAATAAAAATTCTCAGTGCCGTGCAGTTTTGGAGATATGGACGTTTTTGTTTTTTTCTATTTTTGGCTCCTGAGGTTCTCACGGGGCTGCAGGAAAAACATTTTTGGCATAAATCAAGTACTTATAACCCAATAATACCTTATATTAAATTTGGTTCAAATTGGCCTCTCGGTTCAGAAAATAGAAATTCTAGGCGGGGCAAAAATTCTTGCCCTTCTCAGAACAAAGGCAAATATTGCCCGTCAAACTTCTCTTGAACAAACTTGAGTCTACACCTCAAATGGAAGCTGCATACCAAATATCAAGTCTCTGCTATGGCTGGTTCATGAGAAAAAGATTTTTTAAAATTTTGTGCATTTTGGCCCCAGCCCCCTCCACGATATGAGCAGAAACCCAATTTGAAGAAAAACCCAAATGCCCCTATATAACCGCTACTCATGTGAATTTTCATTGAACTGCAGCCAGTGGCTTGGGATAAAATGACCCAAACACCACCTTCACGACGTACGGCGGATGACGGACGATGGATGGCAGATGACGGACATAAAGTGATCAGAATAGCTCACCCTGACTTTCAGTCAAGTGAGCTAATAATAAACAAGCTGTATCTAGGATCAGTAATAATCTACAGACAAAACAGCTTCACTCATAGTTACACACCTATTAAGCTGGAGGAGATGAAGAAAAATCCCCACCCCCCCTCCACTTTTTTTTGAAGGAATATTCTTCAAAACAAAGAGGGGAGCGCTCTGGAATCAGTGAAAAGCGGTACCAAATAATCAAAATACATTCGCCCAACAGGAACCCAGTTATTAATTATTATTAATTAATGGTGCTTAACGCCACTTCAGAAGACTAACCCACACAAACATACGCCATATTTAAATAATAAACAAGCTGTATCTAGGATCAGTAATAATCCAGACAAAACAGCTTCACTCATAGTTACACAGTTATTAAGCTGGAGGAGATGAAGAAAAATACCCCCCCCCCCCCCCTTTTTTTTAAGGAATATTCTTCAAAACAAAGAGGGAAGCGCTCTGGAATCAGTGAAAAGCAGTACCAAATAATCAAAATATATTCGCCCAACAGGCACCCAGTTATTAATTATTATTAATTAATGGTGCTCAACACCACTTCAGAAACTAAGGCTATCATGGCAATACCGGTAATTAAGAGCTCACGCTTCTAATGTATACCGCAGTCGGAATATGTAGATAGGTTGAAAAAGAGTGATATAATGTGTACGACCATACACTTGTCCAATTGAATCCCAGTGGAAAATATCTGAAGAGCAAACACGCTTCTAAGCCAACCAACAGGCGACCCTGTTCAAGTGTACAATTAATTCCAATAATAACACTCCGATTGAACCGTTCGAATATACGAGAATGTATACTGTATCTCAAAGAAACCTGGATTTAGAACATGGAATGAGCTATGATTAACAGGCTAGTCACGGTGCGTCCTCGAAATAATTCATTGTTTCCTAGGTCCGTAAAAACCAATGATTGTTGGGAGAAAGAATATACTGCTCTGAATAATGATGCCAAAAATTGAGAACGTATGCATAGACAGCCTGTTGGCAGTTCCATAACTGATCCAAATAGCCCCAAAATTCTCATGAGCTCTATAAGCAGAGCAAGAATTTATATAATCTGTACAATAATGCCTCTGCACACAGGCAATGAAATCCAGCATGTACTCCTCTGAATACAGCCTGTATCCCCAGCATGACCAAGTGATACAAGTGTAACCAGGAAACTAATGAATAATACAACATTAATATGCAGTTAACTGAGTAATAAACTCATACGCCATAAGAAAAGGCCAGACTGCTCTGAGCAAAACTTTTCAGAGTGGACTAATTGCCACATTGGAGAATGTTGCCCAGATAACCGACATGTCAGCCACACATGTACATGAAGGCTAGCAATTTATTGATAAGGAATAATACGCTCGTATATGACTTATAAACGAACAACCACAGAAAACAAACCAACTAAATAGTGGACGTGCCCATGAGGTAGCCGTTGGAACACAACCCAGCCACCAATCGAGGAGCCATGAAAGGCATGCATATACTTGAATGCATACAAGGCTTACAGGAAGAAAACTATTCCCTGCCCTGTAATCTCCTCTTAACACATTGGCAGGGGGAGGAGGGGGGGGGGGATTTGACATATAATTCATATTGAACCCCCCTCACCCACATTACTTGAATCGCTCTTGTGTTAGTTATTAAATAGTATAGGAACCGCAGGGTTCCATCACGTCTGACCACCTCCATAATGCTACTAAGGACAGAGAGGGACGTGATGAACAAAAATACACCATATTGACACAATATCCAGTCTCTAAGGTGGAAGTATAATCCACAGTAATAGATTTGATAGAAAAGAAAAGGGAGACAAAAACAATGTTCCGACACCCAATCATAAAAATGTAGATGAACTCCTTACGTTCGGACTGAAATCAGGAAATATGTTTCGGAGAAGGAGTTAAGTATAGGCATTTGAAGAAATGCTCATTAATCACACTAGGTAAATATGGCATCAACAATAGAACTTATCGCCTTATATAACTAACACCAAACCATACCGGTAGGAAGAGAATAACCTTCTCTAACATACAGTACTTATTTATTTATTGGTGTTTTAGGTCACATACTTATGCGCAATGGCTAATCATGACCGTGACAGTTTTAAGGGCAGAGGAAGCCGGAGTACCCAGAGAGAACCACAGAGCAACAACGAGCAGCTGCCAGCTCCCCAACATCGTAAGCCCGCACTGCAGCACAGGCGGGTTAGACTGATTGGGGACATGCGCATCATTGGCGTGCAGTACGCCTTAGTACACAGCGTCATCGTGTCCTCATTTGGACAATCAGGGTTTAGTGCCTTGCCCAAGGACACAACGTGGGAGTCCAAATTGATCGCTCAGACGGTCACCCATCCGAGGACTAACCGGGCTCGAAGTTGCTTAACTTCGGTGATCTGATGAGAACCGGTTACCGCAATGCCACCACGCCCCCCTCTAACATACGGTATCATGTCTGATAGGACAATGAACTCCGCCTATCTGAAGCAGCTAAAGGTCTTCCTATATGTGAAGACAATAAAACGACTGATAACTGCAGCCTTAGAATCTCACTAGGAGACTTACAATGCTAGCCGTAACTTTCAAGTCTTCATCTCTGGGGAGACAGATATATTGGTGTAAGTTGTGAGGCTCACTGAACGGAGACTTACAACTATCGTCGTGCAAGGTAGGGAATGAAGAGCCACTATTTTAACAGCCCTAAATTCCCAAAGAGACAGTAGTCCCAAGAGATAATATATTTAGTTATGTCACTGCATAATTACTGAAAAAAACATTGCTCATGATTCTAGCGAGGCTACTATGGTGTAAACAATAAGACTCAAGTCTATGACACCAAGGAAAACAAACTGAAAGGGACTCTACCCGTATCACTTTTTTCCCCAAAGACAGTGGTCATAGCCTAGCTAATGTAGCTTAGAAGTCTTCCTCTCCATGAAGACAGATATCTTGGTGTAGCTAGCGATCTGGAAAGCTCACTAATCGGACACTTACAACCATCGTTGTGCAAGGTAGGGAATGACGAGCCGCTATTCTAACAGCCGTAATTCTCAAAGAGACAGTAATCTTAAGGTAGCTACGCAGTTATGAGTCTTCATCTATGTGAAGACATAACTGTGTCACTTGCAGCCTTTGAAAGCTCACTGAATGGAGACTTACAACACTAGCCACTAATTATAAGAAAAGACCGCTGTAACAGTGCATAAGGCTACTATGGCGTCCACAATGGCATTAAATGTCTTGACACCAATGAATACAACACAGGGAGGGAAAAGACTACTTATTCCCTTTAACAGCTCTATTCCAAACAAGACAGCTGTCTCAGCCTATCTATGCACCATCAGTCTGGCTTTGGAACGAGGAACAGGTGACTTGAAAAAACCTGGAGAATATTTTTGACGACCTCTATTGCTTTCTTCAATAGGAGAGCCTATACCTCTGCAAGGAGAGACTCTCTTGGACGATTTGTCCAACACGTACTTCTTGTAAGGGGACCTTGCTCGGACTGATATCCGCAGGCCTGCCAAGACTACATTCTCATCCACTGATCTTCCGTAATTTTCATCCACTTTTTGCTAGGTTGATAACCTTCCGTTAAGTGGAAAGCAACAGAAGTCTAGACCATAACCTGTACAACTTATGAGTCTTGTGGTAGGTGAAACTATGTCCTTCCCACAAAGAACCTCATCCCGTCAATCTAGCGGCGTGTGACTTATATTCTTATAAGACTTGTGCCACTTTTCCGAGTCGTGATACTGATGACCTCCGGAGTAACTGTAAGAGGGTTTCCTAGACCCTCGCGAGGAGCTCCCTTCTATGATTGTGAACTCTAATGACCTCACTTAGACCAGCCAGCTGATGTATGCTGTTGAGACGCTGATCTAAGTATCAGTGCGCTGGAAGCTTTTGGTAGCCTGTTCCTAGACTAAAGAAAGTGTGTCGTCAAACAGTGTGTGTCCCTTGACCAGAGTGACTAGGAGAGAGCTTCTCACCTTGTCATCTATAAGTGATGACGACGCACGGGCAGCAACACGTCTGATCAACTCCAAATTGTCACTGTCAGGGCGGAGTTGTAGAAGGCATACATGACTGCCCTGGAAAGAACTAGCGAGGAACTTTCTCAAATTTCTTCCCATTAAGACATTGCACAATAGCTTTGGTGAGGTGATCTGTGTAGGACATCGCATCCAGATTCACTCTGTTGGATGAAATAGCACATACCATCACTTCGGAGTGTATGCTGATTGATGCAGGTAGGGACATATCTAAATCCCCGGCCTGCTCATTTAAACACAGAGGAGCTCTCTGGACATCTTCCCCAACTGTTTTAAATGAACGTGGTCCAAGGAAAAAATTTTTTATTGAATATGTCGATAAGAAACCGCCTTCCTCTTAGCACTAGAGAGGTTGAATATGGCGTTGTTAAGATGCTAAAGGCCTCTGACACCTGTCAAGACTGTTTCGGGAGGGAAAGAACATCCTCTTTGCTCCGCATGAAATCTGCATCCAGAGACGACAGCGGTTTCTCTTAGTAGTTGCAGCTTGCTGATCAGGTGGAACAAAGTCAGGATAGTATTGCTGAATAAAATTCATCGCTACCATATGCTGTTCCGAAAGGGAAGGGTAATTCTCTTCCTTAACCCTTTCACCATCCGACTGATTCAGCTGTGCATTCAGTCCATCGCACCTGCATGTGCAGATGACTGGACTGACCCAGCACCATCCCTCAGCTCACCACCGGAGTCTGCGGAAGCCTGCTCTTGCACTTGCTAGGATGCTGCAATTAGCTGGGCAATCTGCAATAGCAAGTTAGTTACTGAGGCTTGAGGAGCGGCGGTTTTCTGTATTTATGCCGCTTGCTGCTCCTGGGACGAAGATCCGGACGTAGATCTCTACTCCGAACGTCCCGATGATTGAAGCCTCGGATCACTAGCTACCGGATGGACCAATTTCATGGGCGAAGACTGGATACTTCTTCTGGTGGCTGTCTGGATATCCAAAGTCGAGTAGCTAGTATGTGGCCGTGTGTGCTATATCTGCCTGAGAAAGAAGCCGTAAGTGTAGCCGACTTTGGCTGCAGTTTAGAAGGAGTGTCCTGAGTGGCGAGTGTGGACGTTAGCTCCTACATAGGCAAGTTTACCAAACAACATTTGGCCCCAAATGTTGCTAGGTTAGACAGGGGCCTCTCCCGCTCACGGTCTTATTAGACCTCGCTGAGCCACCTTAAGAGAAACTTGCAGGCTTCCTCCCTAATTCCGTCATTGCTGGGTGAGCTTTAGTTTTTGAGGTGCTCGCTCTACCCAACACTGATTCTTGACCGCAATGGACTTACCCGGTGTCACAGCTCCCACGAATGGAGTAACCGCTTCACCAGTTGAGCTAGCTACTTGCAATGGATAAGAACTCTAACTAGAGGCCTAATCCCTTGCTTATATTCATGAGAACCTTGCAGCTAGCTCTATTTACTCATCAGAGCACGACGAAGGTAGCACACTTTGGATGGGTGTCACGATACTATCACCATGTTCTTGTTCCTCTGAAATAGAAACTGAAAAACTTGAATTATATTGCGATGAGAGCTCTGGCATAGGAACCCCACTGCCAACAACGTACCGCCATACCTGTCCCCAACGTCTGCCATCCCAATGTACACAAGTAGGACAAGAATCCACAGGAGTGCATCGACCACAGGCAAGGAAACAAGCATGTAAAACTGAGGAAGACTTCCTTGCCTTGCATTAGAGCAGTAAGCTTTGATAATTACAATCAAAAGACAAAGTTGATAGCACTCCTACACACTCCACAACAAAATATATAAAGACATGAATAATAGCAATACAAATTAAATTAAAAAATTTTGTAAAAAAAAATTTTTTTGAGAAAATGCCAAAGTTCCCAAAGGGAACATTATGAGCCCAAGGGCATCGCGATAGAGCCTAAGTGTGGACAAAATCCAAATTTTTGAGCTACACTACCAGAATAATAATCAATGTATCCTACAGTAATTCTACAGTAACAGTAACATAATATAAATACTACATATATTTGAGGACGTTGCCAATGTAAACAATATCAAAGGAAAAAAACGGAAACAAGACATCAGGCACACAGAAAGGCCCAAAGTCAGTAACCAATTTAAATGCTACCAGATGCAAAGCTAAATCTTCGTACGAAGAAAAAATGATACATCGGATAGAAGATGCAAGACCAAAACGACCTAACACCCCTAGGGTGAGGACGTAACCATGGGGATAAACAGAATAAACATTCTGTAATACACGTTAAACTCCCAAGAAATTTAATAAAAAATTTCAATAAAAAAATGGGAAAAAGCTTAGGAGTTTAACAGGAAGGGTTCATGGAATGATAGGGAAGGAACACTTAACAAACAGTGGAATAATCATTAGCAAGAATGATTACGTCAGTCGTATGTCCCGAAAATGATAAATTTGAAGTAATTTGTATAATTATTATAAAGTTACAGCCCTGTATGTTTGAAACCACAGTTGTTCACTTCCATCATCCATTAACAGCCTTGGATCCACCAATTTTTGCATTGATTTGTGTCTGGCATCCTCAAAAAAGGAGATTTTAAAGCACAGATGAAGATCATTGTTACTGACTTTAGGGCCAAACAATGAATGATACTTGTGCCAATTCTGGTCTCTTCCTGACTACTGCGCATGCGCGGAGAGTAAATGTATGGAGGGCCAGATAGGTCTTTTAATTTTCAGTATTGTTTGCAGATTTTGGGGATTGGGGGATCAAAATTTGTGTTTGGCCCTTGATAATATCGAGTTTGCACCAGCTAGTCTGGGCCACTGGTTATTAGTATAAAAATAAGGTGTGGGGGGGGGGGGGGGGGGGGTTGCTGTGGGAATTGTATTTTTTGTTGCCTATTATCCGTAGCAATCCTTTTAGCATCAATAAAAGTCTATTTATAGATCTACAATTTCCCCATGCCAGAATTCTGTAAACAAGATGACTTTGGGCCAAAGTATGATCGAGCATCTGCAATGCCTCTAGAGGACAGATTCTTTTGCTTTATTTAGAGCATAGTTTTCACAGGCAATGTAAGAGCATAACTGAATAATAAGATAGTTTATCGTCAAGATTTATTCCTAAGAACCTCAGAGAATCATCATTTTCATTAGAGCCCACCTTAATTATTTCTGGATTGTTTATAAATTCACTATTAGCAGTCGGTCTGTCTATGATTCCCCTTGTGACAATGTAGTTTGTTTTCTTGTTATTCAGTGCAAATCGATTCACAAAACACCATTCAAATATTTTTTCTAACTCATCACTAGTATTACTGGCCAATTTATTCATGTCTGCTTCCGATGAGTATACCTTGGAATCATCGGCAAAAGACAGAAGATTTAGTGAGGTTGATTCACTAATGTCATTTATGTACAATAGAAACAAAATGGGGCCTAAAACTGAATTACTTATATTTGTAACTCACAAACTATTTTCTATCTGAAAGATAGCTTTTGAACCAACCATAAGCTATGCCTCTAAAGCCATACCACTCAAGCCAAAATATTAACTGAGGGACTTGAGCAAACTTGAATCTGACCCTCGTAACCATGAGGTATACCAAATATTAAAATATTCTAAATAGAAGTTCTGAAGAAGAAGATTTTTAAAGCTTGGTTGCCCATATTGTCCTAAGTTGAGAATCAAGCTCCTGTATTGAGCCCAAATATGAACTGAGGGGCTTAATTTGAACATTCCTTAACTCATAACTTTCAAGTATTCTAAAGTTTTTGATAAAATCAAGTCATGATAGCTACAATTCAACCACGACTTGCTTTTATAAGAAATTCAATAAAGTCATCAAGAAATCATACAAAGAGGATGACTCATAATACAGCAATACTATGCCAGGCACATCTGCATTTGATGTTGATTAACCCCCTGCACTCTGATGACGAAACGCCTGATTTGTCATCCATGGTTATCCCCCTGTGTTGTCAGAAATTCATCAATTTAGATTTTGGTTGACAGAGCTCCAATTGAGCTCTGTCAACCAAAATCTAAATTGCTGAATTTCTGACAACACAGGGGGGATAACCATGGATGACAGGGAGGTGTGGTGGGGTTTAGAGTGGGGGAGGTGTCGAGTATTCTCGACATCAGAGTGCAGGGGGTTAAGTATACTGATGTTTCAAACCAATATCTTGGGAAATGTAGAAGTTGTTCACTCCACAGGATTAACTATAGAATTCAAGGGCAATTACTCTGTTAAATGTGAATCAAGCCCCAGCAAATTTATGTCACACACATCTCCACTTGATTCTGAGCCTGTACAGGAAGTGTCAAATAAATATTTCAAGAAATATCAGGGCAGTTTGCTCCTGAAAATTTTACCATACTATTTAAAAGGTGAAAGGCATTAACTATGTAATGATTGGATTGAACCCCAACAAACACATCTGCACTTTATATTAATTTTCATTCTAAGTTTCAAAAAGGTCCTGTGGCCTTCATCCATTGTACCCAAATTAAACAGACAATCGAAACAAGCCTGAAGCCATGGCAAATTTATGTAATAAATCTGCACCTGGTGCTAATGAATCATACAAGGGTTTAAACAAAATCTTAAAAAGTGTAGAAATACAAGATTTTACCACTATGACCACTGCAGAATTCCAGACTAGAATTTATTTATTTATTGGGGTTTAATGACATTTTTGACATCCAATGTCACCTCATGTTGGACAAAGCAAAATTCTGGCAAACCTTGATTCTGCAGTGGCAAATGTATATCACATACATCTGCACTTGACGTTCATCATGGTGTATACCACATTTAAAAGCAAAATCTTAAAGAAAAGTAGAAGTAGTTTGCTCCACAAGATATTCCCATGGTATAAAGTTAGTAGAATTGAAGGGCAATAACTCTTTAATGCTTGTATTGAGAAATGGAAGCATAACATCATACACACTATATCTGAAGGAATGTAGATGTAGTTCACTCCACTTGATTTTCTCAATGTTAAAACTGTAGGATTCAAGGGCAATAACTCTTTTACACTTTAAAGTGAACCGCAGCAAATTTAGGTCATGTACATTTGCACTTGATGTTAATCATGTATACAATGTTTCAAAGCAATATTTTAAGACGTGTAAAAATTGTTCACTTCACAAAATAGTCCCATACTATTCAGGAATGGAAATCTGATGCAGGCAATTGTTTGTCGCCCTACTATTTTAATCCCACTAAGTATTTTTTCATGTGCCTTGTTTCAGATGTTTACGACATTGTTGCCAGTATCTTGGATATCCAGCAGCTCCCTTCATGAAGGGTAAATCAGAAGTGTTATTAAACCTGCCTTTGATCTTGGCCCTTCAAAAATGGTAATTTACTATGTCTAATCATTCTGGGGTGAGTCAGACTTATAATAATCATGTATGTAGGGCCATTAATAAACTGTAATGTCCTCCAAAAACATGTTAATTATTATATTATCAACAGAATGAGTGATTTTATTACTGCAATCCGAGGAAAATGACTCACTTCCTCATTATTTAACTCCTTACATGCTGTTGGCAGATATTCCAGCCCAGGACAGGAAAACTCCTGTTACTGAAATGAGTAAAATCAGAGTACATGCAATCAAATTTTCTCCTGCAAACTGTATCAGCTTTTTGACCAGTGACCTCTTGTATCAATTGTAGTACTGAAATGGTTAAGCAGATAACCAGTTTGAAACCGGTTACCTACCTAACCAATTAAAAACAAACGTCAACCAGTTATCCAAAATATCGATAGTGATCATCGCTCCACCGTTAAAATGTAGTAAATCTGCTGCTTCTCCTTTAGGATAGATTACACCTCGAAGCAGCATTGTATATAGTGAGAAATAATCGACTTTGGTATTCAAGACTTCGTTAATGATCGGCAATTTCCGTGAGTTCTGATTAACCGCAGAAACTATTATGTGGTATTATACAAACGAACGTTGTCAAGTACTCAACAACGTTCGTTTGTATACACACTATGGAAAAGATTCTGAGAATACTGCTTTCTAATTCCTATAGTTTTGATCCCAGATTCGGTGAATTAATGGCTACGGTTAACCGGATATTATCCGGTTATAGCTCTCGGTTAGTCGGTTGTGAAAATGAGCCAACCGTTTCAGCCCTAGTCAATTGTTCATGAATTTTACATCAAATCTAGTCAAGGCTGCAGAGAAGCAGCCATCACTAGATTTGATGAGGAATATTTTAAAAATCGTGACATCGACGCCGTAGCTGCGACGGGTGGTCAATCTCACAAAATTCTAAGTTCATCAAGAGCCATAAATCCAAGAAAAATATTTGGAACAACACATGCATTGAACAGTGGCTAGACATCAATAAGATACACTTACATGCCAAATATAAAGTCATTCCATCAAGTATTTCAAAAGTTATTGAGTTTTGAAACTAGCTGGTCACAGACAGACCGACCAACAGACAGACCGAAAGACAGACCGACATTGCCACTTATAGATCTGCTAGTCGCAACTAAAAATACTCAGTGTGTTAAGAGTTAATAATGGTGTTAAATATTTTCCTCTGGTTAAGTGGTTATTTAATTAATAAGGCTTCACCCCATAAAAAAGACTGGGGAGTACAAAATTAACTAATACCTCCAGTATCTATGGAAATAAAACATAAACCAGTTCAGTTTCCCTTTAGTCTTTTGTAGTTCATTCATTGTCAGGTATGTTAGAAGTAGACCACTGAAAGAGCAAATAAGAATTCACATGAAATGAAAACAAGAATATAAAATACATACCATAGACTTTCTTCCAGTAGCTGAACATATCTATCATGTCTGATTTGTTCTACAATGATAGTAAAGATTTTGTGTATTTTAACTCTTTGCACGCTGCTGGCGGATATTCCTGCCCAGAACAGGGTTTCTCTTGTCACTGACCAAGTATAATATGGGCACATTTAATCAAATTATCGACTTTAAATTAAAAAGATTTTCTTCACCAATGATTCCTCGTGTTAAATGTAGATGAATTTTTCATCAAATCTAGCCATGGGTGTTTCACAGCAGCCATGACTAGATTTAATAAAAAATATTTTGAGAATACTCAGCGGGTTAAGAGTTAACCCTGGTAGAAGAAATATTGCAGGATCTATGACTGAAAAGGACTCTATGAGGTCTACCCAGCGATAAGTCATATAAAAGCATATCATGACTTGCTAAAAGAAACTCAAGACATGTGCAGGAACTGCAGTATTGTGGTGTGGGTGTGCGTGTGTGTGGGGGGGGGGGGGGGGGGGGGCATCATGCTCTGAATATACCATTAGATAAATGGATCCATAGAAATGTCATTTCCTTGATTCTCCCAAGGCCTTGATAAGTGCGTCAAGAGGTATTAACTAGAGTAATGCTGAGGGTGGCATATGCCCCTGCCTGCAATGCCACGCTTGCAATACCATGGATAGCATTACAGAAATGAAACATTGATTACTTGGAAACAAACAACAAACCAGCGACAGATTACAGATCATTGGGCATTATCATAAAAACTATTAAGTGTCAGAGGATGACACAAAAAGGTATCCCCACCTCTTTACCAAAATGTAAGAGTGACTTGATTTGATTTGATAATTTTATGAAAAAAAGATTTTTTGCAAACGATAAGGACAATAATTTTGTGAAAAAAAAAAAAATTCGGCAAACTTTAAAGATGTTGCACATCTTCAAGGCATGTGTAACCATCTTCTAAAGTTTCAACTCTCTACATTAGAAACTGAGGAAAGAGTTGATTACATCCTGAAGGTACCCTCAATTAAAAACACTGAAAATATTTTAATTCAATAAAGGGCAATAATTTTGTGAAAAACTGTGAAAGAATATTTTTTCCGCAAACTTTATAGATGTCACACATTTTCATAGTGTGTGTAACCAGGTCCTAAACTTGAAAAATCTCTACGTTATAAACTGTGGAAGGAGTTGTTTACCGTACACCATGAAGATACCCCCAACTGAAAAACACTGAAAATTTTCTAAGTAGTTAAAGGGCAATAATTTTGTTACAAAATATTTTTTCTGCAAACTTCATAGATGTTGCATATCTTCAAGGAATGTGCAACTATATCCTAAAGTTGCAACCCTCTACATCAGAAACTGAGGGAGGAGTTGATTACACCATGAAGATAATCTCAACTAAAAAACGCAGGAAATTTGCTAAGTCGAAAATGGGCAATAATTTTGTGAAATTTTTCTTTTATTCCGGCTAACTTTACAGATGTTGCTCATGTACATTGTGTGTTTAACCACATCTTAAGGTTTCAAATCTCTACATTACAAACTATGGAAAGAGTTGCTTACACCATGAAGGTTTAAAAAAACACTGGTAATTTTCTAAGTTGATAAAGGGCAATAATTTTGTTAAAAACATTTTTTTTGCAAATCTAATAGATGTTGCATATCTTCAAGGCATGTTTCAACTCTCTACACTAGCAATTGTGGGAGGAGTTGTTTACACCATGAAGGTACCCTCAATGAAAAAATGCCTGAAATGTTCGAAGTTGATAAAGGGCTATAACTGCAGACCTTCATTTTAATGGTGCACAATCGCTCTCATGCGCAATCACTCACGCAATTACAATTTGCGCCGAACGATCAATCGCACACATGGAAAAAAAGCAGTTACTTTTTTAGTTTACATCAACAATGTCAGAGTTTCAGAAAATGAGTCTTTAATCGCTAGGGCTGCCTCGACTATTCGATTAATCGAATAACTGTCGTAAGGTGCTATAGTATACTATTATTTCTTATCAACCTACCTTACAATTGTTTACTGCAGGCTTGCACTACAGTGGAAGATCCTAACTCGGATAAAATACTCTCTATTTTAATCTTTCCCAAGAGATGTGGGAAAGAAAAGTGGTGTAAAAAACACCACGAAAAAATAAGCCAAAACTGGCCCGAGCGCCATCGGCGAACACCCAGTATGGGATGCTCTTCCCTTAGTACAAATCCATGACTTCCATTAACCAATGTGCAGTGCAGTCATCAATTAATCATTCTTTTTTTTGTCTGCGACACGTGAAGGATTTGTCATCACCATTTGCATTACGAAACAGTGATAATTCAACTCGTCGATAATGGTTTTCCTGTGACTGGAATTCTGGATCTGAAGATTTTATAATAACAGGACTGTGTTTTATATATTCTTGTTAATATTTTCAACCACATTCTCATTGAATTTTATTTATATATTCTGATTTCGTGAATGGTTGATAAATTTTATTATTATTATTGGAGTAAGGTGTCAATGAGGGACTGTATGGACAGGATTTCTTCACTCTGTTGAGGGCTGAATTTATGTTTTTTAGGTCCCTGTCAGCCGTCTGAGTTCTGTCGTATACGCACCGGTTATTTTTTCTGCCACCTTCTCTCGTAGTTGGGGGTGTTTCTTCTACTTTATGTATCTGTTAAGTTCACCTTTTTCTTCTACTGCTCTCACCTCTGTTATTTCCAGTTTGGTTCCTTTAGGGCAATTCCTTTTGCCCTTGCTTTTGGTGCGTTCTCGTGGCTGTTCCTCCCGCCTCCCGACACGACCACATCTGGTGAGTGTTATACCCTCTTCGTGGGGGATGTTCAGCTCCTCCCGCATCCGTGGAGGGGGAGGGGAACGCTGTCGTTTTGGGGCCTCCTAACACGACCACATCTGGTGACAGTTACACCCCCTCTATGGGGGATGTGCAGCTTCTCCCGAACCTCTGAGGGGTGGGGAACACTGTCTTTTCGGGGCCTTCCGACACAACCACGTCTGGTGAGAGTTATTCCCCATCCGTGGGGGATGTGCAGTTTTTTTTACCGTGGTGGATACTGCGGGAGCTGTTGGATATCTGGTGAAGAGATGTCTGGTTCCGGGACTATGCACCCTCTCCAGTCGACATCTGAGGCTGTCACTAGGGTTGTGACTCCTCCTTTGGAGGCCGAGCTAGTTTGCTCTCTCCCCTTTTCCGCCAGTTTCATCAGCTCCCGTCGTATCTATTGCTACTGCTGTTCCGTTTACAACGTCATCGGTCACCATTTTAGCCGGCTTCGGCTTATCCCTGCAGGGGTCTGCAGTGATGTCTGTAGTGTGGTTGTGGGGTATCGGCCTCAGCCTTTCCCGGACTTCAACTCGGCGAAGTTGGAAGTGGCTGCCGACTGAACCCCTTGCTGTATCCTTTCAGCTGTTGAGCACAGTAGTTTTATCCCTGCAGGGGTCTGCAGAGGTGTCTGGTAGTGCTGATGTGGGGTATCGGCCTCAGCCTTCCCTGACTTCAACTCTGCGAAGTCGGAAGTGGCTGCCAACCGAACCCCCTGCTGTGTCCTCTCGGTCATTGAGCACAACAGTTTTCTCCCTGCAGGGGGCTGCAGAGGTTCTGGAAGTGTAGACGTGGGGTATCGGCCTCAGCCTTCCCTGACTTCAACTTGCCGAAGTCGAAAGTGGCTGCCGACTGAACCCTCATGCTGTGTCCTCTCAGCCATAGAGCACAGCAGTTTTATCCCTGAGGGGTCTGCAGGGATGTCTGGTAGTGTAGACATGGGGTATTGGTCTCAGCCTTCCCTGACTTCAACTTGGCGAAGTTGGACGGGGCTGCTGGCCGAACCCTCTACTGTGGTCTCTCAGCCATCGAGTACCTCAGTTTTTCTCATTGGATTTGGATGTTCATGGTGGGGTCAGCATGAGCTCTGTGGTGTTTCTGTCCACGCACACTGGTCCCATGGCCAGTTTTGTGTGACCAACGCTTTTTATGCAGCCTGGACCTTCTGTCCCACAGAGGTCCGCAGCGACTCTCCGGAGTTTCCGCTCTGTTGATCCTCGGGGTATGTGATACTCCAATACACATCTGCCTTCAGATGTTTTCGGCTGTAGCCCGTCGCCCCGCGTCGGGTGTATTTGAGGATCGTGACCCTTTGCTGGTAAATGGGTCAGGAGTGAAGCCACTTTGTCAGTTCGTTCCCACATCGTTCTGTTCCGACAGTCAATGAGCTTAGGGAGGCCCTCTCCTTGCTCGCTTAGGTTCTGTCCAAGAGCCTTTTCCGTTGCTTCCATGCCTCCCTGTGGCGCCGCCTCCCAGGATTGGACACAGGCCACTTTCTGATCCCCTGGTGTGCCTACACCATGGGAGGCGTTGGCTGGTTTGCCCATGATGGGCTATGTGTCTTCCGAGTCGTGGGATGAGTCTGACATTCCTGATGTCGAGAGCCAACAGTCTTCTGACTTGGGGGCAGCTCTTGACTTTGTGTTTGGGTCCCTTCCAGGTCTCAAACCGTCAAACCAGCCGACAGTGTCAGCCCGGCTGTGATCATCGGTCGCACGCCTACAGCCTGTGGAGCAACATGCTTCTGGGTGCCTTTGACCGTGCCTGTCGGTACAGGTGGTTGAAGCATTTACCGCTTTGGACTCTAAGCTGAGTTCCAAGGCTATGAAGACGTCATTCTTCATCAAGGTTGACACTTTTTGCCTCTAGAGCGTTATCGTTCCTACGATTTTGCCAATCTGTCAGTCTGCCAGACTTTGACGGTCTTGGATTGGGACTCCAACTCATCAGCCATATGGAGACTCTGGAGTCCAGGTTGGGCTTACAGGGAGGGATGCTGGAATGCGTTCTCTCTTTGATCACGTCATCTCTGCTTTGCTGCTTATCTGCTCCCAGATGAGTTTGATGACAAACAGGTTTTGTTTTGTGTGTGCTGTTCAAGGCGCTCATGCATCTTCTAACACACATGCTTGTAACGCGGCTAGCTTGGAATTAGTTTGCAGGTACGCTGTGCTGGACACAAGACATCTCCTTCTTGAGGGGCAGTCCGCAACTATTCCATGGTTCCGTGGCGACGGTCCGGGATGGCTCCCTTTGTCATTCCATTGATCTGCTGCTGCTTAGTCAGCTTGATTGGACTTCTGTTGAGGCAGGCACTGTCCAAAGCCTACCAAGTACCCTTCTGCTTCCTCTGTGAAGCTAAGGGCTGATACTCCTACCAGCACTTCTACTCACTAAAAGGGTGGGGTAGGCGTCGGCAGTAGTCACCTCGATTTCATTCCAAGTTGAGGCATTCCACTAAGTAGAGAGTGCCTCTTCCAACATGAGTCCCTTTCAACATTACACATTGGGACCTTTTGATCATGGAGAGAGGCAATCTCCTGTCAAAGGGGCAATCGAGGTCATCAAGAACTTTCTCTCAGTGGGATTTTATTCCCGCATGTTCTTGGTGCCGAAGAAGGACGGCCGACCCAGATAGGTTATCGATCTGAGTATTCTGACGCAGTCTATCATTGCTCCTCAGTTCAGCATGGAGGCTTTCAGATCTGTTCGCCGCTCCATTCCCCAGGATGTTTTCCAGTTCAAGACCATTCCCTTTGGCCTCGGCCTGGATCCTTGGGCCTTCACCTGTCTGATGTCGCATGTGTTAGTCTCACATCGCACACAGTCCAGGGTGTCTTCTTCGGCTTGTCTAGTTGATATCCTCCAGAGGCAATCCAATGCTGCTTTTCTCTCATCTGATGTCAGCACACTGTTGAGCCTACTCACGTCACTAGGGTTCAGAGTCAACGGAGAGAAGTTGGACCTGGTCCCTTCTCCGTCTTGTCATCTGGGATGGACTTCATCAGCTCAGAGTCTTCCCCGACTGCTTGGTCTCTGCGTTTCGGTGACGGATCTCATTCTTCTAGCTCGACTGCATGTCTGACCTCTCCAACACTTTTTGCTCAATCATTGGAGGCCGAATGTCGATCCTCTGGTTCTGGTGCTTCTGTTACCGGAGTCTCTTCCTCGTCACCTTCTCCCCTGACAGATGTTCAGTGGATTATGCAGGGAGTTCCATTGTACTTCCCCACGTCCAATTGTGTTCTGACGGTAATCGCCAGCTATGTCGGATGGGGTGTGACGTTGGATGCTCTAGGTCTTTTCCTTCATGGGTCATGGGACCAGGATCTAGCAGCTCTTCATGTCAACCAGAAGGAGCTTCTTGCTCTTCTTCTGTGTTTCCGGCAGTGGATCCCCCATTTTTCGAATTGTCAGGTCCTTCTGTGGTCTGACAATTCTATGGTGGCTGTTTACATTCGGAACCAGGGCTGCATGCACTATGTTCCCATGTATGCACTGGTACAGGATCTTCAACTGCTCGCTCAGTTTGTTAACGTCGGAGTGGTGTTTGTCACCTTCCCGGTTATCTGACCTTCCTAGCCAACTCCCTGTCCTGACGGGGCAGGTTCTTTTCCATCGGGTGGATGCTCCCCATGGCGCTGTTCCAGTCTCTTTGCCATCTCTGGTGTCGTCCCCAGATTGATATCTTTGTGACTCATTGAAACCATCAGCTGGACACTTTCGTGTCCCCGTGTCCAGATGCTCTGGCTTTCGCCATGGACGCTTCGTCCTTCCTTTGGAACGGTCTTGTAGGCTACGCTTTCCTGCCGGTTCCGATTCTGCCTCAGGTTCTAGCCCAGATATGAACCTGCAGTTGTCAAATCCTTTCGTTCCCACCCCTGTCGCCTCGGTGGGTGTGGATCAATCTGCTCCGCTCACTGTTAGCGGCGGTTCCGGCATGTCTCCCTCTACGTCGAGACTTTCTTTGCCAAAGTCGCCCGAGGAGGTTTCAGGTTGACCCGACTTCATTGTGCCTTCGCGCATGTCTTTTATCGGGTCCTGTCTCCTCCGTAGTGGTTTTTTCGAGACGAGCAGTGGAGTTGCTTTTCTTCTTCAAGGAGGCACTCACTCCACTGGTTTCGCCTCTGTGGCTAAGTAGAAGGTTCTTCTGTCGATGGTGTGCGATCACTCTGGTGCTTCTGTCACTCCTTCGATCATACCGATTGCAGAGTTTCTGGTATATGTTTATTTCTGGGGTCTCCCATGCTTTGGAGACCTTTTTCATATGTGGTACAGCATCGTATCGGTATTCATCCTTGCCTCTCCAAGCTTGTTCAGCTCTTTTCCTTGAAAATGCCTAGGACTTTGCAGTTTACTCCAAGATGGACACTTTCTTGGGTGCTGCTCTGCTTGGGGGGGGGGGGGGGGGGGCATTCGCGCCTTTATTTTGGGTGGATATTCATTTTCTCACATCCAGATCTCTCCTGAATCCATTTCTCGATGGATTTGTCTTGCTATTCGTGCAGCTTCCACTCATCTAGCTACTGGCGATTGTATTACCAATCGTTTTTTTACCACGAGATGCATGCATTGTCTTCCTCTTGGGGCTTATACTAACTCTGTCATGTTGTTGGATGTTATGCTGGCAGCCTACTGGAGAAATGCTACCTTCTCCACTTATCTGCGACAGCTGCAGAAGCAGACAGAGGACCTTTGTTCTACGGGCCCTCTTTCTTCTGCTCAGGCTGTTGTCTATCCCAACCATTCAGCTTCTTACAGGGTCAGTTCCAGCTCCTTGCTGTTACTGCCCTTTCTGTCTGTGAGTCGTACATCACCATACACCTCATCTTTCATTGTCTTTTACTAATGTTTGTGATGCTATGGTTTGATAGGACTAGGGATCTCTTCCTCTGACCACGGTTCCAGTGCAACTGAGTTATGTGTGGGTTGGTTATGTGATTCCCTCCATCCTACTGTCTATTCAGCATGTAGTAAACAAGTGTAAGGTAGGTTGATAAGAAATATAAATTTTATAGTAAATTTCCTTTCTTATTATACCTACCGCAATTGTTTACATGGAGGCCCTCCCGTCTCCTTCTTCAGGTAAGAATCCTTCCTCCCCGCTAATCACATAACTCCTATGTTGGTGAACTCAAAAAAATGATTAATTGATGACTGCACTGTGCATTGGTTAATGGAAGTCGTGGATTTGTACTAAGATGAGAGCATCCTATACTGGGTGTGCGCCGATGGCGCTCGGCCCAGTTTTGGCTTATTTTTTTGTGGTGTTTTTTACACCACTATTCTTTCCCACATCTCTTGGGAAAGATTAAAATAGAGAGTATTTTATCCGAGTTAGGGTCTTCCACTGTAGTGCAAGCCTTTAGTAAACAATTGCGGTAGGTATAATAAGAAAGGAAATTTACTAATAAATTCTGCTATCCTTCGTATTCATTGTTTATATCCTGAAAACAGACAGTAATTTTGACTTTACCCTTGCATATTATTTCATGAAATGTACTTGGTCATACCTAAACTCAGCTCTGGATCAAGCCATTGTGAACAAATTGTTGATAATCAATGTAAATTTTTGCCATTTTAAATTTTTAAATCCGATAAATTTAATATCGATGTGAATTTATTGACACTAAATTTCTGAAAGAATGTCCATACTTTAAAATATTAGCATAACATGACAGTGACTGACAAAGTTGATTGCGTCAATGAGGAATTCCTGGTAAACCCTAGTTTTTAGATGACAAAATTGGCTGGAATAAACACTGTGTGCTACATTCCTGGCAATTTTCATCAAGCGACAGTTGCTGGAACACAAGTCAGGATTTTGAACTGCATTTACTTGTACCTCACTAAATATTCCACTGTATTATGCTTAAAAGTTAGAAATTTAGTGGTAAGAAATTGTAGTGTTTGTACCATTAAACCAATTTGCACTTTATCTCAGTGCTTTATATTATTATTTTGTAATTGCATCTCCTTTTTGCTTGTTGTGCCCTAAGAGGCATTTTTCCAATTTGGTGTGCCACCAAAGAAACCGAGTGCCTTGGCGTCATCTTGGGTGCACGATGTATAGCGTGCCTGGATTTTTTTAAAATGAAGGTCTGTAACTGTGACAAAAACAGAGAATCATCTGCCCCTTCTACCATGGTAATATGCTGAATGTAGTTTTGCATTGTGCAAAATTTCAGATGACTGTCTTGAAAGGTGTGAGTGTAGTATATGATACAATTTTGGGATGGACCGACTCATGGACATGAGGAATACTATATATCCCCACCAGGTATGCGGGTGTGTAAAAAGTGTATGTTGGGTAGTTTATTGAAAAATTATATCAGCCAGGGATTTTTCTTCCCAACTGCAAAAGGGTCAGGCCCCTCCCATTTGGAAAATAGAGGACAAGCATTTGGAATTTCTGTCAGTCAAAGAATGCACCGATTTCAAAACCAGCATCTGTAACTTCAGTATAGCCTTCCAAGATAGATCCACTAATTGTGTACACACCCATTTGAGTTTGATCAGTTAGCGGGATTGTGACTCTTGAGATTGGAAAATTTCTTTGCAGATCACATTGGGAATGAGCCTCTTTCTTCATTCAGAAATATCCCTGTCAACAAATATACATATAGAATATACCCACAGTAGCTTGGCGTACCAAATGTTCACCACGAGTGGTGAAGTGGTGTTAACACCACTTCACCATGAGGTGGTGTGTTCACCACGGTTGGTGTGTAACGCTAAAATTTATGTCATAGGCTTTTTATATGTAGCAGAATAGGTAATCATGGTATAAAGTTATCTATCAGCCACTCTTTATCTTTGGTCTGGTTATGTTCTGATCTATTTCTTCTATTTCAATAATCTTTCAAACTGAAGGCTAGACTTCATTTTGGAAGTTGGCTCAAGTAGAAGAAAGGTGGTTTAATCAGCAAATGAAACTAAATTTATTAACATTAGCAGATATTTATTACGTGAATGCCTGGGCACTGACTTTGCATGCTATAAAGCTTTTAACCCTTCACCTATTTATTTATTTATTGGTGTTTAAGGTCACATACTTATGCACAATGGCTAACCATGACCCTGACAGTTTTACGGGTGAAGGAAGATGGAGTACCCGGAGAGAACCACTGAGCAACGACGAGCAGCTGCCAGCTCCCCAATATCATAACTCCGCACTGCAACACAGACAGGGTTAGATTGGTTGAAGACATGTGTACCATCAGCATGCAGTATGCCTTAGTACACAGCATCATCGTGCCATCATGTGGACAATGGGGGTCAAGTGCCTTGCCCAAGGACACGGTGCAGGAGTCCGAATCGATCACTCGGACGGTCACCCATTCGAGGACTAACCGGGCTCGACATTGATTAACTTCAGGGATCTGACAAGAACAGGTCACCGCAATGCCACCATGCTCCCAACTCTTCACCTAATGAATTGACAGCATTTGCCCATGTAATTTACAAATAGATAAGTTGAAATAATTATTTTTCCAAACATTCCAATAAAATCATATCATTTTGGCCCCTCATGGGATCAACCTTAAGGAGTTCATTCCAATGAGAGTTCACATGATATCGTTTTGTTGTAATTTTGTGAAATTAAAATAACAAATTCTGATACTGTGTGTGATAGGTGAAGGGTTAAACCACTTGTGTAATCACGTAGCAAAGATGTGGAAAAAAGTTGGAAAAGCAGCCCCATTTGAATAAGTTTGGATAGATGATATAAAGATAATTTAATCAATGGTAGGAGCGTTTACAGTACAATACATTTCAAGATGGTAAATATCCATAAACAATGGGCCCCAAAAAGCCTTAACCATTTATCCAACGCAGACAATATCAAAATTTATTATTTTAATGTTTGTTTTTTCAATTTTTTCAAAAAAATTCAACAAAGCCATATCATGTGACCCCTCACTGGAACAGGCTCAATGAGCTTGTTCCAATGAGGGGTCACATGATATGGTTTTGAATTTTTTTGAAAAATATACCTTGTTTCAATTGCTCAATTTGTAAATTACATGAGCGAATGTGGCCGATTCGTTAGGCAAGGGTTTAATCACTCACCTGATAAAATTTTTGAAAGAAAGATTTATGGTCACTTTCCACATCTACATGCTAATATATACTAATCACATTTTGCTAAGGATCAGCTATATTTCTTAGTTCAGGGGTTGGTATTCGGCCAATATTTTGACATTTTGTTGTCAGTTGAGATATTCAGTCACCGTTTCAATTAACAGACAGGTTCAGCATCTCATCAGTATTGACAACAGGGTGTTTAGGGCAAAAACAGCACCTTTGCATAAAATAACAAAATGCATGTTGTTCAATAAATACCACATTAATTCATTTGAGACAACCATAATCACATGCAAGTAATTTTTAATACTTAGTTTAACTACCACTGGCATTCATCACAGCCTGGCACCGTTTGTGCATGCCATTGACCAGAGTATGGACTATCTGGCGAGGCAAGTTGCACCACTCTTCCACCAGGGTTTGGCTCAGTTCTTGTGGTCTTCATTTGGACTGGTCTTGCTGATACTGCAGCCTCCAACCTATCCCAGGCATGCTCTATGTAGCTGGCCAGTCCATACTTTGCTGTTGGAGATATTCATTGATGAGTCGAGATCAATGGGGTCAGGCATTATCGTCCATCAGGAGAAATTCCTCACCACAGCCCCATCATATGGACACACAATTGGATCAACAACTTCATCCCTGTACTGTTGTCCATTCAATGTGACATCCTGTAAGCTGTGGAGGTTGGTCTGGCCATCCAAACTCATCCTGCCCCAAACCATTACTGACCCACCGTTGTACTGGTCATGTTCTCAAAGCATGACATCGGAAAACCTCTATTTGCATCTTCTCCACACAAGAACACATCTGCCGAGGAAATGTAGACAAAATCTAACCTTGTCAGTGAAGAGAACATTGGCCCACTGGTGTGGTGTCCACCTGACATGTTCTCTGCACTACACCTGCCAATGTCTCTGGTGTCTGGGCTTCAGAGAACGTGCACAATAGGTCTTCTGATTGCAAACCAGCATCATGCCACCTGTTACATATATACAAATTCTGATGTCCGCTGCATTTTAGATGGTATTCTGGAGGGTTGTGACATTCGTGGTTCAATTTCGAGGGGCAGTGGTGATGATGTAACATTCCTGCCAATGTGCTGTCACTCACTGATGACCACCACCATGACTCCGCTGAGCACTCCCATGTGTCTGGAAACAGTTCCAAACCCTGGATACCACACTCTGTGACACACCAAGTTGTGCAGCCACCTGCTCTGTGAGAGCTCAGACTCGAGCAGTCTCACCCCACTCAATAGTTCCTCGGGACTCAAATGATGTCGGGTGCGCATTATAAATATGAGAAAAGTGACAGACCATGTGCAAGGACCATTTTATAGCCCCAGCTCAGGTATCACCCTGATTTTAAGAAACCTGTGTTCTTGATCCCATCACGGAAAAATGCTTGATCTCTTTATTGAGCAATTTTCACTACGCAATCATACACGCTGAAGACCTGGTTGCATTTGGTTGTCAAAAAATCATAAAAGTAAGCAACAGTATTTATTTATTTATTGGTGTTTAAGGTCACATACTTATGCACAATAGCTAATTGTGACCGTGACAGTTTTACGGGTGGAGGAAGCTGGAGTACCCGGAGAGAACCACCGAGCATAGACGAGTAGCTGCCAGCTCCCCAACATACTAACATCATACAAGCAGGGTTAGCATTGGTTGAAGACAAGTGCACCATTGACATGCAGTGTGCCTTAGTACACAGCGTCATCATGCCCCCATGGAGGCGACCAGGATAAAGTGCCTTGCCCAAGGACACAACATGGGTCACCCCAGACAGGGATCAAATTCGGGACCTAAGTGAGCTACAGTAGGCAAAATGTGAGTAGTATAGTTAAGAAGAAGGGTCTTAACCCCTTCAAAACTCATTATGAAGCAAGGAAAAAAATCACCCAGTTTATCCCCCACAACCCTAACCCCCCTCTCCCTCCTTCTCCTCCTCCCCACCAAAGGTGAAAGGTTTTTTTTATAAAATCAATCAAAATCCTTCTAGTCCAATGGACCCACTTCCCCCTCCCCAACCCCTCAGGCCTCAAGTGGACTCATTGAACCCCATTTGAACAAGCATAAATCTTATGTACTCACATTTACCAACTTAGTCATTCATTGGCACAGTTTATTTAAACAAATAGTAAATTCTCTATTGAGCTCTGTGTTAAATTTCAAACCCCCTCCGGGGCTCATCAAAATCATTCAAGAGTAATACATTAATCTGGGAGTCATAGTTATATACCAAATATTAAAAGATTCTGTTTGGTGGGATCTCAAGATCTTTGAAGAATATTCCTCATGCTGCGCTAAGTTAAAATTCGGGTTCCCACAGGGAGCCCGAATATGAGTCCAGGGATATGATTTGAACAAACTTGAATCTCACAATACTAAGGGTGTCAATAATATGTAACAAAAGAATTGTGAATGTGAGGAAGATTTCATAAAGAATAGTCCTTATATTGCACTAAGTTAAAGTTGGGATCCCGGAGGAAGCCTAATTATGGAATAAGGGACTTGGATGAACAATCTGAAATCTGAACCACCCAAGGTTGCTGCATCTCAAATATTAAAAGATTCTGACAGGTGGATTTGAAGAAGAGCCCAAATATGCCCCAGAGGACTTGATTTGAACAAACTTGAATCTGCCCACTCCCCCCCCCCCCCACCCCACCCCACTCTCTCAAGGATGCTACATCAATCATCAAAAGATTCTGACAGATGGATCTGAAGAAGATTTTAAAAAAAAATTGGTCATATTGGACCGAGTTAAATTTATTGGATTGAGATAAAATTTGGGCCCAAATATTAGGGCAGAAATAGTTATGGGATTTTCATAACCGGTTAACTGCTTCCAATAACCATGGTTAACCAATTAACCACAGTTATCCAAAGAATTCCATTGGCATATGTCTTTGGTAGGTTAACTGAGGGCAAGATCAAACTGAAAAATGCCACCAAAATCAGTCCTGGCAATGCACCCTCGGCAATTTGCAATGCTGAGGAAAATGCGGTGTAGCAATGCACATTGTCAGAAAAATTTTTTTTCCGAGGATGTAATGTAAAATGTCAGGAAACCTCCAACCCCCCCCCCCCCCCCAAAAAAAAAATATACCTGTTTAGGGTAACCCAACCAACCCTAAAAAGTTTATCGAGTAAAAGTCACTCATTTAGTTCTATCATTCTTGAACTGTGAATTTGAAACCAAATCATTAACCGATTTTGGAGTTCAAGCTTTCCAAATTACGTGGAGAAATAAATCTATCGGACAGTATATATGGGGAGCAAGAGGCATGTTCCAGTTCAGCAAAAGAAACTTTATTTGATAAACTGATGAATATTTCACGTTGCTTCACTGTTGGTGTTGAAAGGTCATGAATATTAATGATTATTGTGTTGAATTTTGTGATTTGATAATGAGAGCCCCAAATTTTGGCCTACTGTCTTGAAAATGTCATTTGTGCAAGTATAGTGTACAACAGTTTTTTTTTAATTCCATTCAAACGTATACATGGAAATTATAAATTATTGACAATGGACAGCAGATGCATAGATATTGCATTTAAGTGAAGAATGTGGTCCATGTAATTTGATACATGTTTTATTTCTGTCAAAAAACATGTGCTTTCAATATCACACCAAATGGGGAGTTTTTTATCACTGGTCACTTCAAGGAAAGGAAAGCCCGACCCCCCCACCCCCCCCACCCCCCCCTAAAAACTACCGGGTAACTATTTTTACTGTTCTATATTTAGACAAAAACATGGACGATATCAAAACATTTGTTGACGCTTTGGGAGTATTCAAATATCGATAATTAAAGGATAAAACATAGTTTGGATCAATAAACTCTGCCCAAATGTAAGAAATACGTGTACTATTGAATGTAGCCGGTAATAAGGGCGAAAGCTTGATATATATTCCTATTTTTGAGTTTTGAGTTCCCATAAAATCTTGACAGGGAATTTTACCACAGATCTGAATGGGAAGAATCTGAACGTAGAGGGGTAGCCACTATGTTCAGATCACTGAACTAGACAACAGGGATTATCACATTGAATACTTGGGAAATCTGAATATAAATACTGTGATGTAAGTTTTTTTCTGAAACTCTGCTCTTTTTGAGATATTTTATATAGTCTGATTTAGATTATCCCATAGTCTTGGGGATTCAAACATTGGCAGTCTATCTTAAGCTTTTGTATGGATTCTTCCAACGTCCAATGGTGGAGAATGTTGAGTGTTTAAGTTTAATGAAATCAGTGTGTCAAAGTAATTGTTAAAGGAATCAGGAAGATTGCCACCTTTTCAATCAAACAAAAAAGAGGCAAGCTTGGAATTTGAATAAGTCAGTTTTCTTAAGAAATTTGTCTTTGAATAGAGTGGGTCTGTGTGGGCATTATATCTTTTATTATTAATAATTCAGAGAGAATGTTTCTGTAGGGTCTGAAGCTTGCAAGCAGTCTTTGTATTTCCCCATATCTGGATACCATATACTAAATGGCTACGAACTAGATAATAATAGAGTATTTTCATAGCATTGTGATTTAACTTTATTCAGGGCATAATTTGCTCTTCCTATCTAAGTGTTAAGCCAAGAGATGTGATGTGATGTCGATAGGTTAGATTCTCATCAAAGCCAATACCGCAAAATTGTAGAGAATTTTTTCAGTTTTGTTAATTTCTACTACATGAATTTATGTCAATGTTCAAGTTCGTTCTTGATTGGGATGATGGAAAAATGATAAGTTTGAAATAAGGTTGAAATTTACACACTTAATTATACATGTGACTAAATTTGGCTGAAAAAACAAGAGGCCCCAAGGGGCCTTAATCGCTCACCTGACAAAGTGGTGCAAAGAGGTATTTGGAGTCACATTCAGTTAGTAATGGTTCAACAACACTACAGAGGAATGAAGTCATGAAATTATTCATAACTCTTGTGTCAATGCCAGATGATTATTATCATGGGTCTTCCTGACTGCTTCCAAATCTATCAGCTGTAGACAAACACTGCCAAACTTCCATGGGTTGTTATGTCACTGCAACCCCCCCCCCCCCCCCCCCCACCCCAATAGAGATCCCAAACATTAACCCAGGGACATGATGACATGATTTGAACAAACTGGAATCTGACCCTCCTAAAGATGTCATATACCAGATATCAAAAGATTTTAATTGATGGTTCTGGAGAAGATTTTTTTAATTTTGGAAAACAGTTTATGGGTGTTATCAGAGTAATGCCCCAGAATGCCTGAAGATGTTGTATATCAAATGTGAAAGCAGTCGGACTGGTGGATAGGAAGTAGATTTTTAATGAAATTTCCTCATATTGCACTACGTTAAAATCTGGGCTGCCACAGGGAGCCCAAATATTAACCAAGGGACTTGATTTGAACAAACTTGAATCTGATCCCCCTAGAGATGTAGTAGTCCAAATATGAAAGGAGTCTGACTGGTGAATCTGAAGAAGAAGATTTTTAAAGAAATTCCCTGATATTGCACTAAGTTAAATTTGGGCTCCAATAGAGAGCTCAAATATTAACTCAGGGACCGATTTGAACAAACAAATGTTGTATATTAAATAACAAAAGAAACTGACTGGTGGATCTGAAGAAGAAGATTTTTAATAAAAGTTTCTCATATTGCACTAATTTAAACTTTGGGCTCCAAAAAAGAGCCCAAATATTAACCCAGGGACCTGATTTGAACAAATTTATGTTATATGTCAAATATGAAAGCATTCTGACTGGTGGCTCTGAAGAAGACAATTTTTAAAGAAATTTCCTCATATTGCTAAGTTAAGATTTGGGCTTCCATAGGGAGCCCAAATATCAACCAAGGGACTCGAACAATTTGGAATCTGCTCCCTTAGAGATGTTATGTACCAGATATCAAAAGATTTAAATTTTTGGTTCTGAAGAAGAAGGTTTTTTAAATTTTAGAAAAACTTCATTCTCTGAGAAAGCGGAAAATTTATGGGTGCTATCAGAGTAATGCCCCTTGTGGTACCCCCTGTGGGTGTGGCAACTTTATTTGAACAAACATGAATTGACATATGATAAGGAACATGCATATCAAATTTGGTTGAGTGGCTCATGAGGAGAAGTCAATAATGTAAAGTTCACGCCTGACAGACGATGGATGGACGGACACCAGATGAAGGACAGAAAGAAAAAATCACAAAATCTGCTCTCGGGTGTCGAGGGAATGAACATTGGTTTATTCAGAGAAATACTCAAAATCCTTCAAAATTTCAAGCAACAAAAAAAATCATACAATAGTCTCCCCCGCCCCCAGCATCTTGAGCACTCTCGTGGACCCCCATTTAAACAAACCTTGATCTTATCTGCAGAATTTATTTACACAAACAATTCAATGTAAATTCTCCAGTGTGTTCTAGGTTAAATTTCAAACCCCTCTCATAGAACTGCTGTATACCAAATATTACAAGATTCTGCATGCTGAATCTAAACAAGAAGATATTTGAAGACTATTCCTCATATTATACTAAGTTATCACTCGTACACCCATAGGGAGCTCACATATGAACCCAGTGGGCCTGATTTCCACAAACTGAAATCTTCATTCTCTGAGAAAGCGGAATACTAAATATCAAAAGAGTCCGATTGGTAAAGCTGAAGAAGATTTTCAAAGAATATTCCTCAAATTGCACTAAATTAAAATTTGGGCTACCAAAGGAAGCCCAAATATGAATCCAGGGATTTGATTTGAACAAATTTGCATCAGGCCCCTATAAAGATGCAGTGTATCAAATTATCAAATGTCAAAAGATTCTGACAGAAGGATCTGAGAATTTTAAAGAATTTTCCTCATGTTGTACTAAGTTAAAATTTGGGCTATAATAGTGAGCCCAAAGATGAACCCAGAGAATATCAAAAGATTCTCAGTGGTTCTTAAGAAGATTTTTTTTCAAAGTTTTTGAGATTTTAGGGTGCTAAAAGAGTTATGCCTCTTGTGGCATATCCTGTGGGCATGGTAACTTTATTTGAACAAACTTAAACTGGCAATGATGGGGAACATGCACACCAAATTTAGTTCAATTTGGTCCATTAATTCTGAGGAGATGTCAATAATGTGAATTTCACCAGAAATGGAGAGATGATGGACAATGGATGCTGACGGATGGAAACTGATCAGAAAAGCTCCATTTGAGCTTTGCTTAGGTGAGCTAAACAAGAGGCCCCAAGGGGCCTTGATCGCTCACCTGACAAAATGGTTCAAAGAAGTATTTTGAGTCACATTCAGTTAGTCATGGTTGATCAACAGTACAGAGGAATGAAGTCATGAAATCATTCATAACTCTAGTGTCCATGTCAGATGATTATTATCATAGGTCTTTCCAATTCCATCAGCTGTAGATAAACACTGCTAAACTTTCAAGGGTTGTTATGTCACTGCCGCCACTGCAACCCTTCCCCCCACAGAGGGACCAAATATTAACCCAGGACCCCCCCACCACCCCCCCCCCCCCCCCACACACACACCCCGTGGATTTGAAGAAGAAGATTTTTAAAGAAATTTCCTCCTATTGCATTAAATTAAAATTCAGGCTCGAACAGAAAGCCCAAATATTAACCCAGCAACTCAATTTGAACAAACTTGAATCTGACCCCCCCTCAGAAATTCCTCATATGGCACTAAGTTAAAAGTCGGGCTCCCTCCATAGGGAGCCCAAATATTAACCCAGGGACTTGAAAAGGTTGAACCTGCCCCCCCCCCCTCCTCCAGATGGATGGTGCATGGACAGGTGGACTACAGATGGACAAACTGATGGATGATGGACAGATGAGCTAAAATGTTCAAGATCACAGAGCTGGTGACTGACAAAGTGATGGGATGAGCTCATTCTGCAATTTCCAGGTATTTTCTGAGATGTTCCAATTTAGTTACAAATAAACTGCAGTCAGACCAATGATGAGCTCATTCCATTGAGGGATCATAAGCTATGTTTATAAAGCTATGTTAATAAAATAAGATATGAGCTATTTTAGTAAAATTTGAATGGTTATTTCTGAGAATGGCCAGATATGGCAATTACATTGGAAGATGGTTTATGGGATAGCATAGGATTATATATAGATAAGAGTTTAGGTACCTAATTGTGAAAAATGTATCCACACTGAAAGTTCCATTCATTATAGCCTGAAATGTCCATCTCTTCAACCAAGAAAGAAGGCCAACCATATTTCCTGAAACACAAAATTATAAAGCGTGTGAATAGCCAGACATGGATAAAAGAGGTGAACAGTTACTCACGAGTGCCAGTTTCATGTCTAAATCCATTTTTTGACGAGCTCCTCCCTGCTCAACTGTAAATTCAATGTAAATGTGCAAGCATCGATATATGATGAACATTTACATCTTTGTAACCTGATCTGCCGGAACTTACACAACTTCCGGGAAAAATATTTTGTTTGCCAAAAAGTAACAAAACAATCTACTTTCTGGCAGACACAAAATTAATAAAACATTTTTGCTCGGAAATTTATATTGTATGAAAAGACAAAATGGAACATGGTGACGATAGGGTTGAATAGCCAACATGATTATTTGAAGTGGGATTCTGCGTTAACAAAATTGTTTTCCATTACGACCAAATTGTGTCGAAATATGCGGTGAAGCTTTGTTATTCTAACAGCATAAAGTTGAGACTAAAATCATATTTTTGGAAGAGAGCTAATAACCAACCTTTAGTGATATGGCATGAAGGTATTGATTGATGTCTTGTTTTTACACTGGTGAAAAGTAGGTGACCAGGTATATTAAGGGAGATAACTATAAGTACAGCATGTACAGTATTCCAGCAAATCAACACAGAAAATGGCCATTTAAAACAACTAATTAAATCAATGTCTTCACACATGTCAGTAGTATTTGCCATAGAAAGTTCTTTCAAGTAATGAGACTGGACAATAGAATTTACAAAAGAAGCTGATCAGGTGTCTGATCATAGCTTGATGCCGATTTTTGTACCTTACTCCAAATGTCAGTGTCAGTGGATGACCCCGACTTTGAGTATAAAGAAATAAGAGAATGATATAATACTGCATATGGTACTGCAATAATTCTCACAAAATCCCCATAATAATTTTAGTTTTTCCTAATACTGTCCTACACCGTATGCTACATCATTAAGATAAAAAGGATTAGGTTGGGATGGAACATTTCAGTTCCATCAAGGGTCAAATGCCACCGCAAATGGTTCGCAGGTTACATTCACCCCAAATTTCAATGAAATTGACCTTGTGCTTTTTAAGAAAGAATTTGCATATTCATTTATTTATTGAAGTTTAATGACTCTTTCGACAGCCAGGAACATCTCGTGTTTGACAGTTTACCTGGAGAGAACCACTGAGCCACAGCGAGCAACTATCAGACTCCCCAACATACTAACTCCACACAAGCAGGGTTAGCATTGGTTGAAGACAGGTGAACCATTGACGTGCAGTACGTCGTAGTACACAGCACCACCGTGCCCCCACGTGGGCAATTGGAATTCAGTGCCTTGCCCAAGGACACAACACAGTTAACTCTGGCAGGGATTGAACTGTGGACCTCTCGGTTTAAAGTTCAATTCTGTAACCACTGAGCCACCACACCCCCTTGCATATTCATGGCAGATGACAAATTACAAAATCTGACAATGGATGGCCATACAATACATGAAGTAACCATACCTCATTCAAAGTTTACCACTGGACACTTCAATCTCTTTGATCAAATCTGAAAGTTTATTACAAGTATAAAATGAACTGACTGGTTGGATTTCGCCAGGTGCTTGTCCGAAAGACAGTGATGTAAAACAACGCAGATACAGATGGCATAATTCAAAGAACAACAGGTGGAGGAAGGCAAATAAAGTCTGATAGACAGTAATGTACATCACCACAGATACAGATGTTGGACAGATGACATAATTCAAAGAATAACAGAGGGGGGAGGGCAAATAAAGTACGAAAGACAGTAATGTACAACACCATAGATACAGATGTTGAACACATGGCATAATTCAGAGGACAACTGACAGATGGAGGAGGGCAAATACAGTCCGAAAGTTAAAAAATTTATAATAATTTATATATTTTTTATACTTACCAATGACCCAGACATAGCTGGTGCTAACTCTTAAAAATCTAGGGCCAAACACAAATTTTGCCCCCCAATCCCCAAAATTTGCATCTAAAACCATAGAAATCATGTCCTGAATGGCCCTCCATACTTTGCCACTACTGTGCATGCGCAGTGTGAAGGAGGTCTCGAAATTGGCGCCAATTATCATTCTTACAAGCAGTGCCTGGTCAGCGCTATGTACTCAGCGGGGAGGTATGAGTTCCCAACTCCTGGGAGGGCCATCCCCGTCTGGGTCATTGGTAAGTATAAAAAATATATAAATTACTATAAATTTTTTAACATTTTTATACTGTACCAATGACCCAGACATAGCTGAATAGCAAAAAGGCTGGAGGGCCTAGGACATAGAGGAAAATCCAATAAGCTCAACTATATAAAATAGAGACATCCCCTCAAGGAGAAAAGGAGTATTAGGCTTTACATGTATCTTTCTTATTTTATGATAAATTAGAAAGACACAATACCCTCCATAATTGAGCATAATAACATTCATGTTCTCTATTAACATCCAGTATAACCCTTTATACTAATAATTTTTAAAGTAAGCCAATAAATAAAGTTAGTCCAGAGAATTGAGACTCTTTATACTCCTTTAAAAGTGTCCGAGGATTGTATATTAACGCCCGTTTGACACGTGACATATACAAATGCTTCACACCGAGCTACACTTTAAAAATATGACATGAATGAATTTTAAACATTAACTTTACACTTTAAAACCATCCCGGTAACGACTCAGAATTACTGACTCCGGAGGAGGTATCCCCTTGCTTTTCACTATAAAGCAGGTGACCTAAGGGAACACCCTCCCCCCCCCCCTTCCCCTTGCCCTGGGTCAAATAGCCCAGAGCGAAGAGGGCAGCAGGACGGAGTCACTGCCGGAACAGAAAGCCTGCATAACTATAGATGCAACTGTTTAGTGGACAACATTCTGAGCAACAGATAACGGACCTAAACAATGCAGGTCTCCAGAAATGGACTCAATATTTCTGAGATAAAAATTCGTGAATGTGGATGGCTGAGACCAATATGCAGCCTTCATTAAATCTGTAATAGCAACACTATTTGCGTAAGCCCAAGATGTAGAAAGAGCTCTTACTTCATGAGCCGAAATCTTAAGCACAGACTGCTGAGTTGAAGATAGATTATCATAAGCAGTACGGATAGTTAATTGAATCCATCTAGCAATAGAATGGACCGTAATGTCCTTTCTATTAGGCATCAGAGACAGAAAGAAGCGTTTTCGTCCCTTTCTGATAAACTGAGATCTTTGTTTATAAATACGTAAAGCTCTAACCGGACAGAGTAAAGGTCTATGCCCATCTGAAGACGGAAGGGCTTTTATAATAATAGGTTCCGGATATTTATTAGGAGCCTGATTCTTAGCCAAAAATCCAACATTAGTAGTAAAGGTAATAGTGTTCCCAACACTACGATAGTGAGAATCGTCCACCGATAGAGCATGAAGCTCACTGACTCTTCTGGCAGAAGAGAAAGCTAAGAGAAATGCTGTCTTATAAGATAAGAATTTGAAATCTACTGTCTCAAGAGGCTCAAATGGCTTTTTCTTTTAGTTTACGAAGAACCCAAGCTAAATTCCATTTAGGAATTAATCTAAGGGTTCTAGGTCTATTTATCGAGAAGTTTCTAACTAATTTAGATAAAGAGACATTAGATCCAATTTGTAAACTATCATGGTGTGCATAGGTATCAGATAACATAGACCTATAACCTTTAATAGTAACAGGCTGCAGTTTGATCTCGTCAAACAAGTATACTAGAAAGTTTGCAATGACTGGTATGGAGGGATCAAAAATATCAACAGAATGATCCCTACACCAACGACGAAAGACCTTCCACTTAGCCGCATAGTTTAGTGAAGAGGAGGTCCTCCTACAGTTAGAAATCACGTCCACTGCTTGTCCTGTAAAATGCTTGCCGTGCAAGAAGGACCGAACAACGGAAATACGTGAAGGTTGAGACCTTGCGGGTTGTGATGAAGTTGACGCGATTTCCCCTGCGAAAGAAGATCCTCTTGTGGAGGAAGTTTTCGCGGTAAGTCCCACAGCAGACACCTGAGTAGATTTATCCACGGTCTCTGTGGAGACAGAGATGCTACCAACAGAATTTTGCATTGTGATTGTTTTATCTTAAGCAATATTTGCTGAATCAACGGCACTGGAGGATGCGCATATCCTATCATTCCGTCCCACGAGATCGATAGAGCGTCTACTGCATATGCTCGGGGATCCGTACATGACGACACATACGTCTGCAACTGATTGTTGAGTTGTGTCGCAAATAAGTCTATCATTGGCCACTCCCATTGGTAGCAAATCTGATTGAATACCTGTTTGTTGAGAGTCCATTCTGACGGCAACAAGCGACCCTTTCGTGAAAGGGAGTCTGCTAATACATTCAGATGACCCAGAATATGACGGACCGAAAGCAGAACTTGGTGTTCTAGAACAAACAGAAGGATTCTTTCCGTTAAATTGAATAACGGACTGGAATGAGTGCCTCCCTGGTTCCGGATATATGCTACTACTGTCATACTGTCGGACAGGATTTGGACATGTGCTTTCTGAATAATGTTCATCCAATGACGTAGTGCAAGCCAAATTGACATCATTTCCTTGATGTTTATGTGCTTGCCTAGAAACTACAGATCCCAAAGACCCTTGCACTTCGAATCCGTTGGGATCAATGTTGCACCCCAACCTGTTTGACTGGCATCCGTCATAATCGTAAAACTCGGATCCGGCAACTGCAGTGGGACTCCCTGAGTCAACCACTGAATGTTTGCCCAAGTCTGAATCTCTTGTTTCACTTGATTTGACAAGAGAACATCTATATCGAGCAAATGAATCTTTACACTCCAATTCTGAGTCAACAAAATTTGGAGAGGACGAGTGCGTAACTGCGCCATCGGAATGAGATCCGCAGCGGCTCCGCACAGACCTATCAGTCTCATGAACTATCTCGCTGTGACTTTGTCTGAGTGAAGACAATAGCGAGCGTAACAACTGATTGATTTCGCTCTGGTTAACAGCAGACGAACGAGATTGTTGTGCGTCTCGAAGCTCATTCCCAGATGAGTGAATGACTTGGACGGCACCAGATCCAACTTCTCCTCATTTATTATAAAACCGAGACGTCGGAGTAATAGAAGCAGATTCTGCACATCATTCTGAAGCGTTAACTCGTTGCCGTACCTCTGAAGAATGTCGTCCAGGTAGGCCGACATTACTGCAGACGAATGAGCTCGGAAATGTATCATTACCGAGTTCATTATTCGAGTGAAAGTCCAGGATGCTAGATTCAAGCCGAAGCACATCGCTCAGAACTGATATACAACTCCTAGGACTGCGAAGCGTAGATACTTTCTGAATGTCGGATGTACCATGACGTGAAAGTACGCATCTTTGAGATCTATGCTTGTAGCATAGTCGTTCACCTCGAATACTCGCTCTGACTGATCGAATTGTTTCCATATAGAACTTCGGAGCGACGATCAGCTTGTTTATCCAGCTCAGATCTATGACTGGACGGAACGAGCCGTCTGATTTCGGAACCAGAAACAGATGGCTGTAGAAACCCGGTGATTCCTGGTCTTCTACGACCTCTACCGCGTTCACTTCTGATAAAAGAGCATCTCTTTTTTTTTACGGAAGCTGAGTCCATTTTGGACTTCGAGTTAATGGAGGCTTTCGTTTGAAGGATATTCCTAGTCCTTCCGAAATTACCCCTCGAACCCAGGGGTCGTCCGTAATTGACGCCCACTCGTTTACAAAACTTGATAATCTTCCGCCTACCGGAACACGATAGAGGTTCAAACCATCACCTCCTGGACCTGCGAGGCTTGCGGAAGAAGAAATTACATCCTTCACGACCCGCACCTCATCCCGTCGACCTAGGGATGTCTGACCGGAGGTCTCGGCCAGAATAATGTCCTGTACGTGAGTCGCTGCCTTGACGGTCTCTAGACCTAGAGGACGTATATGAACCTCTATAGGAATTTCTCTTGGGCGTACTTGTCCCAGAAGTGCCTGTCTTACTCTTTTCTGCTGTATCCGACTTTTTGGAAGTGGATTTGAATAGCAGAGAATCCGAAGCTTTCTTAGTTATCTTATCATAGATTGCTGAAAGCTTGCCGTCGAAGAGAAGCTCTCCGGAGACCGAAGGGACTCTGAGAGAGTTCTTCACCTTACTATCCACGTGCGTGGATGTAGCTAGGGCTGCGTCACGTCTAACCAACTCCAGGTTTGCCACTGAAAGGGCAGAGTTATACGTGGAATAAGCTACTGCCCTTGAAAGAAGTCTTAATGAGGAATGTATATCCTGGAATTCTTTCCCTTGAAGACGTAATGATAATGCCTTAGTAAGGTGGTCTGCGTATGATAAAGCGTCTAAGCTAACTCTGTTAGACATTATTGTCGTTTCCAACGTCGTGGTTGGAATTGACATAGACGACGGTATAGACAGTATAGACAATTCCAAGTCTTCAGCCTCGTCGTCTAGACGCAGAGGAACTCTCGGTATGCCCTGTCCTGCCGTTTCGAATTTATTCCTTGAATTGATGAAAGGCAGATTTAGAGCATTTGCGGACAAGAAACCAGACTTGCCTGTTTTGGTAGCAAGCTTATAAATAGCGTCGTTCAATAATTCGAATGTTCTTGTGACATTATTGGACTGTGTCGGAAACTTAGGGACGATGTCCCTGAACCGATCAAAACATTCTGTGTCCAATGACGCTATCAGTCTCTTATCCGGCATCGCAGCATTCTGGTCCGACAGAACAACTTGTGGAAGATAATGCCGGATGAAATCTACGGCAGCTGTATGTTGTTCCGAAAGGGATAGCTCCAAATCCCTTTCGCCATCCTGTCGGACCCTATGAAGTTCTCCGTCGTCCGTACTTGATGCTTCAGCGGAGCGTACCGACCCAGCATCGTCGGATAATTCCTGATCCGACAGAGATTCTGTCGTTTGCTGGGATGCTGCGATAAGTTGTGCTATTTGGGATAGCACGTCTGTCACTGAGGCCTGTGGAGTAGCGGTCTTACGTTGCTTTGCCGCTGGAAGCTCCGTGTACGTTGACTCCTGCATACTTCTCTTATGCGAACGTCCGGAGTCTACAGGCTTCGTGTCCCTGGCTACCGGATGGCGTGACCTGGTCGGCATGGAATCCCTGATTGGCGAAGCTGGCTGGATATCTGTGGTCACGTAGCCAAGGTGCGGTCGTGTGCGCTGCCGTGAGGATGAGGAAGCCTTATCGACAGTCTCTCTGGACTGTCTATATAACGGAGCGTCCCGAGCGGCGGACGTATGCTCCGAATGCGAAACGTTTTGTACCACAACATCTGGTCCCAGATGTTGTTGTACGAGAGAGGGACCTCTCTCGCTCGCAGCCCGGAAGGACCTGGATGAGCTAGGAACCGGACTAATAGGCTTCCTCCGTTCTCTCCTCTGATCCGTCGTCACTGGGTGTGCACTTTGTCTATTTATAGTGCTCGCATTACCCAAATCTCCTTCCTGGACTGCAACGAACGAACCTGGCTGCCGAACCATTCGATGAATGGATGCTACACCGGGCGAGCTAGCGGACGTCAACGCCATCGATCCTACTAGGGACCTCTTAGGGAATTGACATATTTCCATGAGCACTTTTGCCGCTAGCTCTTCATTTAACTGTGACGACGGAGGCACACTTTTGGAAGACATCACAGGAACATCAATCACCCTGTTCTTGTTCTGAAATAGAGATTGATAAACTAGAGTGACCCTGCGGAGAAAGGACCGGCATGGCCTTTTTACCCGCTAACAACATACCGTGACACACGCTTCCAATGTTTGTCATCCCAATTGACACATACTGAACAGGAGTTAGTGCGAGTACACTGACTACAATTAATACAATGATTATGAAAGTCAGAGGTAGATTTCCTCTTATTACAATTTGAACAATATCCTTTCATTGTGAAAAGAATACAAGAAGTCCTAGTACTCGCACCAATCCCTGGAAACAAAGATACATAATAACATGATCCATTAAAATATTTTTTCAGAAAAGCCCAAGTTTCTGAAAAGTAACGTTGAGCCCCAATGGATCCCAAGAAGCCTAAGTGTGGATAAAAATTTCAAAAATATTTTTAAAAATTAATGCAACACTTACGTATAATAATAATGTATCTTGTTATGATTAAGCTAATACAAAGACAAGAAATCCCCCTCCACAGAGACTGTTGTCAATGTAAACAAGAAGTGTATAAACACCAGAAACATGACTCCAGGCACTGATAACCATGGCCCGAAATCAGTTACCAATAACACACTATCTGATGCAAAACAGAGACTTCCAGGGAAGAAACTGCAGAACATCAGATGGTAGATGCAGAACACAACGTCTAAACACCCATGGGTGAAAACGTAAACATGGGGAAAATAACAGAATTCATTCTGTAACCAAGCTAATTCTCCCAAGAAATTTTAGGCGTAATCTTACTCAAAAATATGCCAAAAGCATGGGAGAATAGCAAGGGGGTACTTACAGGATAAGGAGAGAGGAAACACTGAATAAGCAGTGCAACTTCAAAGTAAGAATGACAACAACAGGCCCATGCCTCGAAAATAGGCAACTTAACATAATTTTATAACAAAATTTTAAGTTACAGCCCTGATTATTTTCTGTCACTCCTTTTTCCACTCCTCCTTCTCTATCCTCCTTAGAATCACCATTTCTCCAATATTTATGTGTCTTGCATCATTTAAACTGAGATTTACAAGCACAAAGATCAGTGAGATGTTAAATGATGAAGGGCCAAACAAAGAATGGTGATTGGCGCCAATTTCGGAACGTCCTTGACACTGCGCATGCGCAGTGGGAGCAAAGCATGGAGGTCCTTTAGGACATGATTTCTTTTGGTTTTAGATGCAAATTTTGGGGATTGGGGAGCAAAATTTGTGTTTGGCCCTAGATTTTTAAGAGTTAGCACCAGCTAAGTCTGGGTCATTGGTACAGTATAAAAATACTTTAATTTTAATGCATTTTTCAGAGTCCAAGGGTCGTAAATTCGGTAAAAATCAGTGGAGCGGAACAAAACGCAAACTTGTTCTGTAGGCCACCATGTTAGACTAACATACCAAAAATAATCTCAATATCTGGAAGCGTGTAGGAAAAAAGTCTGCAAAACTGTAATTTTGATGAACTTTTCAAACTTCAAGGGCCGTAATTTCGGTAAAAATCAGTGGAGCGGAACAAAATGCAAACTTGATCTGTAGGCCACCATGTTAGAGTAACATACCCAAAAACAGCTCAATATCTGGAAGCGTGTAGAAAAAAAGTCCGGAAAACTGTAATTTTGATGAACTTTTCAAAGTTCATGGGCCGTAATTTCGGTAAAAATCAGTGGAGCGGAACAAAATGCAAACTTGATCTGTAGGCCACCATGTTAGACTAACATACCAAAAATCAGCTCAATATCTGGAAGCGTGTAGAAAAAAAGTCCGGAAAACTGTAATTTTGAAGAATTTTTCAGAGTCCAAGGGCCGTAATTTCGGTAAAAATCAGTGGAGCGGAAAAAAATGCAAACTTGATCTGTATGCCACCATGTTAGACTCACATACCAAAAATCAGCTCAATATCTGGAAGCGTGTAGAAAAAAAAGTCAGGAAAACTGTAATTTTGATGAATTTTTCAGAGTCCAAGGGCCATAATTTCGGTAAAAATCAGTGGAGCAAAAAAAAATGCAAACTTGATCTGTAGGCCACCATGTTAGACTCACATACCAAAAATCAGCTCAATATCTGGAAGCGTGTAGAAAAAAAGTCCAGAAAACTGTAATTTTGATGAATTTTTCAGAGTCCAAGGGCCATAATTTTGGTAAAAATCAGTGGAGCGAAAAAAAATGCAAACTTGATCTGTAGGCCACCATGTTAGACTCACATACCAAAAATCAGCTCAATATCTGGAAGCGTGTAGAAAAAAAGTCCAGAAAACTGTAATTTTGATGAATTTTTCAGAGTCCAAGGGCTATAATATCGATAAAAATCAGTGGAGTGGAAAAAATGCAAACTTGATCTGTAGGCCCCCATGTTAGACTCACATACCAAAAATCAGCTCAAAATCTGGAAGCGTGTAGAAAAAAAGTCCGGAAAACAAGTAGACGGACGGACCAGTCAAAAACATTATACCCCAGCAACTTCGTTTCATGGGGTATAAAAAGTCCCAAGGCCATTCAGTGCAGGACCATAGGGTAGTAGTGAAAATTTGAATTTTAAATTGAAATTCCATGTGGTAACATATATATTTTTCCAGTTTTTTTTTTTCCAAGAGATGATGTACTTTGTGGATTTATATGTATTTTTGTTTCAAAACAACTTGGTGTGTTGTACAGAGAGTGAAAGGTTAGCACTGTGTTCAATGAGATTGTTTTAGGGCAAATTTAGGCGTTCATAACCTAAAGCAATATTTCAGAAAATATACAGCATCAGATTCATAATGCCACAATTCCAGCTTTTTTTGTTTTTCAAGACAATTTTTCATCATGGAAGAATTTTGGGAGCTGATCCTATCCAAACTTGATAAAAAAGAGAGTTTGTAGCCCCAGTGGGGGTGGAGATGGGTGTGTTTTATGGATGGGGGGGGGTGCACAAAGTCAGGCTAGGGTGTTATGATGGTTAAATGGCCGAATGGTAGCCAGCACAGGGAGAAGGTACACCGGATGGCATACTTAGCCCATCACAAGTTGACAAGGGAAACGCTCCCTCCATACCAGGGCCCCGATGGAGTTGAGTGCAGCCATCTGTGTGGGCAGAAGACATGTGTCAACCCAGGCCACCTTGTTTTTGAAAAACATTGTATAAACCAGGAAAGGATTCACTGTGTTTTACAAGGAATTTGTAGCAATTGCCACATACCTCCTTGCAAAATACACTGCTTCCCCCCTTGTGCGGACAGGTGAGATATTATTTTCTAGCTTTAACCCTTTTCCCACATGCTGTATTGCTGTAACCATGATGCATAATTTTTTTACTCATTTTTTACTCAAACGGGGTGGGAGGAGGATATCTTTCTGACTTTCTATCTCCTCCTTATGTTTTTCATGTAGAGCATACACCTTTCTCCTCTTTTTACACTGCGATCACCTTGCCTTTTTTGCCTTTTTGTAAGACCGATTCTTAGTTTCAACGTTTTGGACCTGATTTAAAAAGCCTGATCAACTTTGCTTTTTGGAGGAATTGTAGATCCCAATTGATTACAGAGGTTCCTAATGGAGTTACCTCCCTCTTGATTGGTGGAATGGCAGGCGGAAAGAGCTCTGCCAGACACATTCCTAGAATACGTAATATTTTGGGGAAGAGAGGTCCTAAGTGCCCTATTAAATGCTCAACTTTCTGAGTATTGAGGTTGATCTGCAGTCTATTAAGCATAGCTGGGCCCAGTCTGTAATTCACACAATCTCTCAAAATGTCTGAAGTGTCTTCGGTTTGCTTTAATTTGAGAAAACTTCAAAAATGCCAAGACTGATGCATGTGATCAAGAAATTTAAGCCTCTTTTCTCAAGTCTTATCTCCACCTGACAACGATAGGGTGTACACTCAACTAATTTATTACCACTGGGAAGGGTGGAAGTCCCAATACATTCAAAATGAAATATTCACATGCACAGGCTGCCAATTAAATTTAACAACAAGTTATGTTTTTGCAGATGACCATTTTTTGTGTTCATACCAAGTTGGACGGGTAGGGTAGATCATCTACATGTACCCCATACATTCCCCTTGTACCAGCTTGTAACAAGGACATCTGTTGAACATTATCAGAATGACTATTTTTTCAATATCAGCATTTAAAATGAAACCTACACTACCAGCATTTTATTTTAATGTGCTGAAATCGACCTATCTACCTCCCCAAATTCTGAGTGACTGAGGGGGTTAAAATATTCAGTAAGCTACATGTTTTAAAATACACAGAATACGAAGCTATCCACTGACCTAATGTCAAGAGGTTTTTTAACAGAACCAGGGTCATTTGGATGTAATTTATTCAACATTCACAAAGTTATCATTTAAAATGATGAAAAATCAATTTGCAAAAGCACTTGTTCCTACATTTGGTCAAGAAAACAGGGTGGGTTAAAGAAATCACAAATAATTCAGGTAAAAGCAATTACATTTGAAACGACAAATTTTATTCATTCAAACACTCATTTTTCTTTGATTTAAACCAATAAACACAGACATTTTGAGAAATTTTGTGATCACTTTAGGTTATGAACCACTAAATTGGTGAACACGTGACTTGGAGCATTTAACACCCAAAGTTGTGAGTAGGATTAAATAGCTTGCAACCGTACACAAGGGGGGCAGTGTCCAGAAGATGGCCGATGCCATAGTTGCGAGTCTGGTGGAGGCAGGGAAGGAAAGTGTAGGAAAGATTAGGGTGCCAACACAGGAACTTGGGTACAGAGTGAACGAAGAAAAGGGCCATAAAGGGTAGAAAAGCTAAATGTGCTGCATACAGGAGAAGTAGAAAACTTAAGGGGGCAGAAAGCAACGAGGTCACGGTAGCAAAGGAAGAATACCAACAAGCATGAAATAAAGTAAAAAAGATTAAAGACGGTAAACGGAGAGTGCGAAATAGCAGTCTTATTGGGATGATAAGAATGACAGGGGGGTCGAGTTTGAACATATTTTGGAAATGAATAAAAGTAACAAAGGAAGTAACCCACAGAGTATTATAGATGGCAGAGTTACAGACGATCAAGATCAAATCGCATTAGAACTAGTCAAGCACTGGGAAAAGGTAAACGATAAGTGATGGGGCATGGGGAACCCACTGGAGTGTCCGAACCGGGTCAAGGAAAATCTATTGAACTTTGTGTGCAGCGAAATTAAAACGGAGGAGGTGCGAAAGGTGATCTCAAAATTAATGAATGGAAAAGCGGGAGGGGTGGATGAAATTCCTAATGAGTTTATCAAAAAATAGGCCGATGAAATTGTCAGATGTGTACCCATACGCGCAACTAGTAGAAAGCTGTATGACGGAGGGCCACCACGGATGCCGACATTATGTACACCATACAAGGTATGGGTACATATAGAAATGGATTGGAGGAGTGTCTAATTTGATGGATAAAGGGTTAATATCAAATTATCAGATTTATATAAAAAACTATACAGCACAGCACATCAGTAACCTGAATAAATATATAAAGTAACATGACAATCGGATTGATATTTTTTGAGTTATCTCCTGCCAAAGGGATTGGAGGAATTTTCAATTTGAAGGATAAAGGGTTAATATCTCCGGATCAAATTATCAGATTAACACCAAAAACTATACAGCTCAGCACATCAGTAACCTGAACACAATTATAAAGTGACTTGACAATCCAAGTAATATTTTTTAAGTTATCAAATGCCAAAGGGATTGGAGGAATTTTCAATTTGAAGGATAAAGGGTTAATATCTCAAGATTAAAATAACAGATTTACACCAAAAACTATACAGCTCGGTACATCAGTAACCTGAACACAAATATAAAGTAACTTCACAATCTAAGCAATATTTTTCAAGTTATCGAATGCCAAAGGGATTGGAGAAATTTTCAATTTGAAGGATAAAGGGTTAATATCTCAAGATTAAATTATCAGATTTACACCAAAAAATGTACAGCTCGGCACATCAGTAACCTGAACACAAATATAAAGTAACTTGACAATACAAGCAATATTTTTCAAGTTAGCGAATGCCAAAGAAAATGGATACG